>LPNX010792879.1:191664-205164 GCA_001517045.1 Pseudotsuga menziesii | reverse complement strand
ACAATCCAAGCCATCATACATATAGAAAGCCGGTTGTTTGTAATTTGGACAGATTTTGAAAATGGTGTTAATGATTTCAGAACATTCATTTGTAGTGCTAGATGTACTGAGTGATCTTTTCAAATCTAATGAAAAATCCCGACATTCGCTTTAAACGAGGAAAATAAGAAATACAAAATCATGAATTTTGTAATATAATAACAAAATAAAATCAAAGGTTATTGTGAATAAATAAAAATAAAAATAAACTAATAATTGCTTTTGTGGTGTGAAGTCACATCTTAAAGATGCAAGGTATTAGAATGTAGCTTGAACTTTTTGGATTTCCGGACACATGATGTTTGTTCATTGAATTTGAAATAGTATTAAAAAAATTATTATTACTTAATTTTATTTTTTTCTAAGGGTGGTAAGAGCAAGGGTTTTATATAAATATGTTTTTTTCCTGGTTTTGGGTAATATAAATATGTTTTTTTCTTGGTTTTGGGTAATAATTAATGATTTGCTGAAATTTATGCATTGTACTTTGGGATCATTCTTTTTCATGCAATAAGTCTAGCGAGAAAGGGAAAAGACAAATATGTCATAATTCTATGTAAAGGCACAATAATATTGCATCTTTTAATTCAATTAGTCTATTCCACATTAAAAAAAAATGACGACTTTCATGTTAATAATATGACAAATCTAGCAATTTATTCAAACAAAGGGGTTCTTATCCAAAATGAGGGGATCCCCTCAAGTGGTGGCTTCCCTAGCAATTGTTATAACATGGTCTTAATGTCCATTTCACTCAAGCTTTTGAATGTATTTAGCATAGTGCATGGTGTTTTAATGCGGGTAGCAAATAGGTGTATTAGAGTGAAGTACAAGGATCCTCCTATATCCCCCCACCTCGTGTATCCATTAAACTTGCACATTTGAACCAAATTTGGTCTAAAAGGGCATTTAAACCTTGTCTAATGGTGATGCAACTTGTAGGTTAGATATTGAGCCCAAGGTGTGGTTAGGTTTTGTTTTGTTGTTTTGGGCCTAATGTTTTCTTATCATTTATTCATGGTTTCGGTGATGAAAGAAATGTTTCACTTAGGAAAGTGTTGGTTGTTAGTGGCCATGAGCCTTTCTTGGGTGACGGATTTGACCCCAACAACATTTGGGAAAGGGATAAGTGGTATGTCTTACTAAGGTTAACATTTGATCTTTTACCCTTCATAACCGTGGGAAAAGTATTGGCTATTTTCAGTGAATTGTAAGTTGTGAGGTATTTCTTTGTTGGGAAAGTGAGACTATGTAATTTTTTGTTTTAATTTTGGTTTACCTATTTGTCAAGAGGCTAGTTTTGTGTATTGGAAATTAAAAAGTCTCTTATATGGGAGGTGTTAGACGAAACTTTCTTGAGCCTAGGATTACCCTTGCATGTTTTTTCTAGTACTTGGAATGACTTGGGGAAGATTGTTATTGGAACTTATATGTTAGGAGCGTGAAACAATTCTCAGGGTGGGTTCTGAACATGGATAGGCCACCAATTCTTGAGGGTAGGCACTAACAATGAAGGGAATTCTAAAATCAAGAAGATATTAAGACACTTATCTATCCAGTTGAGGACACGAGTCGAGCTAGTGAGTATTTAAGTATCTGCATAGAAAAGCAAGAAGCCAAATAGGATGTCCAAGAAATTCAACTTGTGGAACATAGGACTAGAGCTAATAAGATGGTAGAGGACCTTGAGATGGAAGACAACATGATACTAGGATTTGGTTGGAGCTCCCATTCAATGATCGAGATTCCTCAAGTTATTATGGGTTCAACAAGAGAACAATATGATGATGAGGCAAGTGTCCAATAAGTGGAAGTAGTCTCAATAGAGAAGCAAGGAACAATTGGAGACCTTGGATTTGAAAAAGAGGATATTTCAATGGAAGAGGCCCACAATGGCAATGCCTTTGATCATAACTAGTTTTATTGATTATGTTTAGATGCATTTTTCTTTTGGGTCAGTTTGTCAAACAATATAGCCATAAGTTTGATAGGCTTGATTTAGATCCCCCATGTAGCAGATTCAAGCCTAAGAAGCATTGTAGTGTTTTGGTTTGCTTTTGCAAGACTAATTTTTGTAAAATTTTGAACTCATTATACTCTTGAATATATATATATCCCTATGGGCTAGATCAAGTGGTCGAGTGTTGTAAGTTGTGAGCAGAAGGTCTTGGGTTCAAATCCTTGGGTGGCTAGATATTGCTATATAAGGGACTCACTTGATGTCCCCATCGAGTTAGCTCTGTAATCAGAGCGAATGGGGTGAGGCCCCTTCGAGTGTCCCCCCTATGGCTTATTCCTGTGGACGTAGCAAGCCCTGTCGGGGGTAGGTGAACCACAATTGAATACACACACACACACACACACACTTAGGTTCAAATCCCCAATGAGACATGCATGAATTAATTGTTTGACTCTTCATAAGCTAATAGTTTGTGAACCAATTATTGGGTTCCTCGTGAGCATTTGAAACTTGGCCTTGTGCCTTGAATAATTTGATATACCTTGGGTACCATCCCTGAAACGAGGGAAAGTGCTGGAAGGTTTCCTTGGGATAAGTATTACATGCTAAAAAAATGTGGAGCAAGAAAAACAATCCATTGTACTACCTCCCAAACTAGCATGTGTGATTAAATCCCCAAAAGAACAATGTTAGCCCAAAGGAAACCTAGAGAGACTATGAATTATCACCTAGTAACCCCCTCTCTACAATTTAGGTAGGGTCTTCTCCAACTTAAGAGGGGATTCCCTAGGATAGGATTGATAGGCTATGGTAATGAAGGACAAGGTGATGTGAAGAGATAACTTCACAATTTTTTTTTGTCTTTAAAGCATAAGAAAATAAAAGGATGATGGAAGGAACAAGATAATAATTTCAATTGAATAAGGGAAAATGGAGTCAAGGGGTTAGTCCAATAGGGAGAATTCATAATAGTTAGGACAACAAGGGCCACTAAAGCACACCATAATGAAACCCTAACATGTTGAAAAGTGTTCGTAGAAATTAAACTAGGAGGGCCCAAACAATGCCGCACCAAAACATTGTTGACTAGGGAGTGTCTTATATAATGAAATATTACAAACAAAAACTCTAGAAAGATGATAGGAACACACTAATACATTCATGCATAAGACATCAAAGGAATTAGAGGAAATACTTCTCACATAAAACCCTTCGAGTGAGGTAAAATACCCTTTCAATTGGACCTAAAAAGACAAGTTCTGACAGTTCTACATAGCATTGACAACATTTAGAAGAAGGAACATAAGCCTCATGTAATAGGACAATAAACCCTTACACTTCATTATGCACCAAGAAAGATATATCCATTAATATCCAACGAGAGAAAACTCCTAAAATCCAACCATGACAAATAAGGGAGAGAGAAAATCCTTATATAGCTTTTAACTCATATTCCTCCTATAATAAAACATGAATAAAATACTAGATCTAGCCTAGGGTGGAGTAAACAAATACAAAATACCTGACTACTCCAAACAATACAATATAATAAGGTGGTCAAAGCCACATGTAAAAGTCTCAATAAAGAATGAGAGGTGCACTCCCATCAAATGAGTATAACTGACAAGATGAAGTTCAATGACTTGGCCTCTAGAGGATTTCTAAGGGTAGCACTCCAAGAGAAATGGTCCAACAAGTAACAAATAACCCTAGATATAGGGTTTGACCTCCTAGATATCCTCTAATGACCAACTACCTTCAATAAATAAAAAACAAACCCCTCCAAAGTGCAATGCCTCCTAACAAATGGTAGGAAGTGGTAACTAAGGCACCTCAAAAGTGGAATGCTCCAATAAAAATAGTCTCCAAGGGTGGATGCTAGCTGAAATATGGAACAAAAGATGTGTAGGATTCCTGCAAAAGTGAACGTTCTCCATGAATTAGCTTAAGAAGATGAACACCCCTCCAATTATAGCATAAAATGAGTCAAAACATCCTCCAATAGTGGAGTGTCCATCAAAGACCATGGATAAAAGTACATGCAAAATCAAATGGTGGAACACTCCTCCATAAAGCATAAGATGATGTGTAATAAAGGCTCCTCAACTAATTTAAAAGATCCCACCAAAATAACATAGATAAGTGTGAAATCCAACCTCCAAGTGGAGTTCTTCATCATAATGGGAAAGCAATGAGTCAAGGTGGCTCTCTAAGTGAATGCTCTAACAAATAATGAGGAATGAGGCCCCAAAAGGTGAAAGTTTTCCTTTATTTGACCACTTCAAGGGTTAAACCCTTAAATCATGTGCAATGATCTCCACATAACAACCAAAACCCAGTCTCCAATGTACAAGGACTAGATCTACAAACTAAGAATACCACTCTTCAAGCCATAGAACATCCAAATCAATAACATGTGTCTACAATAGCCAAATAACATCATGACTAAGGGGATATCCCCTCCTAGAAGACATGCCATGCCTCTCACACATGCTAAGAGAAATAAGGAGGGTGTTCAACCAATAATGATGCCCAATAGAAAATATTCCATCCAAATGCTAAAAGACAAGAGTGCTCCAATGGAATGAGTGTTACATGCCACCAAACATGTGAAAAGAGGTGTTGCATGGAAAACCAACCACAAAACGCTACCAAGCATGAAATACATGATATGAGGAAGAGAAATCCTCAAGAAGAGGTCCCAATACATCTACATAAGCCATCCAAATGGTTAAGAACAAGGGCACTCCATGCATAATGAAAGTACATGTGACCTAGATGCCAAAAGAGACCAAGAGCACTAGGGTTCTCCATAAGAAAGCCCACTAAATGCCATCATACCATGAAAAAATAGTGAAGTGTTTTACTACAAACCATCAATCATGCCATGAATATTCTATATAAAACGATAGATGATAGGGTTCTTTATCGACGAAGCATTCGCATGTGACATGTCATTGTTAATCATGTAAAGTTAGGCAAGTAAATACTCCATCAAATCATCCAAGGAATCATCAGAAAGGCTAGCATAAATATTAGGCCATCCATACATCTCCATTAACATGTAACCCCATTGAATGCGTGATAAAACTCACATGTGGACACCCATGACAAAATTGGGGGTAACATATTGCATTGTGGTACAAAGGCAACTTGGATCGGTTGTTTTAATAATGCTTTAGGCTCAAATCTTGGTCGACTATGCCCGTATTATTGTTAGTTCTATGCAATTAGGTTCTTCATATATATAATCATTTGTGTATCCATGGAGAGAAATCTCCCATATATTTCATGGCCTAAACCATTGCCACCCATAATTGGATAGAATAGCTATTGAGGATACAATGAGTTCATTGAGATAAGATTGTTGTTGTTGTTCATGCCCCCTATATGTAGGCTAATGCTATTGTTTTTTTCTATCAGTTTATGCATGTTAATGACATATCTTTAACAAAAATGCATGTATTCTTAACAATTTAGACTTTGTGAGAGAGATGTAAATGTAGGAATTGTCCAATGTAGACTCCATGAAAATAAGTGCAAACACATAGGGTGGTCATGAATTTATAAAAGTAAATTTGTTCAACACAAGTTATATGAAAATCAAGCCTTTTTATGAAACAAAATAATCATTTTGAGAAATCTTGTTGTGTATGAATGATATATGCATTAAGTGTAAGTTCTTTCCTCTATGATGGTTTGGTGTCGGTTCAAAGTTTGAGAAATGTTGGTTTCACAACATAAGCCCAATGCTAGATGAGGCCCATAAAACTTCTATGAAGGTTGTGCTTTAAAATTCAATAACTTACAACACACAAGTGGGCATGTATTGATGATGAACAACGCATTTTGCAACTCTATTTTTCTAGAAACAAAATAAACAACCATTTCACTTCAATTTAGTAAAGTGAGTGGATCAACGATTAAAAAATGACAAGTGCATTTCTATGGTATCATCACATTGTAGTGCAATGATGGATAGTTCATATGCAAGGGAATTGCGATGAAAGTCCCGAAATCCATGACAAGTTCAATTCCCATAGCGAGGAGATCGATTCCTCACAAACAACACTATAACAACCATAATCCAAAAATTGATTCGATTCCACTACCACATGAAACTTCACAAATGCCATAATGTTTAAATTCGTTAACAAGGTACACCAAAACTCCACATACAATTTCAACAAATAATACCCATTACTAAAATAGTTTCAAGTTCAATTCCTTCGAAATAAAAATTATAAACTTCAAACATCACAAATAATAAAATGACTATAAATAAAGCCATAAACCCTATCATAAATGAAGAAAAATGTCACAAAACTAAAAAACTAGTCCTCTATACCTAATACTAAATTTTATTATCCAAAAAGTAAATTATAAATATACTAATTACAATTTAAATTTAAAATTCTTGAAAGAATAATAACTATGCCCATTCAAACTCTCATCTTCTTCGTTCACAATATCTATACAATTATTGTTCTTGAGCAACTTTAAAATATTAGAGTGTGTTATTACATGATATGAAAGTAAAAAGTGTTTTGGTCTTTGACGATTCATTAATTGTTATAGGACGAATGAGAAGAGTCATATTGGACTATTCCTCTCCCATCAAGAGGTCCATAACAAGAACAAAAGGGTTTGTTTCATATTTTGATGTCATCATATTCAACAACACTCATATATATATTCAATGGCAAACGTAAAATCTAATTTAAGCAAAAACATTTTGATTAAAAAAAAAGGATAACCTTAACATTAGTTTATACCATGAATTAGACATTGGACTTGGCATGCAAGAGTACTTGGGTGATAAGTGCTAATGGTGAGGATCAAGGAAAGCATTGAAGCTTCTCTATTCATGTAAAGCTTCTCTATTCATGTACCCCTTGGATATATGAAAAACAAACTTCATAAGAATAACTTTGGTAAGTTTGAAATGGTGTAGTTCAAACTTCATAAGAATAACTTTGGTAAGTTTGAAATGGTGTAGTTCAGTAATATAGGTTGGATAACATGCTCTGTCAAGATGGTGGTTATCATTGCTAGTTTAGTAGGTGCTCATATCAATTATGTTATGCATTGTTTTATAACTAGGTCTTGTTGGCTTTAGATGTATACTAGGGATTGCAACATTGTTCAATTTGAAGATATTATAACGATAACTACGCCTATTCTTGTGGATTGGTTTGATATCATTAAATTTGTGTTTAGTTCTCTCTAGGCAGCAAAACAATAGTTGACATAGAGTGGAGTTTCGGCCAACATCTTTTATTCATATGCATAGTATCTATTCACCACAATAGAGCATGGATTTTTGGGAAATGCATGTATGTGAGTGTGAGGATCAAAAAAATATCATCAAGTTTCTAAGAAAGAAAACATATGCCCTCTATGCAATGATTTCATTCTTGAATGAGAGTATGGGGAATCACATTAATACCCAAATGACTAGAAATGCAAGCATCAAGAAGGCAATGGAAACAAACAACAGAAAATTGGAAAAGTTGAATGTTGACAATGATTTGCATTATAATATAATATCAGGTTTTACTCATAGTTCGTAATCCGTGGTGGATAGAACCTTTGGTTTTGTTGGTTCAACCTTTGAAGATTCCAAGGAGGATGCTGCAATCCAATGAGTTTTTAGGGAGCACAAGTAAGCAACCAATCAGTCAAATCTTGGATATTAGGAGAAGAATGACAAATAAATGTAGGAATCCCAGAGTGGGCATGGTTTCATGTAACTTGAATGCGTTTTTATTATGTTTAGCTATGTAGTATTGTTAGCAAGATAGTTCATAAGAATATATAGTTGCAAATAATTTAATTTTTCAATAGTTAGAGTAAGGAACACCCATATTTTATTGTTCAAGATGACAATTTTTAGTAAGTTTTTGAAATGCGTGTATGTCATTTTGACATTGCATGTTGTTTAGTTTGGTCACATCCTTTTATATATTAATAACAATGCTACTTGTTTTTGTTAAAAACAAATATATAAGAGAGTGTTAACAAAGATTATAGACTTTCATAGAGCCTATCCTATAGTCAAATGTATATGCATAAACATGTGCAAAGTTGATAATTAATTAATGGCGAGTTAAACACAAATGCGTGAGTTTTTTCTCTAGAAGATCACGATTTAGAGAAGCACCAACTCACAATCTAGATACAAATCACTTATAACTCTTCTTTTCTTGATCGCCTTTCCTCCCTTGGTATTTTATATCGAAAGGAGAGAGTATTTAAAGGTCTCCACTTTTGAGTTATTTTTCGTCCTACCTAAACTATATACTGGCATACCCATAAAGTGGGGGGAAGGGAATGCCAAAGTCAATTAGGGTGAATTAGGGTGGTTATGTTGCTCAAAGACAAGTTTTTTTGAAGGATAATATATGAAGAACTATTAAAGGTTCCATTCAATGAGATCTATGTGTTTCTTGGTACTTGATTGTGTTTGGGTACCACGAATCATGTAATCTTGCAATGACTAGTTTCTCTATGTAGGAGGAGAAGAAAAATTGGTGGGTGAAATCGTAGAAACTATTTCATCAATGTGTGGTGGTAAGGGAGACAACTTGAATCACTTTTTCTATCATTCTATTGTGCATAACAACCTTGACCAACTCCTCTTAGGCTCATTCCATTATGTGTATATTGTGAATAAGTTATGACATTTCCCTTTCTAATGTGGTTTCCCTTGTGTTCATTATTGAATCCAAAATTTATTACAATAAAAAGGGAATTAAGCATTAGAAAGCTGAAACTCTCAACTATTTGCAACAAACATCTACAAATGGTAATGCTAGAACAACAATTTTCAAAATTTAGTGATAGGAGATAAGAATATTGTACATCTCTCAAATTGTAATAGGAGATAAGGAGAGATTTGTAGTTAGTTATATTTTCACAAGTTTTAGTCATTCTGTGGAAGCTTATGGATTTGCACTATGTAGAAATTTAGAAGTGACCGACGCGTTTCAGGTGGACCCTCCACCCATCATCAGGATCATTCGAAGCTATGGCACAATAGAAAAGAAGAGGGCGATAGAGTATAAATAGAAAATTAAAAGCTAGCTATTAATTAAAAACTAACCGTTAATTATAAACTAGCCGTTAATTATAAAACGAGCTGTTAATTATAAAAGTTATAGAAAAATGTTTCGGGATAAAGTTGAGAAAAATAAGGTTGAAAATAAAATAATAATATAATATAGTAAATAAATTTATTTTATTTTATTTTTTAAATTTTAATTTATTTTTAATTTTTAATTTTATTTGTAACTTAGGTGGAGAAAAATCAAAAGTTAAAAAGATTAAAAGAAATAAAAAGGATGGAGAAAGTTATTCAATTGTCTATTAATTTAAATATAGTAGTTGAAAAGATTCAAAGGAGTAAAAATGAGCGTTAATTGGATAATTAAAAATTGAAAGTGGAGTAAAAAGAGGGAAATAAGGGTTTGACTTAATGAAAGAAATATTAAAAACCTAAAATGGGAGAGGGGGTTAATTAAGAAAATATGGAAAGGTAAACATTAATAAATTAATACATTAATTAAAATAAGAATAAATAAAATAAAATAATTAAAAATAAAATAAAATAAAAAGTAAAAATAATAAAAATCTTGGGTGAAAAGTAATAAAGAAAGAGTAATGAATAAAGGAGTAAGGTATTAATGGTGAGTAAGTTGATGGATAAGAGGTTTCCAAGACTGAATTAGTTTATAACCATCTTCTCTATTAAAGTTGTTAGGATGTTTTTTAATTTTGATGGCTTCTCTAATAAGTCTCGACGAATAATGAGAAGTGGAGGCAAGGATTTTAGTTTCATTGAAGTAAATTTGATGTTTAGACTTGAAAGAGTGTTCAACAATTGCAGGTTTGTTAACTCGATTATGATTGGTATCAACGATATGTTCTTTGAGATGGGTTTGAATGGATCTACATGTTTGTCCAATGTAGGTTTTCCCACATGAACACATAATTTGGTAGACACCCTGGGATAGGTAGGGGTTTGATTTATATTTAGCGCCACTGAATAATTGCTTAAGAGTCTTGTGGGGTTTAAATATGGTTTTGATGTTCTTTTTAATTAAAAATTTAAAAATGAGACCTGTGATTCCATGAATATAGGGTAGAGAGAGAATTGAAAGGGGTGGTGGGGAGGGTTTGGGATTGAGATGCAAGACTTGTTGAAAAGTTTTTTTAATGAGGTATCTAGAGTACTCATTGGTTTATCAAGAAAGAGCGCAACTTACTAAATCCCTCCTGACTAATGGGTACTCTAGATACCTCATTAATTTTTTTTTTCAACAAGTCCTGCATCCCAAGACCAAGCCCCCCACACCCTCCCAACAACCCCTTTCAATTCTCTCTCTGCCCTATATTCATGGAACCACAGATCGCATTTCTAAACTTTTAATTAAAAATAACATCAAAACCATATTTAAACCCCACAAGACTCTTAAGCAATTATTCAGGATCGCTAAAGATAAATCAAACCCCTACCTATCCCACGGTGTTTACCAAATTCCTTGTTCATGTGGGAAAACCTACATTGGAAAAACATGCATATCCATTCAAACCCCTCTCAAAGAACATATCGATGATACTAATCATAATCGAGTTAACAATCCTACAATCGTTGAACACTCTTTTAAGTCTAAACATCACATTTGCTTTGATCAAACTAAAATCCTTTCCTCCACTTCTCATTATTCGTCAAGACTTGTTAGAGAAGCCATCAAAATTGAAAAACATCCTAACAACTTTAATCGAGCAGATGGCTATAAACTAAGTCAACCTTGGAAACCTCTAATCCATCAAACTTACTCACCATTGATACCTTACTCCTTTATTCAGTACTCTTTCTTTCATACTTTTTCACCCAAGGTTTTTATTATTTTTATTTTATTTTATTTATTCTTATTTTAATTAATTTATTAATTTATAGGTTATGGATGTATACCTTTCCATCTTTTATTAATTAACCCCCTCCTCCTTTTAGGTATTTAATATTTGTTTCATTAAGTCAAATCCTTAATTCCTTCTTTTTACTCCACTTTCAATTTTTCTATTTAATAATTCTTATATTTTTAATTTATTTTTCTTTTTAGTTCTAACTACATTTTACTCTAAAACAATTACTTATTAATTGTCCAATTAACCCCCATTTTTATTCCTTTGAATATTTTCAACTACTATATTTAAATTAATAGACAATTGAATAACTTTCTCCATTCCTTTTTATTTTTTTAATCTTTTTAACCTTTGACTTTTCTCAACTAAGTTAAAAATAAAAAATGAATGAATGAATGAATGAATGAATGAGTGAATTAATTAAAAAATAAAATAAAATAAAATTCTTTACTATATTATATTATTATTTTATTTTCAACCTTATTTTTCTCAACTTTATCCTCAAACATTTTTCTATCATTTTTATAATTAACGGCTAGTTTTTATAATTAACAACTAGTTTTTAATTTTTTATTTATACTCTACTGCCCTCTCGAAATGCGTCAGTCACTTCTAATTTCTACACAGTGCAAATCCATAAGCTTGCACACAATAATTATATTTTGACACCAATTTTTAGCCATAGGAAATTGGTTGTTATCACTTTAATGTTGCACACATGTGACATTTAAGTGACTATTACATAGAGACATCATCGACATATATCATGTATCTCATAAAACTTCTTCATAGGAAAAATCAACATGTGAACCAAAGCATTGAATCAGAAAGTCAAGTTTTGCTGCAACCACAGGGTTCGTAAAAGGAACTCACGTGACATTGCATGTAAAATCCCTCAAAACCTACACGGATGTACTAATACATAGACCATTGACTTATATGGTGCATTCAATTCTTTACAACAATTATGTTGGATCCAAGGATTTTGAATTGGCTTTGTTTACATGCTTGGGCATTCAATAGCTCCATACTTGTACATTGAAGCCACTTCATGAGAGGGAGAATTCACATGAAGAACTAGTTGTTTGTGGAACACCATTCGGCCTATACAAGGAATCTTGAGCATGCATTTCATAGGGAGAAATCAAGAGCAAAGTTATGTTGCAAGAATCAGTTTGAGTGAATCATGTCTCATTGTCATTCTCACCATCCATTGGCATTTCATGCTCACTTATCTTCTTCCTCAAGAAGCAACTCTTTTCCCTTCACCATTCAAATCTAGTTAGCAAGCAATTTGAAAGAGGCCAAAGGACCATCCCGAAGGGAGTGTTGGATACCATTTGCAATCAACATTCACCTAAGTGATACCATTGTATTCAATATTTTCCATTGGACATAAATATTTGGTTGACACTCATCTCTTTGTTGTATTTTTATGCCATTACACAAGTTTTATCTTCCAATTAGACTTTATATGTGTTATTATTTATTTAATAGCTTCAACATTGTTTATTGAACTTACTAACCATCCACTTACAATTTTTTCTTGCTTGCAACCTACAAGGGAAGGAAGCTTTGCCCATCCTCGAGCCATTTTTCTCACAATAGGATTGGCGACTCCACTTTGTGCTTTTTCTTATTTTTCACATCTTTAAGTTGTCATTTTGTTTATTAAATTATTTGAGGCTCTTGCAAGATCATACACTTGCTATTCATGCCCCTAACTAGTGAATTTTGGAGGAAGAAATCCAAGTTTTCTTAATTTCTAGGTGATGAGGATATTGAGATACATTCTGCATGAAAAAATGCGCCTTTTCTTCGACGCAGAACCATTGTAACCTCTACCCACATGGATCTCCCACACGGGCATTGTAACATCTACCCGACACTATCACATGGGCGTAGAGTGATATTACTTGCAATTTTTTTCTTCATGTGATTGGTTAATTCAAGCTGCATGGTAGTACGATTGAGAGGCCAAAAACCCATACAAGTTGGTCTAATTTGATTTTTTTAGCTTGTTTTGATTCACAACTACAATCCACATGGTTGTTCACATTGCTTAAATATTTAAAATCAACCACAAATTATTTTTACTTTGTTAGAATTAAATCACTTAGCTTAAGTAGGGGGGAAATACATCTTTTGCAACTTTATTTTTCTTAGGGATTGAGCTTTGAGTTCAACCTCTTAGCTTACACTAGAGTAGATTGACAAAATATTCATTTATTTCAAGTAGTAGATTTCATTTATTATATTACCTATTTATATTTCTTCTAGCTTTCATTTATTCAATTAGCTGTTATATTTCATGTAGCATTCATTTATTTGATTAGTTGTTATATTTCATTTACTTTGTTAACTTATTAATTTCATGTAACTTTTATAAATTTGTTTTGTTGATAGTTTACATTTCATGATCTTTTATTTCCTTTTGGATTTATGATTAATGTGATACTCATCTAGTTTATTTTGCATGCAAAGAGTTGCAATGATGCATTCAACTGGACAAATATGAAGTTCTTAGGATCTATTATTGCAATTAGAAGTTTTATTTTATTTACTTTGCATTC
>LPNX010792879.1:159523-191293 GCA_001517045.1 Pseudotsuga menziesii | reverse complement strand
GTGTGTATTTTTTTATGAAAAAACTATTAGAATTTGAATTCCATTTAGATCTTCAAGCATATAGTTCTAATAATGTTTGCAGTAAATGGAGAATGAAGATACAAACTGAGCAAAACAAATCACACAGGAAACATATGAGTATTGCTTAGGAATTTACAGTATCATTCACAATAATAATATCCGGTGTTACAATAGTTTACATAGGAAAAGAATTCGAATCAATTAGGGATGGATTCGAATTTATCCACTGGATGTGACTGTATCTAACTAAACATCTAACTCATGGTGTCTCAATCAGTATCAGAGTCCAACAGATCAACTCCCAAATGTCCAACCAACTCAATCAATCGGTGACATCTAGTTAACTTGGTGCAACTGAGTGTGGTAGGTGGGCAAAGGCGCCTAGTCCACATGCAGCTATGCATAGTTAGCGCTAGCTAACTGATTGTGAACGAACTGAAAGTAATTGGGGGCTAACTGATATTAACTAGTACTAAATCTAACTAACTGATGTAGGTTGGTGTCGAGACTCCCGGTGGCTCCTAAAATGTAGGGATTGGTCTAGGAGGCACCCAAAATAATGCATGCACATGCAGTAAGTGGCAGTTAACCTCTAGTAGTGTTCCCCACACTCTAGTGACTGGTACATGTGGCCCCATTAGGCCAAGTGGACCCAATTGTACTAGTGGACCCAAATAATTAATTAAGGTTCCTAAGTTAGGCTAAATTAATCTAATAGACATTTAACCAAAGGAGGATTAATAATCCTAACACCCCCCTTAAATCCTAACTTGGACAACTGTGGGCCCTGGTAACAAGACCATAGGTCACCCAAATACAATCTAAAAGATAGTAAAAAAAGCTGCTTAATACAATTGAGGAAACAGGCGAAAACCTCATGGGAAACCCCCCCCTCAAAATATGCAGGAAATAGAAAACAACAAGCTATCTTTAGAAGAAAGAAGCTTCCTCCTTAGAAAAATAACTTGAGAAAAAACACTGCTACAAATTTGCATCTCTATGCAGCAGCATGGTCCATCAATAGACCTCTCAATGTACTTCTGAACTGATGAATATGTTTGTCTCTTCTGGATGGTGAAGGTAGGGAATGATCAAGTTTCTGCTTCTGTGGGCCATGCAGCTGATCATTCACCATCATCAAGTAGCATCGACTTGGAATTTTGCTGCACCATACTGTAGAGAGTGAATCTATGAGGGATAGTGTAGCATAATCATTCTGATACTAGGATCTTGTTCTTCTTCTGTCTTCTATATCTCCAGCACCACTTCCAGTTGTATCAAGAAGATTTTGAGCCCATCCGGGTTTAGGCTTCTGATTAGGAATGGTACTAGATTTGGATATAGGATTTCTTGAGATTTAGTCTCAATAACATGATAATGTGAATGTGATATTCTTCACCTGAATCTAAAACATTTAGCACATCATCATCATCATAAAAAATAGGTGGATAAATAGTTATACCCTCCTGTGCTGCTGGAGGTGTGTCATACAACTGATCTTCTTCGAACCAGACACTTCTTTCAATGAAGCATCTTTTGGTTTCAACCTCCATTAGTTTGTAATATTTTACATCTTCCGCATATCCCAACAGAATGCATTCGCTACTTTGGGCTTGGAAGGCCTTCATCTTGTCAAGTGGTATTCTGGCCCAAGCTTTGGAAAAAAACACTCTCATATGAGATACATTGGATTTATGCCCGTGCAGTGCTTCGAATGGAATGACCCCAACCACTAAATTGTGGGGTACCCTATTCTACAAATACGAAGCAGGGTTTACTACTTCAGCCCAAAGAGAAGGAGGTATATGTTTGGCATGGAAAAGGCATGTTGCCATCTCTTTAAGTGATTGTTCTTCCTCTTGGCCACACCATTATGCTGTGGTGTGTATGGAACTGAGTGGTCCATTCGAATCCCCTCTGATTCACAGAAAATATGGAAATATCCTTTGATGTACTCTCCTCCTTTATCAGATCTTATTGACTTGATCTTCTTATTGAAACCATTCTCAACCATAGCCTTAAAAAATTTAAAAGTCTCAAAAACTTCTGATTTTTGTTTCATGAAGTAGATCCAGCAGTACCTAGAACAATCATTAATAAAGGTGAGGAAGTACATGCAACCATTAATGGAGTTTGTGGGCATAGGTCCCGCTACATCACTATGTATCAAATCAAGTATAGAAGCATCTCTATGTTCCTTCCCAACATCATACTTCTTTTCTAGATGCTTACCTACCAAGCAACCATCACATACTCCATTGGAAGTTTGGATGGAGGGAAAAACTTCAACCATTTTATGATTTTGGAGTTGCTGTAGATATTTGAAATTGAGATGGCCAAATATCTCATGTCAAATCTTGCTGGTGTTGTTAGCATGAGACAATAAATTTGTAGGAGGAGAGACACGTAAGAAATGTGAGAACTCATGAGCTTTGGTAGAGTGATATGAAATACCTTTTGCTACAAGTTGTCCAGTGGATTTTTATGTAATATCAACTATTTCTGAATCGAATGTAACTCTCTTGGGAGATCCAGAATGAGTAATCTGATAAACATACAACAGGTTAGCAGCAAGGGAGGGCACATACAGGACATTCTTGAACTCACCATGCTTTGCTCTGACTGAGCCCCTTCCTTTTGCTGGAATCTGGGAATCATCTCCCATGTGAATGTTAGGCCCCTTTAACAGCGAGAGGGTAGAGAAGGATTCTTTGGAAGTAACCATGTGATTGGAAGTTCCAGAATCAATTATGTATTTGGTAGACTATGTAAGGCTAGCTTTCAAAGCATGACACCTTTCATCATCTTCTGTTTGTGGTTCTTCATCAGGCTTCTTTTCTCTTGGAGGAGCAATGCTATGTTACTTGATAAGAGTATACATTTCATCAAGTTGCTTCCTCATACAATTATCTTCAAGACGGTACCCCTTTTCACAATAGGGACATAACTTCTTTTCAAACTTCTTTTTCTTAGATCCGGAGGCCCCTTCGAAAGTCTGCTGATTCTGTTTAGGCTTCGAATCAACTAGTTTTGGCTCCTTCTTCTTTGATTTCCCCTTTTCTTGTGCTTTGGAAGAGTCAGTAACTAGGAGAGCTTGATCTTTGGAGGTCTTGATGACTCCCATTCGAATCAACTTGTCTTGCTCCTTGATTAAGGACTCAGAAAAATAATCTAATGAAGGAATTTTCCAATCAGGGAAGCCATCCCGCTTGGAATGAAATATAGAAACAAACACATAATACTCAGGGCCTAGTTTGCTGAGTATGGAAAGGACATTTTTCTCATCCTTTCGTTCTATTCCGCACTGTCTGCATTGAAGTGCAAGAGACTTGAATTTAGTAAAGAATTTCTCAATAGTCTCGAAATTGCTGGGATGTAAAGATACCAACTCATTCTCCAGAATGTGTCCCCGAATCTTATATTGTTTGTTAAACACACTATCAATGCTTATCTTAGGCTTATCTAGGAGTCCTCAAGCCTTCTAGGTGGAAGAGGAGATCTCTGGATATATGAGTGCATAAGTACCCAAATGCTTCATCACAACGGTTCAAAAACTTGTTCTTTTAACCTGGCTGATGAGGCTCTGCCTCCCTTCCTTGTATTATCCTGAGGTAGCCATGCTGTCATAAGGCTATATGCATATCCACCCTCCAATCAAGATAATTGGAAGTTTTAAGGATCCAAGGTGTAGGAGATTGAGAACTCATAATTTCTTCGGCTGGAAGACTGGAAAACTTCACACAAGCTACATAGCACCTGTCAATTGTTACTGCAAAACACACTAAAACATTTGAACTGTTAGAATCATGATTTTCTCCTGACATGAACATGTTTCCAGGGTCCATCACACCCTCTCTGCTGTTCTGAATAAATTCAGAGCTAGCAAATCATCATAGGGGACTTCTGTGGAAACCCAGCAGCTTCTGATGTTTGATGGGGAGAAACAAGCATGAAAGCTGCCTTAGAAGGCTCTGATACCATATTAGAATTTTAATGCCATTTAGATATTCAAGGAGATAGTTCTAATAATGTTTGCAGTAAATGGAGAATGAAGATACAAATTGAACAAAACAAACCACACAGGAAACAAATGAGTATTGCTCAGGAATTTACAGTATCATTCACAATAATAATATCCGATGTTACAATAGTTTACATAGGAAAAGAATTCAAATCAATTAGGGATGGATTCGAATCTATCCATTGGATGTGACTGCATCTAACTGACCATCTAACTCATGGTGTCTCAATCAATATTAGAGTCCAACAGATCAACTCCCAGATTTCCAACCAACTCAATCAATCAATGACAGCTAGTTAACTCAGTGCAACTGAGTGTGGTAGGTGGGAAAAGGTTTCTACTCTACATGCATAGCTAGCACTGGCTAACTAATTGTGAACTAACTGAAAGTAACTGGGGGCTAACTGAGACTAACTAGTACTAACTCCAACTAACTAATGTAGGTTGGTGCTGGGACTCCCAATGGATCCTAAAATTTAGGGATTGGTCTAGGAGGCGCCCAAACTGATGCATGCACATGCAGTAAGTGGCTGTTAACCTCTAGCAGTGTTCCCCACACTCTAGTGACTGGTACATGTAGCCCCATTAGGCCAAGTATACCCAATTGTACTAGTAGACCCAAATAATTAATTAAGGTTCCTAAGTATGGCTAGATTAATCTAATAGACATTTGACCAAAGGAGGATTAATAATCCTAAGAAAAACAACTGTCTGAAATGGCAATTGCCAATCGACCAAATTACACAATTGAGAAGAAATACATCGAAAGGACCATAAATTGTACAGAATCATACAGATTAGAAAAGAGTCTCCCAATAGGACATATTACAGATTAATGAAACACGATTAAGGAATTGGATGAAGATAGCTAGATTCTCCATTGATGCTAAGGAAGCCCGCAGACAACATGCATGCTTTGTTGGCCAAGGCATCTGTAAGATTATTAATATTTCGACGGATGTGGAAAGAAGCGACCATGTCAAATTATTTCAGTGAATTCTGAATTCTCTGCAGGGATTTATTCAAGGCAGAATTATTGAAGCAATCAGCTGAATTTAACACTTTAATCAACATCTCAGAGTCGTCGAAGATTTGGATTGACTTGTAACCATTATCCTTAGAAATATGAATCGCCATGAGGAGACTATAAATTTCATCCTAGATATCTGACATGATGCTAAGTCCCTAGTTAAAACTGAATTCATTCAACCTATAAGGAGAGGAAACCAAGCCCCCAGCACCTGAGAATCCAAGATTCCCCTTGGATGCACCATCGAAAAAAAATTCCGCTAAAGAAGAATGTCACGTCCCCATGCCTCCGACTGGCGAAGAGGACGCGATCACCATGGCGTTAACCATGCGGGCTAAGAGCCCATGAACATGTACACGAATAAAAATTGCATAAACAGAATGCTGCAGGGAATGCATTAAGGTAAAACATGCACAACTGCCATTGTTCATCATACACAGCTATCGTTATTTATCATGCACAGCGGAATCAACATGCATTCACACAAGCATTCACTCAACATGTTCATTACATTCATTAACATAAATTATGGTTGCAGAAGTAAAAATGGGCAAGATCACTTATCTTATAAGAACTCGTTCCGCAACCAGCTACGTCGCTGCAACGTTCGATCCAACCATAGGCCAGCGTGCTCCTTAATCTCTCAGCAACGCTGCCACCCCCGAGCTGGGCATGATTCTCCAAGGAATAAGGGAACAAGCAGGCTTACACATAGCCAGGGATACACAAAACACAGCCAAGCCAACACAGTTGGGTTTATCAGGCCATCCAGGAGTTGGGAAAGAATAAATGCTAAGCTGGTGAGCTCATTACAGAGCCAAGAACACCCACACCAGAACTAGCCTGATCTCTAAGACACCCACTACACCCACCACAAGGAATTAGTCCCTTCTCTGCTAAACAGTCCCTCAGGCCCTGCATTCCCTTCCAGTGCTATTCAGGGGTGATGGAGAAGAAGGCCAGCCCTCTAGCTCTGTCTGTGTGGTTTCCAGCCACCAGGTTTATCAAGCAAACAAAGCCCCCATCCCTCGTCCCAATACAGTCCGAAGACCAACTATTGCACTCATGCAATCATTTAGCGGTCACAGCTTAAACATGGAAGACAATTCCAAACCATCGACAGCAATTCCCAAAACGTAGCAGCAACGCAGCTCACAGCCTGGGGAAATTAACAGTCCCCGAAATGCATCAGTGGACGCGGCTCACAACATGGGGAAAACAACAACTCATCCTTGGGAAATGTAGTCACCGGGAAAACACACATAGACCACGCTGAGGATGAAATTACCGTCTCCCAGCCTGTGCGTGAGTGAATCAACAACGCAGGACCCACAGATTAGTCCGTGAGGGAAAGATACAGCCAAACCATCCGTCGATCCGCAGAGGAAAAACTACGTGGGTAAAACCAGGAAAATCTTGTGCGTGAGTGTGGGTAAAATTCTGCTCCTGCGTGAGGATGAACAACCTACAGAGAGGACGTAATTAGACGTGCGTGAGTGTTCAGCACAGGTGTGGAGAGGAGAATGTGTCAGCGGGAGTGAAACCAGGTAAATCCTGTGCGTGGAGGTGAACAGACAATTGTGAGGCCTGTGTAGTGGGGAGTGCGTGAAGGTTTTTCCTACCATAGTGAAGTCAAATGTGGATGGAGTGTGCATGGAGGCAAGGACTGACAGTCTTGTCACCCCACTCCCAAAACAATTAATTGCCTCAACCACCAGCAGCCATTCTTTAATGGAGGTGGTTGGGTAAACAAAGAAAGGTGACACATGGATTTTTACCCCATTGGCCAAGGTTTGACAAATTCCCCCACATCCTTATCCTTGTGAAAATCATGCCCCTTTCTCATTTTAGTTGCCGCGATCGTAGCTAGTCGAGTTCATTTAATTAATTATAGATGCGTATTTACATGATGACCAACATAGTATATGCCGCATGCCCCGATATACCATCAGTGACAATTTAAATCCAAAACATAGCATAACTGATCAACAGTGGGGCCTTGGCCTTTAGCTCCACACCATGATCATTTACAATATATACATCATCATATACATCTAATGCAAGGGGGTCAAAACCAGGGTGTTACAAAGAATTCATCCATAATTATTTGAATTCGTCTAAAGACCCACGAAAACGCCAGGGAAGAGTACTGACAGGATTGATACAAACCACCTTTCTCAACCCAAGAGAATTGAAGCACAACCATGTTGAAAATGCAATAGGCAGGGGAGAAGAGGACAACATGTTTCCTACTGATTCGACAATTAACATTTTTAGTTTTAAAGGCCACGATCTGCGGGTTCAATGACTGATTATTGAAAATACAATTATTTATGGAAATCCACAGTTTCCACCAAATAAATTTCAGGATAGAGTGCCATATCTTGTGCCAGACAACATAATTACCATTATTTTGAGGATGTCATTCATTCCATGAGGGGTATAAATCTTTGACAGAAGCTTAGACATGAACTAGGAAACTAGTGCCGTGGAGCACCAACTCCCACACCAGTTTAGAATATTCACAACCAATAAAGATGTGATCAGCTGATTCAAAGTCTAATTTGCAAAAACAACACCTAAAAGGACCATTAAATCCATGTTTTAGCAGATTATCACTAGTCAGCACCTTGTTGTGCAAGAGCAAGCATGAATTTTTTTTTACCTTAGGGAGACAATGCGAAGAGCAAACTGTTTTCCAAATCATGGAGGAGAGGCTTGAAGAGTGAGAAAATTGAAGTTCGATGAAACCTTTTGCAGCAGAGTAAGATCCAGTGTTGCCCCAACCCTAGCTGTCTTTATAGGAGCTATGAACTAGAGAAAGACCAGACAGAGAGGAGAGTAACAAATTTTTTTGGGCATCAAGACGGTCATGAAGGTTGAGGAAAGACCAACCCACCCAATTTCCAATGCTGTCCCAAGAACATATATCAGCCAAGCGGAGCACGCCTTTGTTAGTTGACCAATCCATAATCTCTTCTAACGAAATGACAAAGTAAAGAGTAGGATTTCCTGATATTTTTTTCTCCTAGAGGAGGATTTTCTTCCCATTTCCAGGGATTCTATAAAGATGTTGATTAAAATTTTCAAAACCTCTTCTACAAGAATTCCAGATAAATGTGCCCGAGGGAGTATTGGATGATGTTATATTTCTCAAAGAGCCACCTTTGAGATATTTCATCCTGAAAATCTTACTGATAGGATGGTATTTGTCCACATAGAGCTGCCAAATAAGTTTACCTTCCAACGCCAGGTTAGCCAGACAGGGGTCACGAATTTGTAATCCACCTTCTGATAAAGGTTTTTAAATATTTTCCCAGCTTGCCAAATGCATCTTATTCTGACTTCCTTTACCACTATTCTAGAGAAAATCACACAAAAGTTTAGAAATATGAGCCGAGATAGACTTGGGGGCAAGCAACAATGAATATTGAAAGATAGGAAGAGATGAAAGAACTGACTTGATCAAAATCAATTTTCCAGCCTTAGTTAACCACTGACCACCCCAAGAAACAATTTTTGATTTTATCTTAGCAAACACTTCGAGCTAGAGAGAAGGAGGGGATGGAACAAGAGTTGAAGGAAACCCCATATAATTTATCTTCTCCCACTTGTCAAAGCCAGGGAAGCCTAAGAAGTTTGCTATTTGAAGAATAAAAGGATGCTCTACATTCTAACCATAGACTGCACTTTTTTGATTGTCGATCAAGGCTCCTGAAATTAGATAGAAATTTTGAAGAATTTCATTGAAGGCCCTGGAAATATTCAATGAGGCCCCCTCCTAGAAGAAGAGAGTTATCCATGAAGAGAGCATGGTTTATTGGGTCCACTCCCCTAGCAATCTTAATTCCCAGGATATGACCAACTTCCATTTCAGCTAAAAGTTTTCTGCTAAGAGTTTCTACCATCAAGATGTATAGAAAGGGTGACATCGAGCATCCTTGGCGAAGACCTCTAGTGGCTTTGAAAAATTATGTAGGTCTACCATTTACAAGAGGCGCAATATAGGTCCTATCTGTACAATATTTGATCAAATTCACAAACTCAGAGCTAAATCCAAAAGAAATAAGAACTTCATAGAGGAATGGAAGCTTTAGACGGTCAAAGGCATTTTTCATGTCCAGCTTATTTAACATTCCTTTCTCCTTCCTTTGGAAACTTGAACGGAGTGCTTCTTGTACTTGGATAACATTATCGACTAAGTGTTGACCTTTTACAAAGCCCCCCTGAAGAGGAGAGATCAACTTACCTAACAAGAGCTTGAATCTATTGGAAAGAAGTTTGGCTAAGATCTTTTAAAGGGCATTACACAAAGAAATATGACGAAACCTGTCAAAAGAAGAAGGATTAACTTCCTTTGGAATGGGAGAAAGGAATGTAGAATTTGTACACCCACCAACTTTACCTTTCTTTTGGAAGGCTGTCACCATATGGATCGGATTTGATTTGATTATGTTCCAACAGACTCCATAAAAATGGAAAGAAAAACCATCAGGCCCAGGAGCTTTATCCGGCTCCATTGCCTAGATGACATCCAAAATTACTTGTTCAAGAAAGGGTTTCATTAAGACTTGATTATCCTCTATGATGACAAGAGAAGGTACATGGTCAAAAAATACAGCAGACACATCACCATCAGTGAGACCATCTTCCTGAAACAAGAGCTGTAAGTGCCTACTTGCAGCCTGTTTTAGAAGATCTTGACCTTTAATGATGACCCCATCACCAATAGAGAATTCTAAAATATGGTTCCGAGACAGTCTAGCCCTACATTGGCAATGGAAGAAGGAAATGTTTTTATCACTCGCCTCCAACTAGAGGCTACAAGACTTCAACAGAAGATATTCCTCTTCTTGATGAAAGGATTGAAAGGTTTTAAGTTGAGCAAACTATTCTAGAGCTAACTGAGATTTTGTGATTTATCTATCTTCCATTCCTAGTTGAATCAATGATGACTCAAACATTCTCTCTTTCCTATTGATGGTTGGAGTATTCAGAGGATTTTTAACCCAAGATTTCAAAGCAAATTTAGTTCTTTTAAGTTTTTGTTCCCAGATGAAGCTGGGAGATCCATCTATGTATTGAGACCATGGTTGATACACTATATCTAAAAAGCCATCTCTCTCAGTCTAGAGTGGACTGAAACGAAGCAATATTGGCTCGAGATCTTATTCTTTTTCAAATAGCATAGAAATAGGGTGATGGTCAGATGTGAGTTTAGGAAATGTTTTAGAAGAAATAATGGATTTCCCATCCAATAGAGAGATGTGAATTAGAAACATGTCAAGACAGAAAACAATGTTGGCTGAACCAACTCTATTATTGGACTGCATGAAATGTCCAGACTTGGGTTTGATATCATTCAGATTGCAGGAATGAATCAATTCCTCCACTGTGTCTTGAAACCGATATTTACCGCAGAGCCCACTTTTTTTTCTCACTTGGGGCTAAATATATATTAAGATCTCCAGCTACTACCGTGTTTAAAGGAGAATTAGAATCTAAGAAATTAGATAGAGTTTTCCAACATTCTTTATTTTCATTGAAATTGACAGGAACATATAGGTTAAAGAGAACCAGAGAGATCTTACTAGAGATATGGTAGATGTATGTAAATATCCAATGCTGGGTGAGAATGCATCTCTTTAACTGAAAGTTTTCATCACACCAAAGAGTAGCTAAGCTTCTAGAGGTGCCTCTCGCACTGACAGTTTTGTTGGCATTCAATTTCCATTTCTTTTTACTAAGGAGAAGAAGTGCTTCCTCCTCTATCTTAGTCTCTTGGATCAAGATAATTTCTGAAGAAACCATCCTCATCAAATATTTGATTGCTTCATCCTTGATTGGGTTCCCCAATCCCCTGCAATTCCAAGAGATTATCTTTATTGTTTACCCAAGTGGGAGGGAGTGATTACTCCCTTTGTGGGCCTTGTCCTTTTTCTCCTACCATATGACATTTCAATGGTAGATTGGATGCCTTGCATCTTAAGCCTCTCAACCTCTTCTTCACGAGCCTCCTTTTAAGACTTCCTACCAGCCTTTTTAGAGAGTTGCTTAATTGAATCTTCATCAGAAGATTCTGAGCAATCATCCTGCTTCTTCCTAGTTATATCAGCATAAGAAGGAGAAGCTTTGGATCCCTCTAGAGAATTTTGCTGCAAAGGTGCACCTTCCCTAGAAATTTCCAAGATTGATACTCCGGCTTGTTCCATTGGTCCAGTATTGTATTCAGGTTCATCGAAATGTCCTTCTAATTGATTCAGTTCACCTTCTTCAAGAACAGAAGCTATAGGAGTGCTAAGAACAAAAAAATAATTGGAAGTTGTATTTTCTACAGCTTGAGGATTTGGAAGATTCTTCCCAACAACAATGACACCTTTCATAGTCTTTTCATCTTTACCTTTCTTTCTAGGATCCTGATTGGAAGTTCCTACTTTCTTAGCTTGGGTCCACTGGTCATCCTTATCTTTTTGAAGTTCCTCTTCATATTTTTTCTTGCAGTTAAGGGAAAAATGGCCATAACCATGGTAGGATCAACACTTAAAAGGAATTTTCTCATAGTCCAATTCTTGAATATAAGACCAATCAGCAACTGTAGGCTTGATCACCTTTGGCAGTCCAATCTCCAAGTTAACTTCAACGCAAATTCTTGCACATGAATATTGGTCTTTCTTTTTTGCCCTGTCAACTTAATTTCCAAGCTTATTCCCAATGGCTTCTAGAGAATCTCAGTTCCAACAGTGTAAAGGTAAGTGGGGGAGCCTTACCCAGATAGGAACTATAGATGGAACATCTTGGGTGGGGTCAAAATCAAGATTCCATTTGTTCAGATAAAGACCCTAAGGGCCGATGAAGTATGGTCCATTTCAAAAAATGATATCATGGTATTTGACTGAATCAAACATAAAGACGAAATAACCTCTACCAACGAAGTGACTTCGGATGCCTTTAGTTACTAAGGGCCTCCAATTTCTATGAACGCAAACATCGATAGCCTTAGGAGAAGGCCAGATGCCTGTGAATTTCCTGATGAGCCCACGCTCAATAAGATTGAGGGCCGATCGATAGATCCTAACATCGGGTAGTTCAACGGAGGGAATGTCAACCTTCTTCACAAATATCTGCGATGGAACCCATTTCCTCTTGCCACAAGATGTAACCAATATTTTAAATGCATCCAATTCAGGAGGAAGAGAAGGAGGAGGATCCCCTCCAGTGTCCATGAGAGAGGGAAAGCCACCAAGGAGAGGACCACTATACAAAATTTTTTTCTAGAAAATATTCTTGGAAATTAGACAGCAACCTGAAGACAGAGCACACCAGAGGTCTTCTTGGAGCGAGAGGCAGCTGATTAGGGATCACAATCCTGGAAAAGCAACAAACAAGAATCCCAAAAATTGAACCAAAAGCAAATATCCACGAATATGCAACAGAGAAGCAGGCCGAGGTCACTAAGGGCCACACAGGGCCAAAAATGAAGCTCAAAATTCTCCCACAGTGACCAACAGAATGATCCAAAGGGAGCCACAGGCTTGCCAAAGGCACAAAACTATAGATCCTTCATGCTCTTGCAACCAAAATTAACAAAAATTACCTCCAACGAGAGACGAACCAGGCAACAAACTATGGAACGAACCTCCAATGCAAAAAGAATTAAAAAAACTTCTTGGAGCGAAAAGTTGTCCCATTCTTCGACAACTCTAGTTTCGTTACTGTTTTCTCAATTTTTGGATACTTTTTTGATTGCACAATGTTAGGATAAAAAAAAAACAAAGAAGTCGCCCATCAATAATATTACCATCTCTATACAGGGAAATCACTGTGGTTGCATATACAATGTGTTAGGATTAATTTGTAATCCTACCTTGTCCACCATAGTCTAAATGTCAGTTTCCTAGCTTAGGAGTATGTTTCCACTTCATTAGTGCCATGGAGAAGTTATCTAGGCCCCACCTACCGCTTGATGCACTAGTCGAAATGATTTTGGGAGCTCGAGAGGCCAATACCTATATTTTAGGAACCCATAGTGAATCATGGGAGTCCCACTATCAGTTCACCCTAGTTTGTGTTAAGTTATGCTCCGATGGGAAACAATTAGTTCATCTTTAGTTAGTCTAGCACTGAATTTTCCTGATTTAAGGAGATTGAGGGCCTTTTCTCACCTACCTTGGCCAGTTAACCAATTGTGAGGTGTTTCAGTTGTACAAAGTTACACTAGTGGGCCTCTAGTGGTGATTTTTCCATAGTTTGTGATCTATGGAGTCAATCCAAGTCATGGAATTCAAATCACTCCTAGAGGATTCAAATTCTCATTATTGTACCATGGATGTATTACATACAAGTTAATGATTATGAGATTAAGGTTATGTTGTCAAATGTTTGTCTCTTGTCTAAATAATTTCACCATGATTGTTTGATCATTATAGCACTGGAATTATCCTTCTTCATTCATTCTTCTTTCATAGTGAGGTTCAATCCAACCCGATGATCCTGCAACTTTGCTAATTTTACATGGTATCGAAGTACAGAGTGATTGAACCATTTTTCCTTCTAATTGAAAGTTGTATGCAGGTAATTTAAGAATTCAGAAGAATTGTGCCGCTCCTGAAGCTACAAAATGGAGAATTAGGTAGCCTTGACACCGAGGAACCTCACACCCTTCAATTATCTGGATTGGAGGGAAGATATGTAGATTGTGTTGTGCAAGAAAGATATGTATAGGGTCACAATGGGAAAGGATGTCAAACCCCAACAACCTTTAGAGAAATTGAAGTATCTGAACAAATTGGATGAATCCTTTGGCTTCATGTGCATTTATATCTCCATGTAGTTACTCTTCCACCTTGATGGATAAAAAACACTGAGGAAAGTATGGTAGAAGCTTGAATAACTGTTTGGAAATCAGGATGAGCTAAGATGACACATTTTGGAGAATGAACTGATTTCTCTTCAACCCAGCAATTTCAAAACCATCCAACAATTCTTCTCCAAGTTCAAGTCGTTGGTCATGTAGTGCAAGCAATGTGGAATTGACAAGAAGGATGAGCAATTGGTGCTCTCCATTCTGAGCAATCTTGGCCCATAATTTTTAGTGTTTGTGTCCACCTTCCACTCTAGGAGTCTGACTACCCGAAAATGGAGAATACCCTCACTTGATGCATTCATTGAATCCCTCATTCAATAACAAGACAAGTTGATTCAAATGGGATCCCTCAAAGCCTCAAAGAATTAAGTTCTTTTAGCCGAGGAGACCAAGAATGCACAAAATAAAGGGAGACAGAAGGGGAAGGAATAAAGTAACACTAAAACCAAACCTAAGGAGAAGAAAAATCCTTTAGATGGAGCCTATGGTTCTAATAAGGAAAAGTAGAAAAGGTTTGAGAAGACCAAGTGTCCATATTACAAGAGAGGGAGTCATCCAGAGAACCTATCTATGAATAAATCCATAGACTAGATGTCAATACTCCTTGAACAGAACAATATTTCCCTCCTTGAAGGCGCAAGGAATCCTGATCCTAGAAGCAAGATTGAAGATCATGAGAGATGCCATGCACTGAAGGAAAGTTTATCTCAGTCACAAGCTTTTCTCATTGATTCTGGAGCCTCCAACCACATGGTTGTCTCCAAGGAATCATTCTATTCTCTAGATATCTTTGGTGGTCCTAACATACACATGGGAGATGACTCTCAAATCTTAGATGTTGGGAAGGGTTCAACGCAATTTGAGCATGGAGTGCTCAATAATTTCCTCCATGTTCCCTCCTTAGCAACACATTTGTTGTCTGTATATCAGATGATACTACATGCTCACCAAAGCGATTCATATTTGAACCTGACTCAGTGGAGATATCATAAATATCTACGAGGAACTTGATAGCGAAAGGAGTTGCAAATCTTTCCTTCAAGGCATATGAATTCTCACATTTTCTTCCTCACTCATACCAATGTTCCCTCACTACAACAAAACCCTGTGATTAGCGTCTCTTTTAGCTTCCTTTTTAGCGTACACTATCACTTTTAGTATATTTTTCATCATTTTTTGGACAAAGTGGACACTTTTCCACGGGATTGCGCTTTTAATGGCGTTATTTGCGTCTCTTTTTAAAAGTTGGCACTATTTTGGACGCTAATTATCATCCCAATTAGCGTCCTTATTAGCGTCTCAATTAGCGTCTCCATTATTGTCCCAATTAGTGTCCCAATAAGCATCCTAATTAGCGTCCCTTTTTAAAAGTTGGCACTATTTTGGACGCTAATTAGCATCCCAATTAGCGTCCCAATTAGCATCCCCATTAGAATCCTAATTAGCATTCCAATTAGCATCTCAATTAGTGTCACTTTTTAAAAGTTGGCGCTATTTTGGATGCTAATTAGCATCCCAATTAACATCTCAATTAACGTCCAAATTAGCATCCCAATTAGAATCCCAATTAGCTTCCCAATTAACATCTCAATTATCATCCCTTTTTAAAAGTTGGCACTATTTTGGACGATAATTAGCATCCCAATTAACTTATCAATTAGCATCCCAATTAGCATCACAATTAGAATCCCAATTAGCATCCCAATTAGCGTCCCAATTAGAGTCCACAAAAGCATCCCATAGAATGCCAAGAATAGCCTAAAAAAACATCATGAATAGCATAGCACCATATATTAATCCAGGGTTAGGGACTAGAATTGCACCATGAATTTCGGCAGGAAAAAAATTCAACATAGCGCCGAGTATAGAGCCAGGAATTGCACCTAGAAAACATCCAACATAGCTCCAGGTATAGATCCAGGTATAACACCTGGAATAATGCCATAAATTTCGAAAGGAAACGCGCTAGGAATTGCACTAGGTTTAGAGCTAGGAATTGTGTTTAGAAAATGTCTCACATAACGACAGATATATCAATGTCAATGTCAATGATCATGATTCATCATGAAAAAATGATCATGATTCATCATATCAATGTCAATGGTCATGATAAAATTTTAGAGTTGTTTGTTCAAAAAATAACATATTTTTAATATCGAGTTATTCCATCAGTGTAACAAGTTTATCAAAATTCTCATGCAAAATTTTGTGAAACACTTTATCATAACATAAGTGCCAAGATTTGCATTTACTCTTTGTTGTAAAATATAGTTTTTCCCTATATTTTCTTATTATATCATTGTTGATTTAAGGTTTAAGTAATTTTTTTTTCAAGCTCCTCACTAAAAGACTGGTTAGGTTGTTGCTAGGCCAATGCAAAGCAATACTGGCTACCCCCTTAAATTCCCTAAACTTACAATTGATTTTTAAGTTCATGAATATAGGACCATCATTAAACCAATTGTAGGCTTAGGAAATCAAACAAGGAATAAAAAAAGTCAACAATTGAGTCTAGTACTATTGTCCCATCCAAGTGCTTGAACCTACAATCAATTTAAGCTTGGAACTCTTTATCTCTAACATCTTGGTTAGTTTTACATGGATCGTGAAAGTTCTAAGGAATACATTGAATTAAACAATTTCTAGAGCTATTAACCTATTTTATTTGTGTGGTAGTCTATCCTTAACCCAATTGTAGGTTCAAGCAATTGGAAAGGGAAACAACATTGTCAATGGTTGAATTCTAGTTCACATTGTACAATGATGTATCGATACCACACATAATTATATTGAATTAAGTGGTTTATCACCTCAAATTATTTCACAACCTTGAGTCAACTAGGGAACTATTTAAAGGAGTATAGAAACTAGTGTAGGGATAGTATCAATTATATCCTATTTCTTTTGTTACTAGTACATGATGCACATTGTGGCCCAAATAAACTATTAACAACAATGATACCACATTCTCTTAAATAAATTTATTGTTGGTGGTCGTAGCTTCTTCAAGCTCTGTGTATGATTCTTGCATGCCAAAGCAGCTAATAGATGATACAAAATTTATGAGCTTGAACAGGATACGGCCACCTTAGTACTATGTCTTTATAATATCATATTTCAATGTTTCTAAAATGCAACTATCATGTAACAAGGGTCATATAACTTTTATTAGTGATAAAAACTTTAAGTTGTTGTTTTGTATTCTTTTTTGTTTTGTATTCACTACAAACAACAAATTTATTAATGGGAAGGTATCCTCTACCATAATTGAATTTTGTAGGTTTAATTCACCCTTGGTTGTGTAGATGTTCCCCACTATTTTCTATACTTTTGTCTCTTTATTTCAGCTACTCTTTATTTCTTTGTTTATGTTACATCAATAGTTATAGTAATAGTTGCAATTTGGATTTAGAAACACTACATGTTGGTATTAGAGCTTCAATCAATTTTCATTTTGTTCTATAGTTTCAAAAACAAAACAAAAAAATGTCAAGGAGAAAATCCTAATATATGACCAAGGCAGAGTTGAATGAGAGTTTCATAAAGTTTATAGAAGACATGAGGTACATGATGCAACTACATGAGGTAGTTTCATAAAGTTTACAGAAGACATGAGGTAGATTCATAATCTAATTATATGAAAATAAATGAAGAAATATTCGTACACACTAGTACATGTGGAAATTTTTCCACATGAATAAAGACTCATCACGACCATCATTATCATCATCATCATCGACATCATCATCACCGTCATCATCGTTAGCATCATCATCACCATCATCATCGCCATCATCATCATCATCATTGTGTCCATTATCACCATCATCATCATCACCATCATCCTCATCATCATCACCATCATCATCATCATCATCATCATCATCATCATCACCATCATCATCATCTTACTGCCGACATGATTTGTGGACTTGAGAACAATTTAAGGGTCAATGACCCACATATTTGCTAGAAATGATATGATAAATGCATATTTCATCATGATCATGATCATCATCGTCATCACCACCACCATCATCATCTTCATTATTGTCAACATCATCATCATCATCGTCATCCTCACCATCATCATCTTCATCGTCATCATCATCATCATCATCATTGGCTTCATCATCATCATCAATATCATCGCCATCATCATGATCATCATCGTCATCATGATCATCATCTTCATTATGATCATCATTATCATCACCATCATCACCATCATCATCATCATCTTCATCATTATCATCATCGTCATCATTACCATCATCATAATTATCATCATCATCATCATCATCATCGTCGTCATCATCATCATCATCGTTGTCTTCGTCGTCATGACCCTCTTCCTCATCAACATCTTCATCATCACCGTCATCATCATCATCACCATCAACATCATCATCACCATCATCATCAACGCCATCATCATCATCAAATTGACACCAAATTAGATATCATGATGATGTCCTAGCAAGCTATGGCTTATATCAATATTAAAGTCCCTTTAAGATTGGATATCAATTTAGAGAGCCCCTTCTACCTAGGCGTATCTAGTCAATACATGCAGGGAGGTCCCTATATTCAGATGTTGGTGGATGTGTTCACTAGTCGGATTGTCACCAAATTAGTGTTATGTTTGATCATGATCACAACGTCCAATGTCCTAGCTTCTTTAAAAGTACATACATACATATATGTAGGGAAATAATATTTTAGAAAATCCTGAATCCGAATATCTAAAAAGACACATAAATCCAAATTCTTCAAATTTTTCATTTTTCATTATACATTATAGTCATTTTTCATAGTCAATCCATGACAAGGAAATCACTCATCCTATGCTTGTCTTAGTAGTAAAAAAGTAAAGGATTTAAAAAAAAAAGGGCTTGCCACATCTTCAAAGTTCGCCTAAATAATTACCCTATTTTCTTTTATGCTCCACCTTTTCAACTCCACGTCATTACATCCTTCACTAGCTCATGTAATTTATTTACCTTTTATGTCTAGGGCTTGGGCATGCTCATGGTTATCTTATTTGTTGTTTTTTATTGTAATGTCTGTAAATAGATGAAAGGAATATAGGTACAATGGTTGAAAAAACATGTTGAATCTGTGGTGGAAGGAATTGGGGATTGGTGAGCGTATTCCTGTGTGATGTAATTCCTGCCCCATTGTGAGCCACAAAAATATTTCCCATTCGATGGAGTCCATTCCTCGAAACCTAGGGCCAGCGGATTCCATCGTGAGCCCATCCCTCCATTTGCCAATGAGCCATGAAAATATTGCCTTTGTAAATATTAATCGATAATTTAATAGGTACCCAATTGTTATGAGGCATTTACAATATTATGGCGTCAGGGGTAGTGGAAAATTAATGGTGTTATGGAAATTGTGGAAGAGGAGGACTGGGAGGGTATAATTCTTGTTGAGGGTATAATTATTGTTGAGGACTGGGAGGGTATTCTATACAATATTTTCCGTTTCCATCAGGGTTTTACGACATGGAACCGGCTAAAAGACAAGAAGGAAAAACAACTTCTTGCAGATAATGGAGGCTCGGAGATCTTGTGCTCGCCAAGGTCAAGGGATTTCCGGCATGGCTCGCTAAGGTACGTCAGTCTATTTTTCATCCTCATTTGTTTGCCCTCATTTGATGGATGCGATGTTTTCCCTTATTTGATTGTATGCAATGTATGTTGTTGCTGTTATTTACATTTTCCCGCTGGTTTCTTGTTGTCGACCTGGTTCGTGGGTTTGGTGGGGTTCGTTTGTGAAGGCGGAACAATTGCAGAGGAATCCATTGATTGAGGTAATGAATGTCTTAGTTCCGTTTAGAATGGATAGCCTACTGTCTGTGTTAGTACTGGACAGTTTTTTGTTTGAGTGGTTGCAAGTAATGTATGTCTAATTGTTTTCTGGATTTAAGGTTTTATGTTATAGTTTCATCTTGCCAGTCATTTGAGGTTTATGCGGTATACTTATGGTCAAATATTTGTATGCGTGGATAGTCGCTACTACTAGTCCTTCAAACTTAGAGGGTTTCGAAAATTATATTTCAACAAAAATAAAAGTGCTAAGGCTTTACCGGATACACCCTCCTTTGTGGGTTTCATTTCAATTGCTTGCAATTTCTGCTTTGTATACTGTCTAGGGCTCCATTTTTATTCTATAATTCTACATTTTTCTGGCTATTCAACTATCTTGTCCAGTATCCATTTGTCTGCCAGTGATCCACAAAAATTAAAAAGAGTTTGGAGATTAGGGTGTTACCTGCACCCATTCGTGTTTAGTCTGCATGCTTATCTTTCTCGGTGGCCTCATTTACCTGGTCCTAGAGCTTCGGATAAATAGAATGTAAGCCTGTTTCGTCCTTATTGGTTTTGGCCTGTCTGGTTAGAATATGTACCGACCTATGGGATAAAAGTGCCAAATTTAAATCCTTCCTCGAATTCATTATACTTTCTTCAACTATATCTGCTATTAGAAAGTTTGCTGGTGGTTACCATAGTTCAGGATCAATTCCTGGGAAGTGGTGACATCTCAATTAGAACTACAAGGCTTGAACCCTTTGAATTCTGTCAAATAAGTAAGGTCCTATATAAATATGTTTAATGGAGACAATATAGGCGGGTATAAGAAGCTTCATTAGGCTTACGATAGAGCAGCTAGTCGGCTGGTGACCTGTTCTGGGCTTGATTTCTAGCCTCTCTAGTTTTAGAGCATCCAATCGATTGGTGACAGGTCCCCAGCTTGATTCCTATCCTCTCTAGTTTTCACCTCTCAATTAGTAAATCATACACGAGCAAATGCAGGCCCAGGTACAAATAATATGGGAGATCTACTAGTGCTCTTATATTTACTTAAGCTGGCCAAACAAAGAGAGGCTCGGGCCCTAAAAATATTAAGCGATTTTTCCCTAGTGATCAAATTCGTTCATGGCAAATCTCAAATACAAAAACTATCCCTGTCTGCACTAGCTGATCACATTGAAGAAGTTTCTCATTCCTTTGGTCACATTGGAGATAGAAATATTTTCAGGGAATTAAACTTTGCCTTGGGTTATTTTATCAAAACAAGGCCTGGAGTTTCCTTTGGATACTTATGTTCTGGAAATCAAGGTTGACAATGCCGAAACCCAAATCTATGGGAATCTCTGTGAATTTTAATGTGTTTGTTACATTTTTTTTTATTTTGGATTAGAATAGTTGTTTTTTAAGTAGTTTTTACTAAGTTGATTAAAAAAAATTCCTAGTCAACAAAAGAGTTTGGTAACCATGTCAGACGAATGATTTTCTGAGTTAGTTTTTGGTGCACATGGAAAAGATCTTGAGTCTTGACCCGGATGTCTATCATGTAAGATAATTCTCAACCCTTGTGAAATGTTGGGTTCAAGGTAGTCATTCACACCTTCTAGACTTAATGTAAGGGTGTCCTTCATGGAAGTGCATGCAACTCACTATTAGAGCAGCTCATCAGCTGTAGCTGAGTGCTAAGTTCTGGGTTTGATCCTTACACTTTCTAGTTTTGGATTTCACCAGGTAGTTTTAAACCCCACTGTCTATTGTGTGAGATATTTCCCAAGCCATGCTTCACTATTGGAATCTAATAAGCACTTGTTTTGACTTGGGATTTACCACCTCGAAATGAAAACACTGATGCAAGAATCAAAATCTATGCCTGCTTCCTTGAAAACAATGTTGAATTTTAATTGATATCAAAGTAGACAATTGTGTTGTATGACCATTTGATATAATTTATATTTACTGAAAGGATTGGCATAGTTGACTCATGGACCAACAATTGAAGAACATCCTCGATATTTGATAGTGGTCATGTGTTACAAAAACACAGCAAAAGCAACAACCGTTTCTAGTGTTTATGTGATGATAAGAATTGAGATTGTTTAAATGTTGTAAAAATAGTACAATAGTACAGCCTACTACTGTGTTGTAAAGAAGATTCTCAGGCTTGATTCCCATTACATCTCAAGCTGCTTGAGATCTAACGGGCATCAAGCCTGCTGCGGCCGCATTAAATGGCCTACAACATGAGTAAAGAACATAGCACCCATTAATGCTGCTGCTGCGGCCACATTAATGCTGCTGCCGTGGGATTATGAGCAGTTGGATTCATATCCATCTTGTTTATGTCATCATGAGCATTGAGATTGCTTAATAGTCGTACAAATAATACATTAGTACAACGACCTAGTGGGTAGTTTTATTTGTAAATAAATTGGCGTTTTATTAGGTATAATAAAGAGAAACGTTTCCAGGTTTATTGTGGATATTTGCTCTATATTTTCTAAATTTGTGGTTTGTTTTCATATTCTTTACAATGGTAGCATAGGTCTGTGGTTATGATGGGGTATTAGGGGTTTGTGGTCCTGTTTAGTAGTGTATACATTAAGATGAATTTAATCGAAGCGTTTGTAGGTCTGTTTAAACAAGAAGAGTTCACTTTTGGTTAGTCATCTATTTATGAATACCAATATCATTTAGTTACTTGGTTTTATTTCTACTTGGAAATGAATTTATAATTTGCCCAGTGGTTTAGTGGATCAAAATTTTTGTTTCCACTGATTGAATTGGCAATGTGCATGCATATAGTGATTGTGAGAAATATTTGGATTAGCTTCACAGTATCATTTAGTTACTTGGTTTTATTTATACTTCGAAAGGAATTTATAATTTGCCCAGTGGTTTAGTGGATCAAAATTTCTGTATCAATTGATTGAATTGACAATGTGCATGCAGATAGTGATTGTGAGAAATATTTGGATTAGCTTCACAGTAATCTAGCATTATGCTAGTTATGTTAGAAACTAGCATTGTATAATTTAATGCTAATTGTGTTAGAAATAGATTATGCTTCTTGTTTTGTTGTCATATAAATTGCAGAAAATAACTAATGCCTAAAACAACCCACTAAAAAATAAATAAGAGAACCAGAAATAGAGATATTTGACACTGAGGTTATAGTGGTAAAACCCCTAAGTGCTCTAGAGTCCACTCAAAGATGTATCTCTATATTCTCATGTGCTGCATGTAATGATCTAGAGATACACAGGAGAGATACAAAAGATTCACAAACGTTTTCACCGACACTCCTCACTTTCCAAGATTTTCTCATGCAACTTTTAAAGCTGGGAGAGTGAGAAGTTGCACCAGGAAAGGTTATGTGAAACTTTTGTATTTAAACCCATCCTTTGTATCATTACATAGGGTACATGGAAATATAAATATGCATATTTGAGAGTGAGGTTTTTACCATAAGGTATGTTTATGGTATGTTTTTACCACTCTAGTGTCCCATTGCTGAGTTCTACTTATTTCTTTATGAATTGCTTTGGGCATTAGTTATTTTTTGTGAAAGCTTTACAAAGTGATTGTGAATAGTGTTAACAGGAGGAATTCTCAAGAATGGATAAAAATGAAGAGCTGTGAGGAATCACTGCAATTTTCGCCCTTACACAGGAATAATTAGGGTGCTCCCAAATCTTTCTTAGGTGTGTTCAATTACATGGGTTGATGGTGTTATGCATGGGTTTTGGTTGGGTAAGGAGGCCAATTTCAAACCAACTATTCATAATCAGTGAATATTATAGAGGAAGGATTTAGTTGGCTCTGAACGTATTAATAGACATAGAATTAAATAATTCCATTTGGGTTTACAGAAGAAACGAGACCATTTTCTAATTGAAAGTGATACTCAGCTTCATTGATTAAAAGATTCTATGGAGACAAAAATGTGGGGATCAAATGTCACGAGAAAAAGTGATTAATAACAATTGTATCCATGTGTTTGTCAAGCACATGTTGGTCGTCTAAGGGAACCCCTATAATTGGTTTGAGTAAGCATCACCATCTTTATTATAGAATTATGAAAAATAAAAACGATAATTAAAACGTTTTTTTTTTTAAGTATGAAAAAGCTTACTATACTTGGGGCTACATACCTAGCCTCTGTTAATACAATCTTAAGACCCCAACGTTCTTGAAACCAATTATGTCCATTAGTCTCCCATTTGTCTTACTACACATCGCCATGATATAATCAGTCAACCTATGGCCCATATGATTTACCGACATAGAGCTTTTATTACTTGATTAATTTTCTCCTGTCTAATTTGACCACTGTGAGTTAAATGTTATCACTTAGCTATTCCAAAAGAACAATGCAATAAACAATTGTAAAACAATGTTGTTTCTGATGCCACAACAATCTTTTGTGATTGATTGAATGATTTTGTGATGCCATAAATGCAAAATCACCGGTGGCCTCTTCTTCTACTTTAGCTACATTTGTAAGCCTTGATTTCATTTGACCGCTTGCCAGGTCATTTTGTCTCTTCTACAATCTTTCTTGAAGTGTACATGCTTGTTACGAGAAAAACATTTCAACTTTGACCTCTTTGATGAATTTCTAGTGTCGTTCTCATTGTTTAATCTGCCTTTGCCTTTGAACTGTGCACTGAATGCACTTTCCATAGTGAGTGAAGTTGATGCTTATTTTGATCTTGCCTCTTCTCCTGCAGAAGAAGTATTGATAACTTCTCAAACTTATGTTCTTAGTTCTCCACAATCATATACAGGGACTCAACAAATTAATCAAGGGATGGTGACAATCTACACATCACCGAACAAAACCATATCTTCATTATCCACTAGCTTCTTAATTGCAAGTAATTGATCACTGACATCATTTTGATGTAATAGATATCCAGATACTGACCCTCCTTCCTGCAACTTAGTAGAAAACTAAATATTTTTCAGATCCACCCAACTTCTAATCCCTGATACTTGTTTTTGAGATTGGTCCACAACACATGCTGTAGTGAAATTTATTATTTCTGAAACTAATGTGTTTGTAACAGAAAAATATGCTTTTGTTCATGGTTTTCCCATCCCTATACATAAGCATTGAAATTTACCATTATCTTTTTTTCAAATAAAAAGTGTGGCCAGGAATAAGCTGGTAAATCTACTTTTCAATAATGTCATCCACTCTAATTTCTACTTAATTAGTATGCTTTGGTGGTTGTTTCAAAGCATCCCTTTTTGAAAATATATGATTTCAAGTTTGTTTTGATTGGAAGAGGGTGAAAGATGTTTGAAATTGTTGATGTTAGCTTACAGAATTTCCAGTCATGTTATCGTCCAAGTTATTACCTGAGATGGAATTAGAGGAAACGACCAAAAAGGAACAAATATCAGGTGGATTATCGGGCCTCCCAGTTCTAACTCAAGTTGAGAAATTAAAGGTGAATATTTTCTGTACAAAATGTTTGTTGGAATTAACTTCATATATTGTTTTCCAATAGTGTACACTAAGATATTTCAACTTCCTTTGGTTCAGAGTAGAATAGACGCGATTCGTGCAGCTTGTAGTTGTGCTGAAAAATCTATAAATTATTCTCACAAAGTCTATGCATTGGGAACTCACCATACTCCTGGAATCATCCCTACAATGGACAAGGTTCAGGTTGCAAAAATTGAAGAGCAAGAGAAACTTTTGCGAGCATCTGCAAATCTTTGTGAAGGTGAGGATTGGTTTCAAATGAGATCATCTATTTCTTTGCTTACAATGAGATTGAAGAAACAAAGTAATTTTTACAATTATGTATTTCATTATCTACTTAGTATTCATGAGTTCCAAATAGTTACTTGTCCCTGATCAGAAAGAAGAACTTTGATTCTCATTTTTCCTAAAAACTGTTAGCTTTCGGGCATACTCTGAAAGTGATTACACCATGCCTGGGGGTGCTCCATGCAATATGGTGTGCATGGATGACCCTTGGATGTGTCATGATGGACATACACATGGTAAGTGACTTGCTCATTGATTTCTTGGCCTTGTATGGATGCTTATGTGTCATTCTTCATTGGAACATTGGTGTAGCAGAAGTGCATAAACTTGGTTTTGATAAAAATATCAATGTTTAAATAAATAATTGTTGCATAAATGAATAATGAAATACAATGAAGAATGACCCTTGCATTTATAGGTCTTGAGGGAAATGGAAAGTATAAAATACCTTTCACAACCAAATTGCAAAAGAGTTGCTATCATCCATGTTGTCTGGTCGTTTGAAACCCTTAATGGTTTTTCTGCTTCTAAAATAAATTTCAAGGTTCGTCATATTCTCTCTAACTCTTCATTTTCACAACTGTTATAAAAGTGCCTTGATCAAGTGAACTAGAAGATATCCTAGGGAGATTAGTTCCTGCATAAAGTTTCCTTATTAATGACACTTTACCAGGTATTAAATTTTAATTAAGGACCAGACATCACTTAGACCTTGATCATCGCAAATTTATGCTGGCATATTCATCTGGCACAAATTGTAGATCTTCTTGATCATTTACCTATGCTCAAATTCATGCTTCACTCTATATAGTATCTGATACTGGCTGAAACGGGCTCCCAATAGGTCTACTACACTTAGGCACCTCCATTCTTAAATCATCGTACTCAGTTGACAGCTCTGGGGCATGTGAATGATGGACAACAACAGTTAGGTTTTACTTCCTTTGCTCTTTCATGTGGCTCTTCCTCTCAAAACGACCTCTTCAAAAGAGGCAGCTCCTTTTATTAAACTGTAGGTGGCTCCTGTATTCTTATGGGGATGAGACAACAAATGAATATGTAGTACACACAACATCCTCAATATGAGTGTTTTGGTTCAATATGGGATCACAACAACCACACAATTTCCAACTAGTCTTTACAACAGAAATCAAGCTAAGTCTCACACTAGGTTACAAACTAATTGGTTGAAGCAACAGTGTGGGAAAGATAGTAGCTTTGATACTATAAGAGATTGCATACATTAGTTTGAATAATAGATTGCATATTGGCTTTCCCGATTCACAATAGAATCTACTAATAATTTAGCATCCATTGTCTACCAACTTGGCATAGATTGTCTATCAACTTAACATCCAGTGAATGATATGCTAAACGAAGAATAACAAATACAACCTAGATAAAGCATACTTAGTACCTGTCATTTGAATCAGCAAATTGAAACAAATGGATGATTCCATTCAAACTAATGTCTAGAGGAGGCATAGAAAACAAATTCTATAAAATTAACTAATGCTGGAGCTTGGGATCCATGCCTTCAACACCTCAATATGAAGCATGACGCATGCTTCAGAATTTCAGCGATGGTGGCAACTCTAAAACTTTGAAAAAAACATAGTATTCATTGATAAATAAATAATACACACAACTAAAGAAATATACAATACATAGAAAAATTCTTTAACATCTCCAATCCCCAGAGACTTTCTAGCCTTTTCAGTACCAATATTACTAGCCAATATGTTGTCGGAGATCTTTGTTGAGTTGCTAACCAATGTATACCTTTCCAAGTTCTTTGAGAAAAACACCAACATTTTGAACCACTCTATTTTCTGAATACTTTTGAATTGGATAAAGGTTGGAAGATATAAATTATCCAAAGGATAATAATCATGACCTTTGAATTTAAAACTAAATTACAAAGATTGGATCATGAATTTTGTAAGTAGAGAAACGTGTCTAGAAAATATCTCAATGTTAAAAAATACTCCAGCCATTTTCAGATTAATTTCATCTTCTAGAATTTTTTATGTTAGGGTCTGCTTGATAGAACGCAATCTCTCCATCATCATTGACCACAAAAATAAGTGCTATGTGGCCAACCATGCCAATGGCCATGGCCCCCTCACGCGTTCCAACTTTCGGTAAAGCCTATAGACTGCAAGCCACTTCAACACGCACATTCTCGATGGCTTCAATGCCTGTACACATTTCATATTCAACAATCCAATGGCTATAATACTCTACATGTGTGTGTTATTATAGAAAGAGAATTGCTTGTGCTAGGTCCAAAGAAATGCCATGACAGTAGATTTATTCACAAATATTGCGTTGGTATGAACAACATTCAGAGTTTATGATAATGTCTTATGACTTTAGAAACATTGAGTAGTATTCAGTGCAATTAGTGGGGAATGGTACTTGCGTAAGTATTTTCCAGGAGCAATGGGGTCCCTTGAAGGTAATGGTTATGAGTTCTATTAAAGTAGGCATGATAATGGTAATATTAACAACAATGGTTCCAGCAGCTTTGATTTCCCTAAAGGTGGTGGGGATAGGGAAATTCATCACAGGCCTATTCTAGGGTCACTTTCCAAGCCAACCCCTTCAAAATGGGATGATGCTTAGAAATGGCTGGTCAGTATTTCTTCAGAAGGAGGAGATCATGCCTATGTTAAGAATAATGCCAAGGTCCAATGCACAGAGAAAAATAAGCTTTCTTCCTCGTCAGTGTAAGGCTTTTGCACCCAATGCTTTAGAAGCCTTGTCTATTCTTTCTAGTACTCTTGCAGTGATGGATGAAGAAGAAGTAGGATTGAATCAAGATGAGGGAGACACCAAGAAGATTGATTATGGTAAGGCTATGGTGTCGATCGATAATCCCATCGCAGACCCATCCACTAAACACCTATCCTACACCCTGCCAACTTCAAATGTGAGATCAGATTCCATGAGGGATATGGGGGTAGAAATGACCCCTATTGCAAGCCAAGAGACTTCAAGAACAAGAACCCCTCTTAGAGCTACAACACCTTCAACTAGGAGCCCTATTAATTCACGACCATCTACTCCAGGAAGATGTGTAGCACCAGTGGAGGCAGTAAAAAATTCTCAACTGGGCATGAAAAACCATCACGAATTATCAGAGAAGCAAGTGCATGAGAGCACTAGAAGGGAAATTATGGCTCTGGGTGCACAGTTTGGGAAAGTAAAATATCATGGTATGGGTTAGTAAAGAATTTTAAGAGCAAGATGCTTCTAAATCACTTAAGACTAATGATATGGAACATGTTAAATTGAATGTCCTAGAGGCTCGGGATGCAACATGGGAGGAGGCAGAGTAGTCTAAATACATGGCCATGTGATTCTCTTGTAAGCCTGTGCTTTTAGCTTGTCTTTCTCTTTGGATTTTCAACTCCCTTTTATAATGCATATTGTCTGAGTTTAGTTTATGTATACCGGTGACTCATATAATACCTTCACTAAGATATAGATTGCTTCTTGTGATAATACTCTTGATGATTTGTGACATAACTATTTTGGTTTTAACTATTGTACATTTCTCCTTCTACAGATATAAACGTGAAGAAATCAAAATAAAATCCTGAGAAAGTAATCAAAAAATAAAAGCAGAAGCTGAAATGAAGAGAATAGAGGTATACTCTCCCTGCCTCCTAACTTTCATGTATCAGGTTATGAAAACCTTAGTTCTTTCACAGTTATAATCAAACATTGTGAATGGTGGAAGATTTCATCCAATATGTAAGAATGGTCTTAGTACTAAATCTAGACAGGCTCAATCGATGGTTTCCTTTGCAACATGATAGTAGGGTAAGAGAATACTACCAATAAATGACCATAATCTAAAAAATATCAATAACCTATCTAGCTGATTTTCCTTACTTATAGTCTCATCACTTGTGTACATACCTGGACTTGAGCACAATTTCATCCAATAATAATGTTATATAGGGTGCATTGCTTAATTTATCCCACTAAATCATACATATGCTTCAGAGTAAATTCATAGATGGATTCTTTTGTAATGTAATGGTAGGGTAAGAGAATACTATCAACAAATAACCATGATCCCAAAAGTTATCAATAACTTGAGTTTTTTATTTTTCTCACTTCTAATCCATATTTTGAAGCTGTGCATATTGAAGCCTGTGTCACATTAAATAAAGGCAGTGGTAGGTCTACTAGACGCACCTAAACTTATGCACTTTTTTATCCAATGGTGTTACCATATATACATACAACGTAAGACAAAAAAAAGGACAAGTCTACTTATTTCCCTTTGGGTGCATGATACAAATCTTGACCTAGCCACTTGGAGATCTATTCTCATAGTCGATGGATAGATACTCATAATTCTCAATAAACTTTTGCATGTGGATAACCATTTTACTTGTTGGAGGCTATTGACACCTGTTTTGACATCTAGTGATATCATTTATTTCCTTGTTCTATGTGCATTCACTCTTTGTTAGCTTACTTTGGGTTTTTTTTACGTTCAATTCGTGGCTAATTTCCATCAAATTGGATTATAGTTGTTTTGTGTAAAACTAAGGTTTCATTTGAAGGTTTTGTATTTTTCACTTTTACTTTTCTCTTTATTTGGCATAATCGATTAGTCTAAGAATATTGGAATAGAGATAAGATTATGATGATGAGAGCAATTTAAAGTCACATCCTGGCAAGATGAACCAAAACAAACAGTAGGCCTATGGCCTATTAGGGTCATCAACATTGAGGCCAAAATAAACTTTTACTCTTTGCCATTATCCTAAAAATGTTGGGTTCAAAGCTTCCTATTCTCTACTTCCTATTCACCAAAAGGGATGAATGAATGGCTATGTTCTAATTGGTTTCAAGCTTGGCTAGATGGATTCGCAATTCCTTCCACTAGATGGATGCTCAACCAAGGAATGGTCTTATATCCTTGCAATGCTTCTCAAATAAACAAAATTGTTTACACCAATTAAAAACCAGTAGCCCAAGATTGTTTCTCAATTGAGTTCCAACTCTGTTTATTGCATTATAATAGTTAGAACTCTGTCCATTCAGAAAACCAATGGCTAATAAGATGCATGGCACTCTGCAATTCATAAATAGGATGACAGTTAAACATTACACAAGCATTATATATGGCTAGAGCTAATTGCAAAGAATTGATCACTCAAGTAGTTATGTATATAACGTTGGCTGTAGGTAGATAATTCCATGCAAAGCTTGAGACAAATTGCTGTAAGGAGTCACTTCCGTTAGCAGCTATATAATGAATGTGCAAACTCAACACTTAATTAATAACTATTCCCCTGTGCCATATGATGGTTGTGGCTAACTAGTTAAGCACACATAATTTAAACAGAGCACCAAGTAAACCAACCATTCGTTAGTATTAGTCTGTGAATTATATATATATATATATATATATATATATATAAAATGGGGCTTTGCTGTATGTAAAGCATACCGCACCAAGGATTGAAGATGTTTGGCTACATAGCATGTTATTGCACAGTGCACCAGCTAATACATTAACCAAGCAAATAGAACAAATAAAAATTGGGCTATAGATTCCAGCCAACAAAGAAAAAGTGTTGTAGCTGATCCATTAATTAAATCAGCGATCAACCAGATTGATCTTATTCACAAAGCATTTAAACACATTCGACACCAGATTATTCCGGAAACCCAAATGGAAAACCAGCAATGGTAGGTTCTAATTATGCTAAGTAATTGTTAAAAAGGATGAGCTATACACTTTCATCAAAATTTCATGTATTCTTACTCACTGACAACAATTTACATATTTCTCTGGTTCAGAGATGATCTTTGTTCCGTGTGGATAGGTTAGGAATCCTCTTTGTCCTTCAATCTTTGAGTAGATTGCTTCACTCCTAGTCCTCATTCCTCTGCTACTGCCCATCTTCTTCCCCAACATTATTTTTGTCCATATCCCTTTGGTTGTCTTTGCATCAAGCAAGCATTGTTTATGATAATGTTACCTTGAAATGCCAACCATATGCCAACCATATGCCAACCATAGTGATTCATTTCACCTTCTTTTTGGCCTTTAGCCTTTAAGTTGATTGTTGACTTCAAACGTTTCCAAGGATTTTTTTCGTTACGAAGTTTGGAAGAGGGATTAATTCAGATCCATTTTGGAATACCAAATGCCAAATAAACTTATGAGATCCCCTTGTTGAACTTATGAGACCCCCTTGTTGC
>LPNX010792879.1:74032-159385 GCA_001517045.1 Pseudotsuga menziesii | reverse complement strand
TATAATAATGTCTTTCAATGTAAAGCAAGCATAATTTTTTTTGAATGAACAAGATTCATTACTTGCCAATACAATCTCTCTTTCCCTCCTTAAACGATTTTGTAGACCCTAGGTGAATAAACTACATCTAGGCATGCTCTTGGATATGAAACTAAATACTACATCTGGGCATGCTCTTGAATATGAAACTAAACTTAATCAATCTGATCAACTCTTAAATGGGTGTTTTGATGGGATATGAAACTAAATACTGCAAGATTCACATTGCATTGCATTTGTCAAAGGCATAGTCTGTACGCCACAAACACACCAACATCAAAGAAAGACATGACATAAGAGGTATTTAACGCTGAGATGGATGATATTCATTAATTAATATACGTGCCAGCAGGCACATAGGACAATTCAATGCTAGTTGCGTCCTTTCCAACATAATCTTCCAGCTGTTACTTTTCGTATCTTTTGACAGCCAAAGTATTCAAACAAGCAAAAACTAACTTCTGGCAAATCTCTGTTGTCATTGCAAAATATTCACACATACATATGCAGAGACAGCTCCAAATTCACCACCTCTACCTCGTCCAATTCCGAGGCAATTCATCATGGAAGATTCTGTCCAAGCATCATATCCACCCGTAGCATAACAAGAAGTTCCATTACCAATTTAATATCTTCTGGTGATGGTAGTTTTGGATATATAACTGGGCTTATAACTGAAATGTAATTTATTTAATATGGGGCTGGGTGTCAACTAGTCGATTTCTAATTGCTGGATCCATCCGCCCAACCACCAGTTGTTCCAGCCTTTGCCTATTGTGCCTTTTCCTTAACATACCGTAACTTATGCCTTTGCTATTGCTTTATCTGATGTTGTTGGTGAGGATGTGGTGGTATAAAACTAGCAAAAATAGAGTAGAATGAATGGGGGGTTCAATGAGCTCCAGGTCAAATAAAAGAGTTAATGGGTTCACTGACATTATCATTATTATTGCTAGTTACTAGTTAGTGGTAAGCCAAATATATGGGCTCTGTGTCTGGCCTTTTGGGAGTCTTTGAACTTAAGAATATTGAATCAAGGCAAATGAACTATCAATTGACTGTTATGTCTGATAATATTCTGGAAGAGATCTGTTAGGAGAGCAAGGGAAACATAAATTCACAAATTACTTTTATCATTCTCAATAAATTATTTCCATAGCATTCCCAGTCACTCTTTTTTTAGATCCTACAATGAGTCACCTATATAGTTTTTTTATCCCAACCCCTTTAGATCATTTAACCCTAGAGTAACTTCCTCATTTCATCTTGCATAATCTACCAATCAGTAGTATCCCTATGTTAAGTTTAAATCATTGGGTTATTTTCCCATTGTTTGCCTGTCATCTTTTTTAATTTCGTTTACTTCATGCCGAGTCATCCTTTCTATTCTATTCAAGGAGCATTGTAATCCAAGATATCATCATAGTGAATTGCACTAGTAGCCATTGTTTTGTTACCCAATGGTCTATGTATTCCAGAAGCATTGATTTTGTAAGGGGGATCATCCCATCTGGTGGTGTTTACATTGCTACAAACTAAGCAAAATCTGTCTGTGAATCTTTTCGTGGAAAATACCCATTATTTGGAAATGAACATGTGATCCCACTACAGAAGTTAGAAACTTCATTCATATCAAGCCAAAGGCCATCAAATGCAATTGTATCATGAAACTCAGAAATTTCTTTTGTCCAAAATGGCTATGTATTGGGATTGAGAAAATATGGAAAATATATTGGGCCTATATTGATCCATCTTGCAAATAAATCATAGGATGGTGGATTGGATTCCTCCATCTGTACATAGGAAAAGAGTTCCACCACCGAACAAGTGATATAAATGCAATATGGGAAAAAATTTCATGCCCAATAGGATGCCAAACACATTGGAATCTTCTAATAAGACAATCCTATATTCTCTGTAAACTTCCTCTCATCAAGGGACAGAATGGAGGCTATCCCAAATTACGGTAGCCACAATAGAACTCACATAATGCCTTTCCCTTCTAATTAAGGGCAAGAGCTTACTCTGGTGTGTTCTAACTTCTAAGCATGATTATCTCTAGTGTGTAGACAGTTTATTATAGATCTGTTTTTACAGCTCACATAATCTGTTTTGGTTCTGTGACAATATTCTCCTGGAAGATAATTTGTTGGTGGCTATTTTCTATTTTACATGGTGCAATTAATTTGCTCATGGCTATATACAAGAAAGAATTCAGTGCAATGGGTGTCTATTTGAAAGATGCAGGCGAGGTATTATGACACTGATTGCATTTATTATATAATTTTTGTTGGAAAATATTATGTTGACCGAAGGACTTCACTATATGTTACTAGATATTGTGATATTTTCACTTTGGTCTTCTAAATCTTGCAATCTGAAGTTGTGTGTCCTTTGAAATTTTAATTATCACTTGAATCGCAAGATCTCATGTCGTCAGATCAATGGAAATGATATGGAGTTCATCTTGACCAGCTTTATCCAATTGCTGGCATTAAAGTTGTATAATCTTTTCTCTTTCTGAAATTTCAAATGCACATGGATTTTTATAAAGGCTATAGGACGTCTCCTGTGTCTGAAATTACTGAACATTGAATGAAAGGGTGTTAATTGGTTTGGATAGAGCTAGCATTTCCAGCTAAGCTGATATCACACTAAAATGTGGAACATTTTATCATGCAGGTAATATTGGACATGGTGGAGCATTTTATTCAGGCTGTTGGAACATGAGGATAAGATTTTTCAAAAGCGAGCTCATATTCACGAGGTACACATTTAGTTTATATGAAATTATGAAAACCTTTGTCAGTTGTACGTATTTGGGCCTTATTTTGAAAAAAACACAGCTATACATTTTTTAACTATTCAATGACCCCCACTGAGGATAGCACCCTTCCATTGGGCCAAGCTGTGAGCTTAAGAATGTTTTGAATAGGAACTCTATGCCATATGAAAAATGGAAAATGGGTCAATAGCTATTTTTGTAGAGCATTTTATTAGGAAATACATTAAGCCAAGGGAAATACTTTGTTAAAACTCTGGAAATATTAGGAAATACATGTATTTTACATGCTCACACATATTTTACATTTATTTTTATATATGCATATCCAACCATATTGTATCCAATTTTTTCTCATATATGTACATATATCTATCTATATCCTGGTAACTTTAGCTTCTCATTGATAACTATATTAATTATCATAGTTGACTTCTGTTAAGTATTTGATTACTAGCAATATATTAGGTTAGACTAACCTAAGCTTCTTGTTGGTTTTTCTTAAACTTTACGCTTGTTTCCTTTATATCCAAATGAGGGCATACAATATGCTCTACAGGATGAAATGATTGTTACTGCATTTGTTTTATGGGAATGACCCATCTCCGGAAGAATACAACTTGGAAAAGTTCCCAGAAAATGACAAGAAATGGACGCCAACAAACTGTTCCTAGGGAGTTCTTGGAATGGTCAGTATTTTAGAAATGGTACTAGTCTTTTCTCTAAACTTTCTTTTTGATCCCTTTGATCCCTTCATCATAATGAGTACCATTATACACTCGATGTAGTTCAGCCACATTACTCTTTTGTACTCGCCATGTTTTATGTTCAGGAAGATATTGTAGATTCTCAGTGTATGCTATTTCCATTGAAAATTCCTTCCATAATACCTTCAACCCCCACCCCCCAACATATTTAGTGAGTGGTCTATTCCTTCTGCACCTTACAAATCTTTAAAGACATTGGAATTAAGTTTCCTTATAGCACTCATGCTATTTCCCAGATGCATTTCTGCAGTTAATTCTCAATTCTCATGCTTTTAAATGCTTGAATCGATAATTCACAATTCATTGCAATGATATAAAATCTATTTCAAGGCACACTCTCTTTGTTTTCACTCTTGTTTCCCCACTCTGTTAGAACTGATCTTATGCAGGTAACTATGTTGGTACATAAGTTATAACTTATCTCGTGTGTAATCACATGCAGCTAGGAGCAACAGTAGAATTGTCTGTCTACTAGAATAAGGTGCAAGATATTACATGTTTGTAACCAGGCTGTCATAATTTGGCTGCTAGCTAGACTGGTGGAACATTGCTTTTTTCTCTGGTCATGTGCATGCACTAATGTGTATTGCTAATCACATGGCTTATTAGGTTCTGATATAACCAGAATGCCCAAGCTACATGATTTTAGGTAACCAAATTGGTACTATTACATTGTCATCTTTTAATACATGCAACACTGTTGATGTTGATGAGTGTCCTTTTTGGTATTACAAAAGCCTCTTTCTATGTTGCCTTGTTCAACCATTAGATACTCAAAGTTGTGTATTGATCCTTTTTACCATTATAGAGGACTCTGTAAGTTAGGTTCTCAAATTCTTAAAGGGTTCTAGCTCAATGGAAGAGCACCTGCATTACAAGCAGGAGGTTGGTGGTTCAATTCCTCCATGCCCTAATGATATTATAATATCGGTTAAATACTAAAAATGACTAAATTAGTGACCAAAACATGAGAGATGCGAAACTAGGCATTAAAAAGGATGCAACACATGGCGCAAATGATGAAGCCAAACATGGCGTTGATATGGTAGCAAAATAATACGTTACTTTGGATGCAAAACATGGCGCTACATAGGAAGCACAATATGGTGAAACAATAGAAGAAATATTTGGCGTCATTTTGGTAGCAAAACATGATGCAAAAAAGGAAGCAAAAATTGGTGCAAATTTGGAAGCAAAAATTGGCACATATTTGGAAGTAAAACATGGTGCAAAATGGGATGCTAAAGTGGTAGAAAAAATGGATGCTAATTTGGATGCTAACATGGTGCTATTAAGGATGCAAATATGGCGCTAACGGGGGTGTCATTTAAGAAGCAAAAGCGGACACTCACTAGGAAGCAAAGAAGGACGTTATTTAGGAAGCAAACCTTGACGTTGTTTAGGAAGCAAAATTGGGCGCTATTCTGGAAGCAAACCTTGACATTGTTTAGGAAGAAAAGTTCGACGCTATTCTAGAAGAAAAAAAAGAGACGCTATTTTGGACGTCATAAAGGATGCTATTTAGGAAGGAAAAAAATACATTTTTTGGGACGCTTTAAGTTTTGTCCATGATGCGTCCCATTTAGCGTCTAGTTTGACCACTCAATGTAAAAAAAAATTATACTAAAAAGGGACGCTAATTCCAGGATTTGTTGTAGTGCCTATTGATTGATGCTAATGAAATAAGCAGAATTTGGCACGAGAGATTTGGCCATCTGAATTTCAAATATCTCCAGCAACTGCACGATGAAGAGATGATTGAGAGATTTCATCTCATTAAGTCCTATCAAGTTGTCTTCAATGGTTTCTTGGTAGGTAAGTATCCAGAGTGAAGGTATGAAGCTGGGAAGGCAAGAAGAGATGCCTCTACACTTAATTTGGTACATAGTGATGTTTCTGGACCAATTCCTATAGCATCCATGAATGGATCCAGATAATTTCTGACCTTCATTGATGAATACTCAAGGTATATTTGGATCTACTTTCTTAAGTATAATTCTGAGGTGTTTGAAACATTCAAAGTTTTCAAGGCCTTAGCTGAAAACACTCTTGGGAAGAAGATCAAGGCACTCATATCAAACAATGGAGGAGAGTAAATCAAAAGAGAGTTTCAACACCTGTGTGCTTCAGAAGGAATCCAAATGCAACATTTAGTCCCATATACACCACAACAGAATGGTGTAGTAGAGAGGAAGAATCGATCTTTGAAAGATTTGGCTACTTGCCTTCTTGAAGCAAGAGATATTCCACCATATATGTGGGCTGAAACAGTGAATTGTGTTTTGTACACACAAAACAAAATACCTTACAAGTCAGTGGTTGGGTTTAGTCCATTCAAGGCACTGATGGTACATAAGCCTAATGTCTCACATCTGAAGGTTTTTGGCTCAAAAGCATGGGCCAGAATTCCATCTAACAAAAGGAAAGCCTTCCAAACTCAAAGTAGCGAATGCATTCTATTAGGATATGTAGATGATGCAAAATATTATAAATTGATGGAGATTGCAACCAAAATATGATTCATAGAGTAGAATGTCTAATTCAATGAAGATCCACTACATGATCTACAACTAGCTAAAGAGGAAGGTATAAATGCTCAACCTACACCATTTGCATATGATGATGTTTATTCTGATGTTTCAGATTTAGAATCCGAAGAAGAGGACCAAGAGGAACTAGATATTGATCTTGAGAATGAGGATAAGCAGATCTAGTTCCAGTTCTATGTCCTGCTCCCAATCCAAGGCCTAAATGGGCTCAAAAACTCATTAAAGTTGTTGGGAACAAAAATGGGGATCCATTTGAGAAAAGGAGAACCAGATCTCAATTTCAGGAGGAGAACCTTGCGCTCTATCATATAGATCGACTTCTCCCAGATAAGTGCTACATGATGATGGGGTCTGATCCTAAGTCTTACAAAGAGTCTTTCCATGATCCAAGGTGGAAGGCATCCATGGATGATGAATATGATTCACCACATAACAAAAATACCTGGTAACTTGTCTCCTTATTTCTAGGGAAAAATATTGTCCAGTGTAAATGGATATAAAAAACCAAACTAGCAGTAGATGGATATGCTACCATGTACAAGGCTCAGTTAGTTACGAAGGGGTATTCACAAGTTCATGGGATGGACTACGATGATACACTCATCCTTGTTGTAACAATGGATTCCATAAGGATGGTTTTGGCCATTGCATCTTCAAAGAAATGGGAGGTACATCACATGCATGTTAAGAGTTCCTTCCTCCATGGTGACTTAGAAGAAGAGATATACATGAGACAACCTTAGGGGTACACTGAGATTCGTCCTTGGTTTGCAAACTAAGGAAATCTCTGTATGGGCTCAAGAAATCCCCAAGGGCATGGTATTGCAAGATGGTTTCCTTCTTGCTGTAACATAAATTCGAAAGGTGTAAGTCTGACTGCAATGTATATATGTAGTAGAGGGGAGGTTTCTTACTATTGATTGTCCTATATGTGGATGAATTGGTCATTACTAGTGGTTCAGCTGCTGGATTGAGGGATATAAAGTAAACTTTGAGAAAGGCATTCTACATGACAAATATAGGGTTGATGAGGCATTTTATTAGCCTTGAAGTGAATAAAAAAGCTTCAGGGATCATCATTACAAAGTCTATATATGTAGGTTATTTTCTCAAGAGGTTCCATATGAATGATTGCAAAGCAACATATTTCCCCTCCCTATCTGGCATTAGATTGGAAGAAGGTGGTTCTACACCCTTGGTTGATAGTACTCTCTAAAAGATACCTGATTGGTAGCTTATTGTACCTTACTCATTTGAGACTAGACTTGTCATATGATGTGAGTGTTGTTTCTAGGTTCATGTAGGAGCCACATGAGATGCACTGGAAGGAAACAAAGCGCATATTACATTATGTGCAGGGTACTAGAGTTTTTGGGATTCACTATTTTGCTCGTACTCAACTAGATCTGGTTGGTTTTACTGACTTAGATTGGGTCGAAGACAATATTGAGATAAAATATACTTCAGGGTTTGTGTTCATGTTGGGATCTAGACCAATATGTTGGTAAGGCAAGAATCAAGCAACTCTTGCTCTCTCTTCGACTGAAGCAGATTATCGTGGGGATAGGAGTGCAACTATTCAAGCAATTTGGCTACAAGGGATTCTGACAGAGTTTGGAATTCACACTTATCATTTAGTATACATTTTCTATGATAATAAAAGTGTAAGTAAAATTTACAACGATCCAGTACAAAAGCATCAGACCAAACAAATTGAAGTCCATATGCACTACATCCAGGAACTAGTGCATAGTAAGGTTATCATTGTGCATTACTTCCCTACAAAGGAGTAGGTTGCACAAATATTCACAAAAAATTTCTATGAAAAAGATATTTGTTTATCTCAGGTCTCTTCTTGGTGTGAAGGTTTGATTAAGTTTTGTTCCTGGTTCATTGTTCATTTTGAGGGGGGGTTTTCCCATGAGGTTTTCCCCATTTCCTCGGTTTATGTAGCAGTTACTATTTGTCATTAGATTGTATGGATGACCTTTGGTATTAGTTTCCAGGGCCCAGGTTGTCCTAGTTTGGATTAAGGGGGGGTGTTAGTATTAACTTATAATACTCCCTTGTCCACCATAATCTAAATGTTACTTTCCTAGCTTAGGAGTATGTTTCCACTTCATTAGTTCCATGGAGAAGTTATATGGGGCCCACATACCACTTGATGCACCAGCCTACATGAGTTTGGGAGCTCTAGAGGCCAAACTCTATATTTTAGGAACCCACACCGAGTCATGGGAGTCCCATCATTAGTTCACCCTAGTCTGTGTTGAGTTATGCTTCGATAGGTAACAATTAGTTCATCTTCAGTTAGTATAGCTCCAACTTGGCATGATTTAAGGATATTGGGTTCCTTTTCTCACCTACCTTGCTTTGTTAATTGATTGTGATGTGTTTCAGTTGTCTGGAGTTACACTAGTGAGCCTCTAGTGGTGATATTTCAACAGTTAGTGATCTCTGGAGTCAGTCCAAGTCATGGAATTCAAATCACTCTTAGAGGATTCATATTCTCATTATTGTATAATGGATCACATATAGGTTAAAGATTATTGGATTAAGGTTATGCTGCCATTTTTTTCCTCTTGTCTGAATAATTTCACCATGATTGTTTGATCATTCTATCACTGAAATTATTCTTCCTCATTCATTCTTCTTTCATAGTGAGGTTCAATCTAGTCTGATGATCATGTAGCTTTGCTAATTTTACATAGTTTTGGTGTTTTTAAAAGTGTTACAGTATTAGGTTCATAATTAAAGTAATACTTCCAAAAAATATTGGGCCCTTCAATCCCATACATTAATGGAAGCCACCATTTGTCAATAGAGAATATTACATGCTTCCCTACACTTCAGATTTAACACAAGAGTAGGCATGCCTTTGTTGGTCTTATATCCATATGTCCAATTACAGTGATTACAATTCCATTAATGAAACATTGCTACACAAGAATATACTTGCTCATATAATAATAAACCAAGTATGCTTAAATTGAGTACTTGAATTATGTTGCTCAATCAACTACCCAGTCAACTTGTATGCATAATTGAGTATAGACTCCACCATCTGCTCTAGTGGATCTCTATACCCAACTGACTACAAAATCCATTGTTTGGAATCTGATCTAGTTGATTTCTCTACACATTTGAATGCAAACTTCACTTTATTATATTATCGATCTCTTTGCACAATCAAGTACAGACTCTCCATCTGCTCCAATCAAACTATATTTATGTTGCTCCAATTATGTCCTCAGTTTCCGCTGGCACATCCTCTTTGATCATGTCTACATCTACATCAAGAATCACAATAGGTTTTAATAGAGTTTAACCCTCAATAACATAGGCATCCCTCTAAATACAAAACTACTATGTTGTGTAGTTAATCAGTAGAATACCCAACCGATCTTAACTGTTCCTACTCATTTGACCTAATCTTGTCTACCCAGTCGACATTGTGTGACTAATCACACAATATTAACCTTATATATTGATGTTGAAGCATTTATTTAACCTTGTTCGATCCATAACACTCATTCGACCATATCCTTAGTATACCTAGTTGACCATATGCTTAATCGACCAATTGACCATATTCCTAGTCAAATAGTAGACCGATTTGGCCGACCACTTTACAATCGACCAACTATCGATCTGCATTCTCTTTGATCTTACTGTGATATACCATTAAATCTAACCACTCCATAGATTGCAGAAAGTTTACCATCCATGACTCTTGTCGACTTTTCCTGCTTCAACCATAGATCCCTCCGTACAGATTTGAACCTTTTGAAGCATCCCACATGACCTCGAATAGGATCATGCATACCATCATTTGATTCTTCCAATTTTCAACTTCATGCCATTTCCAATGGCTGAAAAACAAAACACAAATAGAAAATGGACCCCACTTTGCGCGAACTAGTCATTTATTCATTGCTCTGGCACTATCCTGAGATTACCTAGAAACAACATGCTCCTATATACTGGAAATGATATATGTATACCCACACTCCATGTTTCTTTTGCATGCCTCATATATAATGCTTCCATTTATTCTCAAACCGACCCATCATGCCAATGGACTCAACCACGTCAGATAACATTCCACCATGAAAATCTAGGAGACTAAAAAACTTTCTTCAACCATTCTCGCATAACAATGACTCCATCTACAATCTACTATGTAGATAGAAAAACCCAAACTTGATCAAACAAATCTTGTTGGAGAGTGTGTGTCTACCAAGCTCTGATACCACATGTTGGCTCAGAGCGCAACAACATTATTATTCACAACATAAATATATAATAGTAAAGCAAACCATAACATCATGCACATCTAGACACCATTATTTATCTCATTATTGTTTGGGTTTTCATAGATATTCATGTTTGTAGAGAAATTGGAGAATCTGTGTATAATAGTGTTGAACCTCGTTGTTTTGGGATGAGTAGCACAACCCATACCCAGGAGGAGATACCAAAGAGTCTCAAGTGATTATAGAGCAGAGGCTTCTAATATATAGTATTTTCTTGTCCCATGTTTCAAGAAGATGCAGTTCAACTATTATGCCCTCATCTCTGCATCTCTTGAGGAATGCTAAGTTAGCTAGTCCATGTGTAATTTTGAGCCTCTTTTTCTCAAAGGATCATATCTCATTTAGCCTATCCCTACCATATAGGGATATGCTAACCACATCAATGTTTAGGTTTTCATAGATATTAATGTTTGAAGAGAAATTGGAGAATTTGTGTATAATAGTGTTGAACCTCAATTTTTCAGGCTGAGTAGCACAACCCATCCTCAAGAGGAGATATCAAAGAGTATCAAGTGATTATAGAGCAGAGGTTGTTGATAAATAGTCTTTTCTTCTCCCACGTTTCTAGAAGATGCAAGTCGCATATTACACCCTCATCTCTGTATCTCTTCAGGAATCCTAAGTCAGCTAGACTGTGTGTAATTTTGAGCCTCTTTTTCTCAAAGGATTGTAGCTCACTGAGCCTATTCCTATCATACAGGGAAAAGTGGGACAAGAAAATACTATTTGTCATCATGCTCCACTCTATAATCCATTGAGACCCTTTGTTATCTCCTCCTGAGGATGGACTGTACTATTTAGGTTGAAACGTCGAGGTTCAACACTATTATACATAGATTCTCCAATTTCTCTTCAAACATGAATATCCGTGAAAACCCAAACATTAATGATATTATCATATCCATGTATGGTAGGGATAGGCTCAATGAGATATGATCCTTTGAGAAAAATAGGCTGACAATTACACACAGACTGGCTGACTTCCGTTCCCGAAGAGATGTAGAGATGAGGGCATAATAGCCGATTTGCATCTTTTGGAAACATGGGACAAGAAAAACTATTTATCAGCAGCCTCTTCTCTATAATCAGTTGAGACTCTTCAGTTTATCCTCCCAAGGATGGGTTGTGCTACTGAGCCCTAAATGTCAAGTTTGAACACTATTATACACAGACTCTCCAAATTCTATTCAACCATGATTTATCCTGGAAACTCCTTAATTGGGGAAAACATGACATAATGTATTTATTATTCCCCTTGGAAAAATACAACCAAGGCATGGTCAACTGTGGATCTACCACCACATGTACACTCGACCATAAGTGAGTTTATAGGCATGCAAATATACAATGGAGCTCGACCAACCTCTTTATAATCTTACATCATAAGAATACCATGGGTCCATACTAACAATAACCAAAATAGGTTAACTTGATTTATGACCAAGTACATATTAATCCAACATGTATCTAGCATGACCCAACTTTCCCTAACATGCTATTCACATTCCCAAGTTTGAAGGAAAATATGGAGATGACCCAACCAATCATGCGATTTCATTTCACCTATGGCATTCATCTAACAAGATAGTTGAAGACACCATTTGTCTTAGGATATTTCAGAGGAGCTGCACATGGACAACAACTAAATGTTATGTCAATATTCTAGTAACTACGCTTGCCACCTTCAAGTCTGTAGCTACTATTTCTTAACCTATTTTTATCTCCCAGTTTGCCATGAACTTGGTTTGGAGATACTTTTAAAATTTTGGAAAAAACAACTATGCACGTTGCCAACCACATTTATCAATGACATCGGTGGTGTGTATGGTGTAAAATAAAAACCCAACCTAAATTATTATTGGATTGGTTCCTTAATTCTCTCTTACCCATGATCATCAAATACACTGCAACCACCATGCCACAAATTGAAGATGAGGCCATCCTCAAAGCCCAAAATTTTGATTTGATATATGCCCAATCAAGCTATCTATATACAATCATACCTGATTCCCCTCATCATTGGTCATTGGATTAAACCACCCCCAACGCATCAAACACAATAGGGGAACACTCCTGCTGCATATGGGCCCCTTACACCAAATTTTCCACATGGCGATCCTCCTCCATATCAAACTATTAATATTCCTCAAAGTGGAACCAATCTACCCCTTGGAACAATGATTTATGGACCATATATTCTACTTTTACCAATTTGGCGACACAACTAGTTGTTGTGCATATCACCCCTATTGTGCCTCAAGAAGCTACCTTGAGTTCATATGGGACATCTAGTTCTTATGGAGCCACTCCCTTGTAAAACCCATACTTCACATTTTCTAGACCTGCTCGTTCTCACCTTGCGACACATGATGGGGTGAATTTTGTTCAACCTTATCCCAGTCAACAAATTCAAAAGTTTGAATAGTTGAATGCAACAAACCTTCCCAATCAAACAAATCAAGGGAAGAAAAAAGGAAAAAACAAACAATAGAACTAGACTCTCGTGCAAGGGAGAAATCCCCCTAACCAACCAAATCATAATGCCAATAACCAAAACCAAAAAATTGGTACTGATGACCCACCAAAGCAAGGAAACAAGAACAATCCACAAATTAAATTTGCTTGTGCTATGTGTGGTAAGTACAGGCATTACACCCATCATTGTCTGTTGATCCTCGAGTGTCAATGAGTGTTGAAGGACAAGACAAAGACTTGCACAAACCCTCCCCCAGGGAATACTTCCCACTTCCCCTCAACAAGTTGTGTTACAACACCCCTTTTCCAATAAAGGAGTTGTTTATTAGAGACATGAGGCTCCACCACCAACTAACATTCCTCCAATAGATATGGGATCCTACCAAAATATCTACATGAATTATGTGGACATTCATCTCCTACAACACCACAGAAAACATGTTCACACATCATAAAAATTCCTTAGCTTCCACCACCATATATTTACAAATTACACATCCTGTTAATGACCATATCCCCAGTATACCAAATTCACCTCTATAATGTGCTACTCACAATCGTCATATGAGAGAAACACATAATTATAGCATTGTTGATGATTTGTCCCAATTCCTTGTCTTTATGTCCACACTTGAAGTTCTCTCACCTTTCCCTTCTCAAGAGAAAGCTATACTAATAATGTTAGGCACCGTCTATCCTTCAAATTCAAATCTTATGACCTTCAACCTTGATAATGGTGAACCCCAACTGTAATCATCAGTTTCCTTCCACATACTTGTCACAATAAAAACATCATCATTCACCAATGCATCATCAATGAATTTACATCCACTTGTTTCATTTCCACAAAAGTTTGGAAACAAATTTATCCACAGATCTCATCCCTTTTCTATGACCCTTTGGGACTATGCTGGTCATCCCTCGTAATAGAAAGGCCTATACTAGAAAGTACCTATTGAACTAGAGGGAAATATGGTCATGCTTGAGGTTGAAGTAATTGACACACAATAAACTATAACATACTCTTGGGACGTAGTTACATGCATGCTACAAAGGAGACAACCTCATCAGTATTTTGTGACACGATTTTCCCACAAAATAGGAAAGTGGTTACCCTTCACCAAGTTATATAATACGAGAAATGTTCCACGACCAATCTAAATAACATTTTACTTATCGTTGGCATTGAATATTCCCCAATCTCTAAGTGAGATAGGACTAGGTGTTTGTAAAGATTCCTCCATGGTGGGGGTATTTATTGGACCTCCACTAGTCATACTATTGACCATCGATGACATCATGTGCACCATATTCTTCTCAACAGAACAACCATTTTTATTTGCTACCACTTCCACGTCCTCACCAACCATCAAGATCTGCGTTGAAGAGGGGTTCATTGCACCCCCTCCTTCAGTAGCACTAGTCGTAGAAGTATCATTCCTCCCTCGAGCATAAAAGGAACACCATTCATCACCACCCTCACTTATATTGGAATCACCCTTAGGATCCTCACATTTTATTTAAAACTCTCGTTCTCAGAACTAACCCTAAAACCATATGTGCATATTGAATTCACATCCATTTTGCTAGTCAATGCCTCACCATCTGAGATCCAATGGATTATAGCATTGACCACATCAAAACTGTTGGTCTGTATCAGTTCCATAGTAAAGGGAATCAATACCCAAGTGATGAAAATCATAAAATTCTCTAGTAAGCCACTTATGCAATTTCCCACACCATGTGCCTTGTGTGACACACTAGGCCATCTGTTATCAACCCAAATGGTACTTCTCTGTCCGAGTGCCGACATTCTTTATGTTGGTACACAAAAGGAAATATTAGGATTGAAGTTTTCCAAAACACTATAGATGGGAATGACTTGGGATGCATTTTACCCTTGAACTAGCTTGCTATATAATTTTTCTAAGTGTTGAGTTGCGTACACGACTATCTCCATTGCTATTTGCGTACTGTACGCAACTATCTGCATTGCAACCCATGTACATCAGCGTACGCGGGTTTCCTTTGAGAAACTCGCATGTCATACCCAGGTTGCCTATATCAATAGTCGCATACACCTTAGTTTGACCTTAAAAAATATAAAACATGATTAATTGAATTTAGTTGGGCCCTAATCCTTAACTATCCCAACTGTTTCAACCACCCCAACCTTCGAAATCACTCTATTTCCCAAAGTATAAATAGAGGCCTTGGGGAGGGTATTAATCAATCAAGATTGGAGAGAAAAGTTATGCTGTTGGTATATATTCAGAAGTCTTGGAGCAGTAGAACTCAGAGTCCTTTGGTTGCAGAGGAGTCCTTGTCTCAGAAGCTGGGTTGTACTCTTATCTCATTCATTGATTGTTAATAAAGAGAATTCTTCTTCCAACATTGTGTTGAGTCTATTTCATGTATTGTGGTTAATGAATGTATTTGATTATATATTTGATATATTGTTTATCTAACCTCTTATATATACATGCATGAGATATTACTTGGACAATTTGCTTACAGGTGAAAGAGGTGCATCCCTGGAAGCTTTGGAGAGAAGAGAAGCGGGAGAAGATCAAGCTTGGATCAACCATCGGTAATCGGGTAAGTCAAGACTTTCTTCCTACTTCCTTTATATTATCTGGTAAAGCTGATTGTCTGCAAGGTTAGTAGTAAGTACTTGGTAACCCCAGACCCTAGGTTACAAGGGTGCTTAATCCTGAACAACAGAACCGACGACTTCGCTGGGGAGGCTAGCTTGCTGTGGGTTAGTCCTGTAGATACTTGCCTAGTCTTTGTCTTGATTCAGTGTATGCTTTTATATCTTGGCTTTGATTTGCAGTAGTGTTTTAGAGACCTATATTATTTTTTCTTTAAATTTTTTTGTTGTGTACGCAGGTTGCTGTGTTACACAGTCACGTACAACCACTTGTATACACGGGTTACTCCATAGGACAATCGCATACAGTACGTGGGTTGCTCTATTAGATAGTTGCGTACCTCTTTTAGCAGCAATTTTTTTTTTGGGGTAGGGTTGCTTGTCCCTGTCTTATTTGGATTTTGCTCTGCTTTGGGGTCTTCTATTGCTAGCATCTTGTTGTAGGTCTGAAAGTATTGTACACCATACTTTGCACTTTTCAGTAAGCCCTTGAGTTTTTGTTGTTTGAGTCTTTTTTTCATTTAGCAATTTGAAGTGGATTATCCTGTTTGGGTGATAGGTTCAGTGCTGTGTATCTGAATCAGTGATCAGGATTTTAGATACCTTGCAATCTGTACTACTTTCAAGTAGTTTTCGTTTGTCACTTGCCCTTTAGTGACTTCAGTGGGTTTCATTCATTGTTTCTTCCCAAGCTAGGTGTTTTCCAAGTCTCCTCCTTAGGTGGTTGAATTTGGTTCTTACAAGTCTGCTATACTTCATATTGCTTGCTTTATGATCTGATTATTCAAGCATACTCAAGAATTTTTGCATTTTAGGTGCATAGTAATTTTTGAAGAGATTGAAAAGTGAAGAAAAAACATTGGAAACATTTGCATTTTAATTGCATATTGTAGTTTCATTTTCAGTATTTTCGAATAAAATCTCAAAAATTACAAAAATAAGTCTTAGTCTTCTCATGCTTAGTTGTAATTTCATTAGTTCATATCTACAAAAAGAAAAAGAAGCTTGATTTAAGTAGTTATAATTTGTTTTGGAATTCATTTTATACACCTTTTTTACTTTTCTTATCGAGTATATAATATCATAGTCATTCACGCCACTTACCCTCTGACTAAGAACAACCCTTAAAATGAACGCTATAATTTAAAATTTATTAGTAAGTTTCATTTTATAGGGTCATACACCTACTATCTTAGGCTAGACTTGTGGGATAGGAAGTGTAAACTCCCCACAACTACTTAAATTTAGAAGTAGTTAGCCAATCGATAGGTAAATCCTTCTCTGTGATGATAGTATCTGGGAAGCTCCTCTCAAACGGAAGTTAAGCACGAGGCCGCGTGGAGGCTTGGACTTAGGAGATAACCCTCCGATTCCTTGTCAAAATGTAGACCAAGGTTTTTGCGCATCTAGGGATTCTTTCCTAGATAGAGTTTCGGGCTTTGCTACCCTTCCCATGCATACGAATCAGGCTTGCTACTATACCCCCAGACTATTGATATATTTAAGGTAGCCTTTAGTCTCTTTGACATCTAGGGTTTATACACAGGTAAAATAGAAGGCTATTTCTGGTTCACCTTGGACGGGCTTGGAAGGTAACCCTTGTTGAAAGTGTAGGAGGGTGGTGGGTGATTCCTCTGCTTGTGCCTAAGAAACTCTTCAAGGACGCCAAGAAACTATCTCTCAGATTTCTTCGGGAAAACATATCTTATATCCCTTGTGATTGTTGAGACTTTAGAAAATTTTGTAGTGATTGCTCTGTGGTTTATCTGTGTTTAGCCGACCTTAGGGTGTAAAGAGTCAAATTTACAATCGTGGAGGACCAATATGTCAGAAGGTCACGAAGGTTGCAAAACCTTCCTCCACTTCTCACATTGGAACCTCCACCTCCCCCTTAAAGGCGGAGATTAGACATGGACGGTTCTTTCGAACCGATAGGAGTTAGTGAAGTTCCAAGTGAACTAGAACTTAGGGAAAACCGTTTTGATTTAACTATAGTTGAGATAGAAGACTTGCAGGATGACGAGTTTGCAAGGAACTTTAATTCACCTCTAACTGACTTAAACGATCCTGTGATCGTTCAGGTTCATCCTTTCAATTCACCCATGATTGGTGTCCCTTTGGCCATACTGATGTCTACTGCAAGAGAAAGTTCTTCTACTTCCACCTCAGCCGCTCTGGCTGAAGCGGTGCCACCTCCCCTGGTAGGTGCCCCTAGAACAAGTATACCTACTACACCTTTAACTCCAGCTAGCTGGGTGGTTCAACCACTGGCTCCCACAAGTTTAGCAGGTACTTCTGGTGGTATGGTCACTGGTATTCCTAGTGTACCTTCAATTCCTACTTCCTTTGCACACATTGCTTAGAGTGGTCCTATAGGATCCTCGACATTTGTCTAGGGTTTTCCTTGGAATGGGGGGCATATTCCCCCATCCACTCCATATGTAGGTCCAACACCCGCATATGTAGGGGTACAGTTCAAAAACCCTAATACTTATGGTCAAGGTTTTCAAACTCTAGTTTCATCTCCTTTCATGAGCTCTCCTTTCTCGCTTTTCAGCAGAGGGATACTTGCTCCTGTGTTCCAAACCCCAGCTTCGACTAGGGTAGCTAGAACCTCGTACACTACACCGCACATAAAAAATCCACTGGCTTATGGATGGAATCCTTTCCAAAGCAGCCCAACCGCTTCGCAACCGGCAGCAGGGGGCAACCCTGCCTTCACATATGGGAACATGGGGGCAAGTCCCTCTAATCCCCAAGATGGTACTTTTAATGATTTGGTTAGACCCAACCTCCCTTCCTTGGCAATGTTAAATTTTCCATATTTGTCGAAACTAATGAATGACTCGGTGAGACATAACTCCTCCTGGCCACCCGTTCCTACCAAGTCGCCCTCGGATATCCCAAAATGCGAAGGCAAAGTTGGTGATGATCTAGGAGCTCATGTCACCACTTTCCATTTGTGGTGCTCTTCTAACTCACTGAATGATGATACAGTTCAGTTGAGGTTGTTCCAAAGAACTCTAACCAGTACTGTAGCAAAATGGTACATTGAACTGCCTTTTGCTACGTTTGACAGTTTTTGGGACTTGGCTAATGTATTCCTTAGTCACTTCCAACTTCCTGTATGATATGATTTTGGGACAGACTTGTTGTCTACCTTTCGGCAGGAGAAGGCCACTCATTATTTGGATCACATCCAAGAGTGGAGAAGATAGAAGAGCCTTATCAAAGCCACTATTCCTCTCGAGTTTTTATTAGAATGGTTCCTTAAATCCCTATTGCCATACATATATAAGGATGTATCTACTTCGGGAGTGCCCAATGAGGAAGAGGCTATCCTCAGGGCCCAACAGCTAGATTTGATATATTCTTAGTCTAGGATTTTATATGAGATCATCCCTGATTCACCGAGGCCAACGCACAATGTAGAGAAACCTAAGCCTAGACACCATGCCGATGGTGTGGTTGGTTTTGTGAAATCTCCTACTGTAGAGTCTTTGGCTAAACAACTCCATGAGTTGTCTGTAAAACATTCTACGGTGGAGGTAGCAAAGGCTTCTCCCTCACCCCAGAATGCAAATGTTTTTGCACATTCCTCTCAGAAGGGGAATCAGTAGCCCGGTGGGAAAAAGAAGAAAGGAAAGAAAGGTGAGGGAAACCAAAACAAGCAAAAACCCACAAACAATGCTGATAGGGGCAAAAAAGAAAAGAAGAAGGTGAAATTCCCATGTAATTTGTGCCATGAAGATCACCTAACCCATCGATGTCCCCTTATGGAACAAGCTCAGAAGCTGTTAAAAAGATAACAACCGGCTGTCCTAAAGGATCCTTTTCCCCAAGGACAGAATTTTGCTTCAGCTTCAAATTTAGCAGGGGGCACCCCAAATGCTCCTGAACCTAATTATATCAACATGGTTCGATCCTAGACTTTACTCTAGACTAGGAACAAGAACTCTGAAACAGAGGCTTCTGAGAAGGGTAATTTGATAGGTGAAACTTCCAACCCTCTCACAATTGAGAAACTTGTCGAACTTATGCCCAAGATACCGAAAGGTGTCTTCAAGAAAACCTTGCACAATCCCAATGCTAGGGCTGCAACAAACTACTCCACAGTTGAAGATTTAGCCCAGAATCCTTGTACGATGTCGGCTTTAGAGGTGTTACAGAGTTGTCCCGCCCAACGAGATGCACTCTTAGCAGCCTTAGGCAGTATGGACTCATTAAGCCTCATGGTGAAGTTTAACTTATCTGATGTCAAAATTCACCTGCCAAATCATGTAGCCTTATCGATAGATATCATCCATGGTGGAAAAACCATTGGAAGGGAAGTTGTCGATGAGGGTGCTTTTACATTTGTCATGTCCCTATTTTGCTGGAAAGCTCTTGGATCTCCAGAGATGGTTCCATCGAACACCCTACTTACTGCTTTTGATGAAAGGTCATTTCATCCACATGGTATCCTACCGGCTTTCAAAATTATGTTGGCAGGGAAAGCAGTGTCTGTTGAGGTAGAGGTGATTGATGCACCTTTGGATTATAACTTGCTCTTGGGGAGAAGTTGGACTTATGCCATGTCAGCTATTGCATCGGTCGTATTTTGGGTAGTAGTTTTTCCACACGAAGGGAAGTTGGTTATTGTAGACCAACTCAGTTTTACTCGAAAAGGCCGCATGGAAACTAACGAGTCCACCGTACCATTGGTTGATCGGGTTAAACTTGCTTCAGAGAGCTTAGGGGCTGGAATGTATGCATCATTGATGGGCACATTCAATATTCCAGCTCCGATTAATTATCTAGGTTTACTAGTGTAGGTATGTCTATAGCAATGATTGTTGATAGAACAAATCCTTGGGTTCTTCCTTCCCACCATGAACCTGAAGTGCCCTTATCGGCAGTGAAAGTATCTTATCAAGCTATCGTTCATACTGTTGTTGATCCCATTTTGGTCCCTCTCACAGTCTCAGAGGAGCCAGAAGAATCCTATCTGCCCACTTGGGAAGTGAATGCTTTGCATTATAGAGACTGCTTAGATATGGTTTTGCCTTCAGATGAAGCCATTTTGGAAGCCATGTGCATACGAGATAAGATCTGTGAAGATCTTCACCATCGATCCTATTTTCTTCTAGAGTTAAGTAGGATCGAGAACCAGGAGTTCCATATGAGACTGGCAGGTGATGTTGATACACCTATTAATCCCTTACCAAGGGAAGGAATATTTGCTGAGGGGAATATGAAAAACATTTCCGCTACAATTCCTATCAACATCTTTGCAAACCCAAATGTTGTGGAAAATGTACACATCGACGTGAATGACTCTTCGGATGAGATTGCGATCTATACAGCCTTGTTTAAGGAATTCCGTGGTGTATTTTCCTGGTCATATGAGGAGATGCCAAGCATAGATCTATCAATAGTCAAGTATGAAATCCGAACTTACCCTGATGCTAGACCCATTCGACAAAAGAGACCTATCAATCTGCGTAAAGTAGCAGCTATTAAGGCTGAAGTTGAGAAACTGCTGAAAGTTGATTTCATTTACCCGATAGCTTTGACAGAATGGGTATCCAACCCTGTTCCTGTCGACAAAAAGCAAGGGACTATATGCATTTGTACTGACTCTCGGGATCTAAACAAAGCCTTTCCTAGGGACAACTACCCCATGCCATTCATAGATCAAATCATTCATGCCTGTGCGGGAAGTGAAGTCTTTTCATTTATGGATGGTTTCTCTGGGTATAATCAAATCCAAATTAAACCAGAAGACCAACATAAAACAACTTTTATCTATCCTTGGGGTACCTTCGCGTACAAGAAAATGCCCTTTGGATTGAAAAATGCAGGGGAAACCTTTCAGCGGGAAATGAATTTTTCCTTTCACGACATTAAAGCCATTGTCGAACCCTACCTTGATGATTTTCCAGCACATTCTCGTAAGAGGATTGATCACCCATATCACTGGTGTTTGATTTTTGAACGATGCAGATACTACAAAATTCGCTTGAATCCCCACAAGTGCGTCGAGTCAGGGAGACTGCTCAGATTCATTGTTTCCAACAAAGGCATTCAGGTGGATCCTTTGAAAGTTGAGGCCATAGTAAATCTGCCTCCTCCTCGCTTTATCAGGAAGCTTCAAATCCTACAAGGGAAGTCCAACTTCCCTTGACGTTTTATTGTAGATTATGCCAAGATTACTAAAGGTTTCATGTGCCTATTGAAGCAGGACACCCCATTTGTATGGGATGAAATCGCACAACTTGCATTCGAGGCATTAAAGAAAGTTTTGTTGTAGGCACCGTTATTGCACCCGCTAGATTACTCTCATGACTTTATATTGTATCTAGTTGCATCTGAGTCGACCATAGGGGTAGTACTAGTCCAGGAGAATGATAAGCTCCAAGAGGATGTCGTCTACTATCTCAGCTGTGCTTTAGCTGGCCCTATACTTAGGTATTCCCACATTGAGAAGTTGGCGTTGGAAGCTATGTATGTTGTTCAGAGGTTGCGTCACTACATCTTACTGCGGACCACAGTGGTAGTGGCGGATGTTAATCCTTTCCAATATGTTTTGTCCCAACGGATAGTTGGAGGAAAATTCAATAAATGGATAGTCATTCTTCAAGAGTTTGAATTAGATTTCCAATTCGCCAAATCCAAGAAATCCTTAGTTTTTGCTGAGCTCATTGCAGATTTTTCGGTAGAGGAAGATGTAGTCATTGAAGAAGACACATTCCTAGATGAGCATATCTTTTTGATCTCCAACTCTGACCCCTGGTACGGAGATATACTTGTCTATCTCCAGACTTTGAAGTACCCTGCAACCTTCTCACGGGAAGAATGGCCCAAACTATGCGTACATGCCAAAAAATACCTCATTATTGGAGATAATTTATATCATAGGGGGGTAGATTCCATTTTGTGTCGACATCTTACTCACGAAGAAGCAGAGTCTATCCTAAATGATGCCCATAGTGGAGCATGTGGGGGTCATTTATCTGGGTTAGCAACGACCTAGAAGATCTTATGTGTCGATTATTTCTGGCCCACGATCTTTAAAGATTGTGTAGAAGCCATGAAGTGCTGTCATCCTTGTTAGCTTTACAGCAGAAAGATGCGGTCGCATCCTACTCCGTTATTTCCCGTCATCTCAATGGGTCCCTTCACAAAGTGGGGGATAGATTAAGTGACGTGCAACCCAGTCTCGGTTGGGGGGCACAAACATATCATTTTTGATGTAGATTATTTCACGAAGTGGGCAGAGGCAATGCCCACCTATAAAGCTGATGGGGAAACTACATCTTTTTTCATTTTCAACCAAATTATTGCACGATTCGGTATCCCTAAAGAGATTGTCACTGACCATGGCAGTCACTTCCAAAATAGTATTATGACTGAATTGACCACTATGCTAGGGTTTCGATAAGAGCATTCATCTTCTTTCTATCCTCAAGAAAACGGTCAAGTTGAGGCTCTAAATAAAACCTTGAATACTATTCTCAAGTGCACTATTAATGCAGCCTGTTCCAATTGGCACATCATGCTGTATCCTACACTTTGGGCATATCGGACCAATGTGAAAACTGCTATAGGATTCTCTCCTTTCCAACTCGTTCACGGAGTGGAAGTAGTCACCCCAGTTGAATGCGAAATCCCGTCCTTAAAAATTGCTATTCATGTGTTACCTGATATGACTGAGCTAGAAGAACGTTTATTACATTTAGAACATCTAGATGAGCAAGGTAGAGATGCACTGAAAGCAAATGAAGCTCATAATAATAGGGTAAAAAACCAATATGATAAATTGGTCAAACCTTGGATTTTTTTTGAAGGGGAGCTTGTCTTGCTCTGGGATCAAGACAAAGAACACTTGGGGGCAAGGAAATTCAGGTCTATGTGGTTAGGACCTTACATGTCAAAGGTGTTTAAGAAAGGTACGTATGAATTAACAGATTTCGAGGGGAATAAGCTGCCTGAGCCTAGAAATGGGCTCTACCTGAAAAAGTACTATGCTTAGGATTAGTGCTTTTTCCTGTATTTTTATTGTATGCATTTTATGTACAATAGTTCATCGGTTTGTTTTCTTATACCATATATTGGTTGTTATAGATGTCTTCTGAGTGGTTCGTAGGTTTCGTAGATGGCGCTAGTAGCCACACTTGTAACCTAGCTTCAGTCGCATGGGTCATCTACTCGCCCTCAGGACAGCTAGTTTCCTCTAGAGGCGCTTGCCTAGGTCCTGCTACCAATAATGTGGCCAAATACAGGGCTGTCATTGAACTTTTATGGGATGCTTTGTCACGTGGTATCACTCAGCTCGAAGTCTGACTTGACTCTCAACTGGTGGTTTCCTAGCTCAATTGAGTTTATCAGGTGCAGAACCCTATCTTACTACGTTAGTTTATGCAAGTTAGGTTATTGGAAAGAAATTTTGAGTTTATTACATTCAATCATATTCCAAGAAATCAAAATTAATTAACTGATGCTTATGCTAATTATATCTTGGATTGGCATTTAACACATTTTGCATAAAAATATATAACAGATACATTACAAAACACATGTAAATAAAACCAGCAATATATATATGAATATCTGTCCATGTAGATAGCTTGAGTTTTTGATCCTCAGATCCAGTCATAACTGTATAATATAGAAACAATATACAAAAAATGGATCAAATTCCATAAAATGCTCCTAGGTCTAAGCTTGACTACTTTGGTCATCATGTCCACCCTGGTTACCTGGACCACCCTGGTCTCCCTGATCATCCTGATCACCCTGCTATCGGGCTTCTTCAACTTTCTTAGCTGCAACAGCCTCAATGACATCGATGTACACAAGTACTGCTCTAGCTACCCGCCTTATAAGGCATATCCAGACAGGGGGTATACTAACCACTAACTCCTGCATAGCAACAGTGATATGCTTAATACGTAACGTAGGTACTCTTTGGGTAATCCTGGCCAGCTTTCCCTCAAGAACCCTAATCAAACCATGCTCTTCTCCCGTGACAAGATGCACATACATACATTGATGCCCAGCACGGTGGACTGGTCCAATATCTGCATTTTAACATTTTAAAGGATTAAAAACTCTTATACATATGTATATATCTTTATGACTAAAATTCATAAAAAATTAAAAATTTGAAAACAAAAATACCTGATGTTCCCCATGCTCCTTCAGGAGGGAGGACAGGGTCGATGTCACCTCAGAAATCTATTCCAGCATATGGAAACTGTTATAGTGTTGGTACCTGTCGCTCCCACCATAAGTAGAAGTCGTCATCGTATACACTTTGAACCGATCCACTGGCTCCTTGGTAGAGGAATATTTCTCCCCACCTACTCAATCTAGGCTGATTGGGAGAACGAACTAGTAGTAGTACTGCAGGACTCAAACCAGGCACCCTTTCAAAGAAAAAGGCCACCAATATGCTAGAATAACTGAATTTTTTTCGTCGGCCTCTTTTACAGTCAGAGAGCTGCTTCCTCATTATCAGGATTACTCTCGAACACCAGTCATATAGGGCTCCCTGTAAACAGTCCACTGCAAGTCTCATTTGGTTTCGAGTTGTAAGGTGAAGTGATGATGACCCTGCAACCCTCACTATAGTACTTTCCAACCCCTGTAATGGCAAGTTGCGAATATGAACAATAGGGATGCAACTACCCCTCTTTTGAGTACCAGGCACACAATATATATCTATGTAGTTCTGCACACTTAGAAGGTCACCGCCTCTACCGGTACCTTCCAAGTTAATCGGACCTCCCCGTCATGACAAACTGGAGATAAAGTAGACATCTTCCGAGGTAATATCTAGAAACTCACCTTGTAGGTCCAACATACCAAGATCATGATCCCAATAGTTTATGATAAACTCTAATAGACGGACATTGAATTGCATAGGTGAGGTACAGAAGAATTTAAGCAACCCACTTTGCCACAAAGCATTTACCGTGGGGGAATCCTGTAGAGCTTCTTGGTCCATGTCTTCATGATCCCTCTCCCTCCACTCAAGCACCATGTTTCAATCTGATAACAAGCCATTCATCAAACATTAAATTCATAGAAAAAAATTGTTTTTTGGCCCTACATAGCTTTTTCCTACTTCGCGCAGTGTACACGACTTGCTTTTGGGCAACCCGCGTACAGAACGTGTGTACACGACACCAGATATACCATACCCGCGTACACCGCATGGTTACTTTGAGGGCAGTGGAAAACATCAAATTTTAGCCAAAAACTGAAATTTGCTTGGATTAAATGAAAGAGTATGGAGTGTAGTTTTACCTGGAACTTGCGGTTTTGAGAATTGTCCACCAAGTTGTCCGCAATGAGCAATCAAAGGCAGAGGTAAAACTTGTCTATTTTGGTTAAAAATTCAAATGGTGAGTTTTTGATTTCTATTTTTAACTATTTATAGAAATATTATTTTAAAAGTGGGTTTTTACCTATAGTTCATATTTTTTTATAAAAGTCAAACTAAGACCATGTCTTTTTCTTCACTGTGACAGGTCTAAGGTCGTTTAAAGTTGTTTTTCGCTCATATAGGATAGGATTTCAGTCATTCACATGCATATTACCACTTTGACCACGGACTATGGTATTTTAACCATTAGTACCTCGTTTATTCCATTGTTCTTCCGTGGATAGGACTTTCCTCACATGAGTATCCTCGATTAGAACCCACTTATTTTCTTTTGATACTCATGCTGCATTTGTCATAGGTTCAGGGTAGTCTCCTTAGCTATTTTTCACGCCAAATTGAGCCTCATTTTGGTCTCTTTTTACAAGCTATCCTTTTATAAGACTCCCCACCCTTATGGAGTTTCTTTAGGCCCAGGTCTAACTCCTCAAAATATACTTGACTATCGAGTAAACTTGTCCATTCAATCTCATTAAGAATATGTGAATGGGAATCCACATTGGTGGTAGGTTATCTCTTTCTCGGACCATGTGGAATAATACGAGAAAGGATCAATCTCTTTTCTGCGGAATGGAGAAGAATATTCTTAGGTATAGGTTTATCACTTTTCCGGACCTGAGGGACTAAATTTACGGAAAACGAACACCCGGTATGGGCTCAGTTTTCTCTTTTTTGTGCTCTGGACCTAAACATGAAAAATATTTCGAGTGTACTTTATGTCTTTGTCATGCTCGTTAAACACCAAGAACAAAACATTGAGTTTATTGTTGTAAGCTCCATTCCTTGTACTCAAATGGATCTTTCCGAGTGATTTTGCTTTCTTTCACACTCGTAAAACTCAAGCTATATGCTGCTCTCGAAACAGTGTTGGGTAGGTGGTAATTTAATCTTTTTCGGACCTCCCTGATTAAGTACGAAAAAGGTTCACCTTTTCTTCTACATAATTTAAGAGAGTTCTTATGTGGTATGTTTTACACTTTTTCGGCCTCAGGAGACTAAATTGGACGAAAAAGGACCCCCCCCTGGAGTCTTCTTCAGATTTTTCAGACTCTCTAAATATGAAAACACCAAGTGAGCATGTACTAGTTAGGGCTCATAAAATCCACGAATCAATGACACTATCAAGCATTATTTCCTCTTCTCTTCAATCTTGTCAAAAACTGAAGAGAGACTTGAGTTGACTTTCCTGGACTCGTTAAAATTTAACAGGAAAGATAAGGAAGAATTTTTCTTTTGATTCTCAGTCAGTGGCAACATGTCTTCCTTAAACATAACACTCTCTGTTTTTTTTGATACTCATGTCTCAATGTTCACTTTCAGTTCAATTATCACTTCGAGTTTCTTACTCCTCCTCTTGTCCGTTATACCTGGGGAATCTGATCATGTATCCTACATGACATATAAGTCTAGCTATATTATCTGCAAAGTTAAAAGCTGCCTTGGGTCATCTCTATGTAGTGCTCACTGTTCAAGGATTTAGCCTTGCATATGATCTGTATCCTGATTCCATCATTTTTCTATCTGTTATTACTTGTGTATCCCTTCCTTTATCCAGTTCCTAGTCACTCTTGTGATCCATTGGAGGATCTATTTCCTTCCTCATCACAGTATCGTTTCTCATCAGCACTTCCTGACGACGAAGACCTAGAGTTTTTGACGATATTACCTTAGGATTCACTTTCATTATTGGTGAATTCCTTTGCTTCAGTTGTCAATTATCACCTATTGGTTGACAATCTGTTGAATCCTATCCATGTTTGAATTCAACAACATCTATTCACATGGCCTGGATTGTACTGGTTCTTTTGGATTTTTGACAAAGACCTTAGGTTCATTTCTATGGCCTAAGTTGCGCAAGATTATGTTGTTTTCAATTACATAGTTTCCAGATCTTTGAAGATTCATAATTATTGTATATTGTGGCTTCGATCCACCTTTGTAATATATGTGGTCTTGAACCCGTATCATATGATGTACTCAAATATTGTAAAGGAGCTAGTGTTCCAGTATATTGAACATGGCATCCTCAGAGATGACTTTGTATATGTCATTACTATGTATTTGTTTCAGGTACTTCCTCTACTCCATTGGACCTCTGAGTTCTCCAAGAAAATGAGTATAACATATTTCGGCCATCGCTTCCCTCTGACCTCACACATTAGGGGGCATCTGTTATCAACCCAAATGGCACTTCTCCGTCTGAGTGCCGAAATTCTTTATGTTGGTACACAAAAGGACATATTAGGATTGAAGTTTTCCAAAGCACTATAGATGGGCATGACTTGGGATGCATTTTACCCTTGAACCAACTTGCTATATAAATTTTCTAAGTGTTGAGTTGTGTACGCGACTATCTCCATTGCAACTCGCATATTGTACTCGACTATCTGCATTGCAACCTGCGTACATCAGTGTACGCGGATTTCCTTTGAGCAACTTGCGTGTCATATGCGGGTTTCCTATATCAATAGTCATGTACATCTTAGTTTGACCTTAAAAAATATAAAACATGATTAATTGAGTTTAGTTGGGCCCTAATCCTTAACTATCCCAACTATTTCAACCACCACAACCTTCGAAATCACTCTATTTGCCAAAGTATAAATATAGGCCTTGGGGAGGGTATTAATCAATCAAGATTGGAGAGCAAAGTTATGTTGGTGGTATATCTTCAGAAGTCTTGGAGCAGCAAAACTCAGAGTCCTTTGGTTGCAAAGGAGTCCTTGTCCTAGAAGCTGGTTTGTACTCTTATCTCATTCATTGATTGTTAATAAAGATAATTCTTCTTCCAACATTGTGTTGAGTCTATTTCATGTATTGTGGTTAATGAATGTATTTGATATATTATTTATATAACCTCTTATATATACATGCATGAGATATTACTTGGAGAATTTTCTCTTTATAGGTGAAAGAGGTGCATCCCTGGAAGCTTTGGAGAGAAGAGGAGCGAGAGAAGATCAAGCTTGGATCAACCGTCGATAATCGGGTAAGTCAAGACTTTCTTCCTATTTCCTTTCTATTCTTTGGTAAAGCTAATTGTCTACAAGATTAGTAGTAAGTTGGTAACCCCAGACCCTAGGTTACAAGGGTGCTTAATCTTGAACAACACCATCGCATGAACCTTCTCTTAGCATTGCTTGATCTTAGGAAATTCTTATCCACACTTACAAAGATTCCCCCAATTTCAAACTCATAAGCAGTGGGAATACTCTAAAAATAGAGCCTTTAAAATTGAATAATAGATCATTGCACACAAACCATCCATGTCCTATTTGTATTTTGGTCATTACACACACCACTATGAAAACCTTAGTAGGTTCCAAACTACTCTCATTAGTATATTTTACACCCAAACAACTCTACTTGCATCTGTCACCAAAAAAATTGTTTTGAAGTCTTAGGATATACCTCCCCCCCATCAATGTTTGGTATGTACACATAGTGCTCACATGTTACTCCTAGGCATAGGCACAATTTTTCCTACTATAACCACCCAATATCTCGCTCACATGTTGATTACTAGATAACCTACTTGCCCATTTCAGTGTTGTGGATTGTTGAAAAATTACTCATTTTAAGGACCCATATTGCACAAAGAATTAGTGGCTTTCCTTGATCAATTAAGGAAACTACACCACATATATGCTCCCCTAGCTTCCCTTCAGGTCTTGTCTCAGGAGGATATTTTTCCTCCATTGCATAATACAATTTGACATGTTCAGACATTTTACATATCATCATCCATATCTTTTACGATGGATAACTAACCATCATCATCAACTAGATTCATCTATTAGGATTATTATTAATCCTCCCTTTGACCACATAAGTCTATTTGTTTATTTCCCTATCTCAGGAGGTCTTCATCACTTCACCAGTGCATGGGGAATGCATCTAGTGGACATCTATCACTTACTTTGAACATCTGCATGAATTTTGGTGCTCTAGGGATCAATCACTATAATTTAGGAACCCACTCAGAGTGTCACCAATAGTGTCCAACAATTGACTCTAGTAGGTATTCCTTTATGACCAATTGTGCTCCGATCCCCATCAGTTAGATCAATCCCAACATTTCTAGCACTAGTTTGCATGACTTAAGGGAGGTAGGGCGAGTTTACTCACCTCCCCTCTTGAGTTAACTGGTTGTGAACTCTTTCAGTGATATGAAGTTGCATTAGTGAGCTCTAGTGGTGATTTTTCCACATCGTGTTAGCTCCTGATTCAATCTTGGCTGGTAGATTCAACTGCCTCTTTAGGTATTCGAATTATTCCTTGATGTTGTATTATATATTCACCCATAATTATGAATAATATTGTATGGAATATTTCTCATATTGTTCTTCAACTCGTTGTGTAAAAGCAATTATTCTTCTTCTCTATTTTTCTCTTGTGCAATCTAAGTGAAGACTATTTCTGTCCCAAGATCTGCCTGTTGGAATCTAATATGGTATTAGATCTTGGTCATGCTATTCTAATCTCGCTCAGATACTTCCATTTATGCACCAAAAGCAGTTGGGCTCCACATAATTCCTGAAATAATTGCATTTATCCCTCCGTATTATGTCTAGAGAGGTCTATCCAGGTGTGTTTCACCTAGAGAATTTGCTCATTGTCAAAGTAGAGGTTTATTTGTCTTACAAAATTTTCTTTCTAGTTTTGTGCAGGTTTTCACTTCTCTCACCAATAGTGCTTTAACAGAGCATGTATATGTCTAAGATGGTAACCTTGAATTCCTTCAATTACCATGAATGGGAATCCAAGATTGAGATACTTTTGCGTAGCAAACGTCTCTACAGAGTTACTATGGACTTAGAAATCAAGCCAAATGCAGTTGTTGAGAAAAAAAATTGGCATAACAGGAAGGATGAAGGTTATGGCTTGCTTTCTCTCTCCCCCCCCCTCTCTCTCTCTATAACTTCTTTTCCATATTTATATCTTGACAAGCTCGAATGAAGTGTGGATCAAACTTGAATCCCTCTTCGAAAAGCAAGATGATCTTAGAGGACATCAATTGGAGAATGAGTTGATCTCATTGAGACCAACTAAATTCAAAACCATTTAGGAATTCATCACTAAGTTTAAGTCACTAGTTTTTTTTCTCAAGCAGTGTGGGATTGAGAATACATAAGAGCAATTAATCCTCTCCATCCTATCAAAGTTGGGTATGGAATACTCAGTTTTTGTGTCAACATTCCATGCTACTAAGCTTGTAGTTCGAAATTGGAGGATGCCATTCTTGGATGCATTCATAGATTGTCTCTCACTCAAGAGAAGGTCAAGTTGATTCAAATGGGGATTCTCAAAACCTAAATGGATCATGCACTTGTAGATCTTGAAAACAATAATTTAAAGTCCAAAGGAAAGCTAAAAGTGAAGGAGAAGTAGCCAAAGTTAGACTTTGAAGATGAAGGTTCTTAATCTATAGATGAAGGATCGAATTCCAAGAAGAAGGGAAACAAGAAAGGAATGTCAAAGTGTACCTATTGCAAAAAACCTTCTCACAATGAAAAATATTGTTTTAAAAATAATATGGACATCATGACTCAGTTGCTCAAAAGGAAGAACATTGATGTTCCATATTTTTCAAGAAAGGAAGGAAGGGAAAATTTTGAAGATCCCTAGGAGCACTGCCATATTGTGCAATTAAAATGTAATGATTCTCATGCTTTGGTTGACATAATTAAATATTTTCCCGATGTATTTTTTTTTATACTCATTCTGATATATCAGAATAAAGAATCTCTTTTCCTCCCTTGGAAAAGACACTTATGAGTTCCCTAGAGCCATTTCCTCTCCATACTAGTTTTTTGCCACTAGTTTCTGACTTACCTTCATCCAACTCTCTCAAACTCCATTCATATTATTATTTATTTGTAACGTCCCCGACCCTCCGACCGATGAAGAGGACGCTACCATGGTATTAACCATCTGGGAAACCAGCCCCATGAACATGTATGTACATGAAATGTTGAAACAAAATGCATTGAAGTAGAACATGCACAGATACATAATTATTTATCATACACAACGGAATCAAACATACATTCATTCATTCAACATGTTCATCATAATTTTTTAACAGTAAATATAATTGCAGAAGTAAAATAGATAAGGTTACTTATATTATAAAGAACTCGTCCCGCAACTAGCTACGTCGCTGCAACGTTCCACCCAACCATAGGCTAGCGTACTCCTTAATCTCTCAGCAACGCTACCACCACTGAGCTGGGCATGATTCCCTAAGGAATAAGGAACAAGTAGGATTACACATAGCCAAGGATACACAAAACACAGCCAAGCCAACACAGTTGGGTTTATCAGGCCATTAACAAGATAGCCAAGCCAACATGGTCAGGTTTATTAGGCCATCAAGGAGCTGGGAAAGGCTAAATGCTAAGCTGGTGAGCTCATTACAGATCTAGGGACACCTACACCAGAACTAGCCTAACTTCTAAGACACCCACACACACCCAACACAAGGAATCAGTCCCTTCTCTGCTGCACAGTCCCTCAGGCCCTGACTTCCCTTCCAGTGCTATTCAGGGGTTGTGGAGAAGAAATCCAACCCTCTAGCTATGCCTGTGTGGTTCCCAAACACACCAGGTTTATCAAGTAAACCACGCCCTCATCCCTACTCCAACACAGTCCGAAGACCAAACACTGCATACACGCAATCACACAAGCGATTCACAACTTGGATAGGGAAAACAATTCCTGAAGTTGTTCTTGGCCCTATCGTGGCCAAAATGACTCCAAAACAACCTACATCAGTCCCAAAATGTAAAACAGACACAACCAACAACGTGGGGAAACAACAGTCGTTCTCAACAATGAAGCCACCGGGAAGACTTACACAGACTACAAATGGGGAAGGAAAATCATTCTCCCAATCTGTGCATGAGAGAAATTTACACCAGATCCCAATATATGGATGGAAACAGACCAGATAACTCTCTGTGGAAAATGCGAATGACAGTCGAAACGGCTCCCCCCTCCTCGCTGCGTGAGACCAACAGAAAAAGAAATCCTCTGCATGAGACACAGGACGTGTTTCCCTGCTTGAGAATGAGCGACAATGGAGAATGGCGAGTGGGAAGTGCGGGAGTGTTCACAGCACCATAATGGAGAGATTGGAATGATGGCGTAGTAATTTCTTCTGCCCAACGTGAGGTTCGATTCGCTGGTGGAGTGTGCGTGTGGGCAAGGACTGACAGTCCTGCCACACTCCACTCCCCAATAAAATAAATTCCTCAACTACTCTGCAGAGCATTAAAATGGTAGTTGGATAAGACAAGGAAATATGGGCAAATCAAACAGGTTGGTGACACATGGATTTTTCCCCATTGGTTCAAGGTTTAACAATCCCCCCCCCCCTTATCCTTAGGAAAATCATGCCCTTTTCAATATGGTTGTATTGACATAGCCGGTTGGGGTTATTTAATTAAAAATGCATATTTACATGATTCCAAAACTTAATATATTCCATGTACCATGATAGACCATCGACAACGATTCCAATCGCCGAAACATAACACAGACAAATTGATGGTGGGGCTTTTGCCTTTAGCTCCACACCATGATTAATTACAATATATACATCATGTACATTTAATGCAACAGGGTCAAAATTGGGGTGTTACATTATCTGATTTATAATATGATTTGTATTATGATATGCATGTTATGACACCCTTATCCCATCCATTTGATGCTCAGAAGACCCTACAACTCCCAAATTCTCCAGTTGGTAAACTAGACAATTTCACGGTTTCGTATACTGTATCATTGGTGCAAGTTGTTATTATGTCTTTGTTTTCCGTCATGGGTTGGTTTCCATATCATTGGATATATGTGGGCTACTTTTAACTACATTCAGATCTTATATGACCTTTATTAGTTCGAAGTTTAGATCCTTATACTCTCCAGATTTTCCCAATTGTCAATGTAGACTAGTTGCACCTAGTTTCCGTCCTGTGATTCATCCTAATTTTGGAGCCACTATACCTTGGTTGTTTGCTGTTCCATATAACTTAAATTATGATATTTCAAAGCCTCATAAGCTCTATTACATAATTATAAAGGTTTCACAACAGTTTGGAAATAAGGTTTATGTTTGGGTTCACCGTTATGCAACTACATTAGAAATTGAACCTACCGATTTCGTTGATGTTCTTTGATTAGGAGATGACTGCACATATATCTTTTCCATATCTGATTTTATGTTCATATCTGATATTTTTTTGTTTTCACATCAAGAAGCATTCATATGATGCCCTTTCACCAGAAGATGAGCTTCAAGGGGGTTCTCCTAATGTTTTTTGTCTACACAACATTGGAAAACTGATACATGATCAAGGAATCAACAACAACTCCACAAAGTTTTTCACCAAGAAGTTGTACATTCAACTTATTCAAGTTAAGAACAAGACAAAGTGAATATATTCATTTAAATTCTTTTCCATGTCCATTTTTGAGGAAGGATTTTCCCCATGCGGTTTTGCCTTTCTTCTCAGTTTACATTGATAAATAATTTTTACATTTAGATTGTAATGGGTGACCTTTGGTCTTAGTTACCAAGGCCCAGGTTGTCCAAAGTTAGGATTAAAGGGGGGTGTTAGGATTATTCTTAATCCTCCCTTAGACCACATAAGTCTATTTTTTTATTTCCCTATATTATAAGGTCTTCATAACTTCACCAGTGCATGGGGGACACATCTAGTGGACATATACCACTTAATGCGCCTGTTTGCATGAATTTTGGTGCTCCAGGGATCAACCCCTATAATGTAGGAACCCACTTGGAGTGCCACCAATAGTGTCTAGTAGTTGAATTTAGTAGGTATTCAGTTATGTCTAGTTATGCTCCAATTGCCATCAGTTAGATCACACCTAGGATCTATAGATCTAGTTTGCATGATTTAAGGGAGTTAGGGAGAATTTACTCACCTATCCTCTTCAATTAACTGGTTTTGAACTATTTCGGTGATCTAGAGTTGCATTAGTGAACTCGAGTGGTTATTTTCCCACACTGAGTTAGCTCCTGAGTTAGTCTAAGTTGGTATATTCAACTGACTCTTCAGGGATTCAAATTATTCCTTCATGTTGTATTATATATTCAACCATAATGATGAATAATATTGTATGGAAGATTTCTCATATTGTTATTCAACTCATTGTGTAATAGAAATTATTCTTCTTCTCTATATTTCTCTTGCGCAATCTAAGTGAAGAGTATTTCTCTCCCAAGATCTGCCTGTCAGAATCTAATATCATCATTGGTACAATGCCAGTAAATACCTTGGTGTCATCCCTTCATCCTCAACATCCATCATCAGATGTGATCATTGAATCCATGGGCTCATATAGTGTGATAGACATGGAATCTCACCATGTTACTATTTCAAGCAATCACACTCATAATCCTTCGACATTTGGACTCATTATTCCAAAGAAATTCCTCAATTTCCTTTTTCTCTCATATGAAGACATCTTAGAAGTCATGACTTCCCTTGAGACACTGTGGGATGATCTGTAAGTGTTTCTACAAGATGATGGATCAATTCACCATTGAATCCAAGGATTTTATCCTTCTTGACCATGTTAGCCGGTTTAAAAGTCATATCCATGCCTTTGATGCTCTTGAGGAAGGAAACATGGATGATGATTCAATTACCATTAAGGTGGATATTTTCATCACTCATGACATCCTAAGAAACATCTCACTTGGAGCCTCTTATTTCCAACAATAAGTCATCTCATACAAAGCATTGTTCTAAGAGTTTTGAGATATTTTTTCTTGGTCATATGCATAAATGGGAAGTATCAACCTTGATATTGTCGAACATCACATAAACACATGGCTTGATGCTTCACTAGTACGACATAAATAATAACCAATACATCCCTCCAAAGCACCTACTATCAAATTAGAGATACATAAACTCCACCAAGCAATATTCATCTATCCTATTGCTTACACATCTTGGGTATCCAATTTCGTCCTCATTAACAAGAATCAGGGTACCATTTGTGTATCTATTGATTTCTGAGATATGAATCAGGCTTGTCCCAAAGACAACTTTTGAACCCACTTGATCATCCAAGTTTTCGATGCTTGTGTTGGACACAAAGTCTTATCTTACGGATGTATTTTCAAGGTACAATCAGATACAGATCCACAAACATGTTTTATACAAAATGATTCTCACTATGCCATAGTGCACTTTCACCTATCGTGTTATGTTGTTTAGACTCAAGAACACCAAAACTACATTCCACCATGCAGTGTATTACATGTTTAACAACCTAGCATGTATCATCTTGGCATACCTCAATGAACAAATCCAAAAATTCATTGACCACCTCAACCTCAATGACCTTCACAACATCTTTTTGTGATATCCACAAAACACCATATATTTGAACCATGTCAAGTGCATCTTTTGTGTCATGAAAAACATGTTTTCTTGGTTTTATTATTTCCTAGCAGTGGATCATCATTGATCCCTTAGTACAAAAAACCCTTGATACCTATACGACTAAATAAAAAACCCTTGTAGGATTCCATATAGTTGATCAGGGACCTTGAGATAAAAATCAAATCACTGAAAATGACAAGAAGGTGATGGTGGATTACCTAGAACTCATAGATCAGAAAATCACCGGTCCACTCTCCCATAACCACTGGAAGTAGGTTGTAAGAATTCCAAAACAAACAATAAAAATTATTGATGAAATGTGAGTCCCACCCCTATTTATAGATAATTGAACTAAACTTAAGTTGGATCGTTTAGGAAATATGTAACTCCATTCAAAATGTTTCCAACACCGTCATAATTAGGATGGTGAGCTCATTGGCAGGGTACCATTTGCTTAGCCCCCCATGGAACTTTGTATAGATCCCATTTTTCAGTAATTTCCCTAGGTATGGTTATCCATTTCCATTGTTGAATTACATATCATGCATGCTTTTACACTATAGTATTTGCTTCATGTGTGCAAGATTTTGGTTGAATAACTTTAGTTTACCACTCATTGGCCCATGGCCTCCTGATCAGGTATATCTCCTCAAAATTTGCATATATGCTTCACATCACCTACTGTATGGATTACATATATCTAGTTATTCCATTGATATCCTTAAGGTGTTCATATCCCAACAATTCACATCATACCCACCACTGTACAAAACCTTCTACCAACCATGGGATTGTGTACCATTACAACCCCTTGTATCAAGGCACCTATGCTACTTCACCCTAAGATTGGGGAATTTTCACCATCTCACCAAGGAAGCCATATATATCCTCCTTGATGCATTTTTTTACCACACCCTTATATTCCCCATCACTTTATGGTTACGATTAACAAATGGCCTCTCATCCCCACCTTGATTACTAGACCATTTTCATTCATATCCATCTTATCAACCCCAAAGAAGAGCCACAATGGGGCCCTACCCACTGATTATACAACGTTGAAGCATGACCATCCCCACATGAACACCCTCCATGGTATCTACTCATTGATCATTGGTCTTTTCATTTGTAACAATTCCCCTTATTCTTTTATTCATTTGTAAAAAGATGTCACCCAATGCGTTAAAAAATAGGGAATAATTTCAATATAATTATTATTTTGGCGGCAACATCCTTGGTCCCCCTCGATCGATGTAGTGCATTTGATTGCTTCCTATCCATATATAAGAACCTTCATTGATATAACTTCCACCTTGCTACATGAACCACTTTCCTCATCCTATTTTGACATCATCATTTGATGTAAAATATAAAGTATGTTCAATCCATTGCCCCCTTTCGACCTGATTCAACCCACACCACTAGTTGAATATTGTTTCCTAGAGTTAATTACCTATTTATACTCTGCATAAGGGATGTCATGGTCCTCATGCTTATCATCTTGTCTCAACTTAGTTTGTCATCATCACAATTATTTATAACAAGTTCTTGGTTCTTAGTAAGGAGATCATTATCTTGACAATGGATTTAATTATCATCAACATTGGTACAATATATTGTGAGAGTTATGATGGAGTAATTGTACCTTGGTTACCCATATATCAAAAAAAGGCTAACCTTATATTGAATGAATAAGGGTCAACAATGCTCTTTCCCTTAGTAGTCTTCCCTATGCTTGACACCAACTATTTTATCTCATCACTAGGAGTTGTACATTTCGATGGTCACAACATTTCGAGTTATGATTAAAGACAACAAGATTTTGTATTCCAAGTTTCCTACTTGACACCTTCAACATTATTCAAATCCACACACCCTTGTGGGTTGTTTGACATCATCAACAATCCACCCCCCTCAAGCCTCTTTTTCATTATATTAGTGCACTAGGTACATCTACTTAGATAGCGATCGACAACAAATTTGGCCCTACTTCAACACTCTAGATATTAGTCCATTCTATCTTCTCTTATTGTAATTTATTTTAACAAAATTATCATGAGCATAGGATGCATGCATTGTTTGTAATAAATCTGTTATTTATGTGTCATTTATTACTTTATCACTTCACCAATGATCACCAACACTCCCCCCATGAGATACCTTTTACTGTCAACAATTGCTTGCATACTATCAAAATCATTGAATATCAACTTGAGGGAGAAAAACAATGATGTATTACAGGTACATGGATCCCTCCTAACCTTACACATTAGAAGGCATTTTCTATCACCTAAATTTCACACACATGTGATATTTTGACTATTATTACAAAGAGACATCATCACCTTATAACATTCCACTCATAAATATTCTTCATAAACAAAATCAACATGTTAAACAAAGAAATGAATCAAAAAGTCAAACTTTGGTCCAAACACACAGGTTTGTAATAGGAAACCCATGTGGCATCACATGAAAACCCTCCTGGAAACCCACACCAATGTATGAGCATGCAAACCATTAAATTTTGCAGGGAATTCAAGGCTTAGAAACCACATTTTGGCTCTAAGGAATTCGAATTGGCCTTCTTCAAATGCTTGGGCATTCAATAGCCTAATACTTGTACCTTGAAGCCACTTCATGAGAGGGACAATTCATATGAAGAACTAGTTGTATGTGGACCACAATTTGGCCTATAAAAGGAATCCACGGTCATGCATTTCATAAAGATAAATCAAGAGCAAAGTTATGTTGCAAGAATCACTTTGAGAGAATTATCTTCCATCCTCATTGTCACCATCTATTGGTATTTCAAGATCACTTAGCTTCTAAGAAGAAAGTCTTTTCCCTTCATCCTTCCAAGTTAGTTAGCAATTAATTTGAGATAAAACAAAGAACCTTCCCAAAGGGAGTGTTGTCTACCATTTGAAAGAAACATTCTCCATGGTGACACCATTGTATTCAAGCTTTTTCATTGGATATAAACCTTTGGCTGAAGCTCATCTCCTTGTTGTGTTATGATGTCATTTATGCAGGTTTTATATTCTAAGTAGTATTTATATGTGTTGTTATTCATTTAATAGCTTCAACATTGTTTAATGGAATTACTAATAATCCACTCAATTTGTTTCCTTTCTTGCAACTTGCAAGGGATGGAATAATTTCCCACCTTTAGGCCATTTTTATCACAATATTTGTCCAAGTTGAGGATGCTCCTTGCTTAAATCACAATAGAAGGGATGCCACTTGTGAAAGGAATCAAAGGTTGTTAATCAATGAAATCTATATGATGCTTGTGCATTGGAATAACATGTTCAAGCCAATCAGCCTCGATGTGAGGTGATCTCTTGACAATTCCCATCTTAGGAGTTGCGTTCACAGGGTATGATATATGGTGTTGGTTTGTGAAATAAATGAGGGTCAAACTGAATAGTTGCGATGGTTGTTGTCCAAGTTCTATGTGGTTGATGTATACCTTGGTTGGCATGGTGGATTTTTGGACTTAGGTGACATAAAAAAATTCTCTAGTGCTTTCCAAGCCTTAAATACTACCGACATGCATACATCTATCTTCTCAATATTGTCATCCTCTGCTTTGATTTCTTAAATAATATTTTCAAGAAATGGTACTATCACATTTTAAGTGACATCACACAGATTGGGAATGTCAATGTTAATATTGATGGGAGGAATCCCATGATGGAGGACCATAGAGAATATCATAATATTTACTTACCCTGGTATTTCTAGCCTATGTTATGCAAGAGTCTCTGAAGCCCATGTTGACAAAATTGATGAGCAATCCCTACTCGGTAAGCTTCAACACCACATAAATCATGGGATTTATGTATCCTTGAGCAACATGATATCTCTTAGTTTTAGTTTACTCTCCTTTGATTTTCATGAAAGATTCAGAATTTGGTGGTGTTTGTGCTAAAGTTAACTCTTGATTGCAAGAGAGACAAGCTTAGCACATCTTAATGCTCAAAGGAAAATGTTGATTAATTGATTGTGTAAAAACAAAAGGAAAATTGAAAGGGTGGATAAAGGACCAGTAATCATGCATATAATATCTACCAATAAGTAAGTACAAGGGATGGTAATGAGGATGACATAAAAGTATAAAGACTACAAACAATAAACATACATGAGCAAGATTTGAAAGCTATAGGTAAGACAAAAAACCATTGCGACATATACAAGGTAAAATTACTTTAAGACAAAAAAACATTCTAAACAAAGGAGATGCAAATGCATAAGACTGTTAGGGAGAAACAACATAGATAGAAACACTATCCATTGTAAGAATCCTGAGCAGAACTACACCAGAACATGGATCTGTATTTGCATAAATGATAAGTCAAAATGGCTCCTAAGGGATATTACATCCTCCATACAATCCTCAAAATAAACTTACAGGATTCAAAAGAAGCTCTCAAACTAATGACATTCAACCCTTACAATCACACAACCTCTCTCCGCTGGAACCTCCCTCCCTCTTGCATTGAAAAACATAGAATTTATAAGAAATTACTATTAAGGCCATCACTGATTCTTAGGAATTAAAGTTTATACTTAAACTATAACTCGAATCAACTTGCAAGACATATGGATATGATGAATAGATATTCTACCTGTTGATCTTGTGCTAGAGAATCTGTAATTTGTATTTGAACTTTGTTGCCAAGTGCACTGTATAACAAAATATTTAAGTTAAATTTGTGGCAGCATCTGACTGCTACCCAAACAAAAGTATATTCTGTTGATATCTCGTTCACAGACTCTGAAGAGCCTGTGCACATTAATATTTTAGAAAAATCCCAGATTGATTGGCCGATCAAATCTGGCTATAAATATGCCCATCTTGGTGCAATAAGATTAGGCCTTGGTCCTCTAGTTAGACCATACCTACCTGTGTCTTCTTTGTGTGTATACGCGTCATATAAAGTTTGCCGATGCGATTATTGGGGGATTCACAGCCCCACTGCATGATGGTCCCGCTCATGGGACAATCTTCCCAAAATAAGTGTAAGCTTAGATGATCCACACATCTATAACTTACTCAAAGCTTACATTCTTCCTCATGGGTTTGACATGAAATATGGATCCAAGATCATCCAGTTAAAAAGCCTTGTTTGTGTTAGATTTGGCAATGATACTCTTCCACCTCCGCGTTCCAAAGTTCACTAGAGTTCGCACCTGCACAGCGTGGTGGAAAGTGACAAGTCTAAACAAGCCCAACCATTCACGTTTGAATGGACTAGAATTTCCTATCCTCAAAAATGGGAAATCAAGTATCAGGAGTTAAGAGATGCTGAAACTCTAAAGAATGCCATATCTACACCCTTAACTTTTAACAGCAGAACAAGTTCTTTTTGTCTCCCAGAGACCACCCCTGCTCCTTCTTTCGCTCCTCCTTTAATAAGATCTTCTTCTGTATCCACTTCAGAAAGAAATTTCCCTGTCTCTTCCTACAGAAAACCTAAGGTAGATCCTTCATCTCCTATTCCTTCCCATACAGGTTTGTCTGATTTTGAACACAGAGGACAACACAGAGATTGTCCAGCCTATAGAAAGACTCTTCAGAAATTAGAGCATTACAAGTAGAATCCAAGTCTTGGTATGTTTACCCTCCCAAGACAAAATGCCGCATTTGAAGCAGTTACCCATGGTCGAAGAACCTATGTCCCAGGTAGAAATCTTCTTGATACCCCATTCAGACAATATTCATCGGATGGCACGATGAAGAAATAATTTCTCCCATATAAATCTTCTGGTCCAGACGAATCTGTATCAGACGAAGCAAAGTTGTCAAATTGGGGAAATATGCAACATAAATTAATTGCTGATAATCTTGATGATATGGAAAATGATTTGCTTACTATCAAATCTGGTATTCTCGAAGAAAAAGAAAAAATAGCTGTAATAGAAACCAGATTAGAATTATTAAATCATCTGTTAACAGACGTTGAAGAGGTTAAGCAAGCTGTAGCTAAAGCTGCAGACAAGACAGAAAGGAGACTGGCTAAGTTAGAAGAACTTATAAGCCAGATGAAAGGACTAAAGAAAAGAGTTCCAGGATTAAGTCCTGTTGCTTTTTCTCAAGCAGCAAAAGGCTATCAAAGGAAGACAGATATAGGGCCAAAACTAGAATGAAGCTATTCTTTTGGCATGTTTAAAACTGAAGAAGAAGACAGTCGCCCTGACTTTAACTTCGGGCGAGATGAAGCTGAACTTGCTGAAGTTCAAGAGTGGATCAGACACTTCAAGTCCTTTCCTCCAGCCCTAGAGCCCAAGTATCTCAGTATGATGACAACCAAAAATACTTTTGCAGAATCTTCTGGTTTCCATAGGCCTCAGCCTGAGTACAATATAGAAATGCCCCAAGCATCTCATGCCCCAAAGATTAATACCTACTTTGGTGTTAATGCTATCAATAACATTATATCTCAGATGCCTGACCAGCTAGTGCTTAATATAAAATGTCAGCCACAGGAAAGTGTTAGAGATGCTATAACATTAATGCATCATTGGACCCTGTCCAAAAGAACTCAAAATCCTTCCCTGACTAGTCAGCAACTAGCAGGCCAAATAGTTGCAGGACTCTCAGGTCTTGCAAATGAATGGTGGCGATGGCTATCACAGGATGTGAGGAACGAAATTCTTAATGCAGAAGATGCTGATCAACATGTATTACAAGCTCTAGGAAAGTAGTTCTATGGTGCTGAAGATCATGACATATCAGATCATTTAGCATCCTTATTTATGTCCGCTCGGCTTTGTAATCTTTCCCAAGCCGAAGACTATTTCTGCTACATGCAGAATTTTCTTATCTCTACTGGAAAAGCTGGTGACCCTGCCTATCTAAAACATTATCTATGAAGCTTTCCAGGCCACGTTCCAGATGCGGTAGAAAAATATATGAAGGATAAAAATATTAACTACCAAAATCTTTCTCTTGCCCAGCTCCATAGCCATATCTTAGAAACATGGCAAGAACATTGTCTAGAAAAAAGAGTAAGCAAAGATTTTAAGCGACACCAGGATATGTACACCCCTTCATTTTGTAAAAATGTTGCTCAATTTCCAGATTGGGGATGTGGTGCACACAATTGCGGTCATTTGCAGGACAATTGTCACTACAAAAAGAAAAATAAGAAAGGGTTTTATTCCAGTAAACCAAGATATCATAATCCTGATAAACCCTTACAGTTTACCAGAAAGCAGAAGTATAATAAATCTACCCCTCCTCGTAGATTTATTAAAAGAAGGAAAACAAAGACTGACAAAGAGGTCTGTTTCCTCTGTGGCAAAAAAGGCCACTGGGCAAGTAAGTGTCCTAAGAAGAAGCCCAAAACTAGGCTTGCAGCTTTCTGTGATTCTCTGGATCCTCGATGGTGGGATATCCCAGAACCTGAAGAAACGCCATCAGGTGACATTCTATTTTTTCCATCTGATTCTTAGTCAGAATCTGAGTCTAACCCTGACCTTGCTGCTTTTCATAAATTTGCTTCTTCCTCTTCTTCCTCCTCTTCTGAATCCGATTCAAAACCAAATTTAGGGGGGTTTGAGCAGCCAGATTTCAATTTTACAGGCTTTTCCCTTAATATGTTTTCTCTGTCTAAATCTCAAAATATAGAGAAACAGATTGCAGCCATTGATCTGCAATTATTAGAGATGCCTCCTTACTAGTACCAGCTCAGAGCATCTCTGAAAGATGATAAGAAAAGACTGCTTAAGCAACTTGAGCAGGATAAAGGAAAAGGGAAAGCTATGACTGTATCTCCGGCAGTCTATAATCCGGTTGAACTCTACCAGAGGTATCCTGAAGGGAACGATGATAGACAAAGCTTCAGGACAGATAAAGAAGTAATGCTCAGATCACAGATCAGAGTTAAGCAAGAACAGATGAAACAGCTGATGACAGAGATTGATGATCTCAAGGCTATGATCAAGATCATCCAAGCAGAAAGAGATCAATCTTCACATGATGAAATGAACAAGCAATTCGACAGAGCTATGAGCATAGAAACTCCTTGGAGAAAGAAAGTAACCATACAAGAATCACCCATTGGTTCTCCCTCTCCTCTTAGAAACCATTCCCTGTCAATGCTTTCAGGACCTAAGTTTTCCGTGAAAGTCCAGTTTAAGCTTGATGAGTATAAACCATATCTTTTGGATTGCATGATTGACTCAGGTTGCCAAGTTAATTTAGCAAGAGGTTCAGCCCTGCCTCATTTCTATTGGGAAAATATATCCTCTCAAGGAGCAGCCATTGAAGGCACTACTGTTCCCATTATTGCTAAAGATGAACTCTTCCATGTACAGTTTAATAAAGTTTCTGATAAACTAACTTTGTATAGATTAGATGATCTTTCCGATGACTGTGTACTCGGATCTGAATTCTTACACAGATTCATCCCTTTTGCTGTAGATACTAAAAAGATGACTTTTACCTGTCTATTTAATAACCAGTCAGTCACCATTCCTATCTCTTTCCATTCATCTCCCAGATGTCAAGTCCCTGTAAATAAAACTGTAGAAGTTTCTAACCCTGCTCAGCTCCTGAAAATGGAAAGATGCATAGCATTCTCAGAAAATCATGGAGAAAAGACTTTGAAAGAAATATCTAAGAAGCTTGTTAAAGATTGCTGTTCAGACAGCCTGAATGCATTTTGGACTAGGGAAAAATATTTTGTATCTCTGCCCTATGATCCTCTAAAGAAGATCAAACCTATGAAAGCATCAGCCAGACTAATGTCTCCTTCAGAAAGAGAATTCTGCTCAAATGAAGTTAAAGATCTGATAAAGAAAGGTTTGATAGAACCTTCGAAGAGCCCATGGGCATGCAGAGCCTTTGTGGTTAATAAGCATTCGAAAATCAAGAGAGGTAAGACTAGGTTGGTAGTCAACTACAAGCCATTAAATGCTACACTTCAAAATGTAAGATTCCCTCCTCCAGATAAAGCAAGTCTGTTGCAAAGAATTGTTGGCTGCACTATCTTTAGTAAATTTGATTTGAAGTTTGGTTTCTACCAGATTGGCATAGAAGCTAAAGATAGATTCAAAACAACATGTGTAGTTCCCCATGGCCAGTATCAATGGAAAGTTTTGCCATTCGGGATCAACAATGCTCCCTCAGAGTTTCAAAAGAGAATGGAGGATATATTTAGAGAGAAACTCTGGGCGCTTGTGTTCATAGATGACATCTTAATATGTTCGAAGAACTTGCAAGATCATTTAAAGCATTTACAGATGTTCTATGAATTAGTTTTCAAACATGGGTTAGTGCTCTCTCAGAGCAAGATGGAAATTAGCAAAACTGAGATAGACTTTCTTGGTTTTAAGATTCAGAAAGGACAAGTAATATTGCAGAATCATGTCCTTCAAGTTTTTAGCAAATTTCCTGAGAATATTCAAGACAAAACCCAGTTGTAGAGGTTTCTGGGAAGCCTCAACTATATCAGACCTTTTTATAGAGGTCAAGCAGCAGATGTCCATTTACTACAGCAACGTCTGAAGAAGAATCCTCCAGAATGGACAACTGATATGTCAAAGGTAGTACTGAAGATTCAGGAAAAAGTATTGCAGCTACCCCCGCTATCTTTGCCTCAGGGAACTGGTACCCTGGTCATAGAAACTGATGCTTCATCTACCACCTGGGGTGGAGTTTTGCTTGAAGCAATAAATGGCAAAGAAAATATCTGTGGCTTTGGCTCTGGATATTTTAAAGCAGCCGAACTTAATTACCCATCAAGCCACAAGGAGATTCTGGCAGTCAAGAAGACTGTCCAACACTTCATTCTGTTCTTAAAGCCTGTCAAGTTTATTATTAGAATAGATTTGAAAATAATGCCTGGTATCTTTAAGAATGAGAACTTAATGGCAGAAAATAATAGTAGGATTCTTAAATGGTTTATATGGTTAAGTAACTTTGATTTTGATATTATGTATAAGCTAGGTTACTTAAACTGTATTGCTGATATGCTCACTAGGGAGCATAGCAGCACTCCTACATTGAAAATGTTCTCAGTCAGAAAATCAAGCTCTGGTTCAGGTAAAACCAGAAATGATAAAAAGGAAGCTCTATCAGAAGAAGAGCTTAAAGCCAAAGAAGGATTGTTCCTCCTCCCGTGGGACAATTCATTACCAGAAGATGTTCGGATCCAAACACTCGAGTACGCTTCTACCGACGAAGCAAAAATATTTCTGCAACTAACTTTTATAAAGAATGTCCAGTCCTCTCCCATGAAGCTAGAGATCATGGAACGATGGGAAAAGGATGCTTTCTTCAGCTTTGAAGATGCCCAAAATAAGCTGAGAAATTGCATAGAAATCTGGAAGGATCGTGATGATGAAGAAGGGATCTGGTACATTGACCTTGGTGATGGCCACCTAACATGGACATCATACAATCTCATTCTTCAATGTTGCAGAGAAGAAGGTGCCATAATTATTTGTGCTGATCCTGCAAATCTAAGGTATAATACTACCTGGTCTGGGTGGACAAACATCCTGTTAGATAAATTCTGTCCCAGGGTAGATTGGGAGAACAGACGTGCCAATTTCATTACACACATGAAAGCTAATATGGAGATAGCTGACAGAGAGAACCAATGGTTCAAATTTAAGCTCCATTTCGAAGGCAGAACCTATAAGCTGTTGGACCATACATTGATCACAAGACAGAAGTTTATCCGAAGAAGCATTGAAGGTGCTCAGATTGAATCCAAAGTTACTACCAGGGAAATACCACTTAACTCCAGAGTTGAGTCTGAATTCCGTGGTGAATTTATTTGCGAACCAAATATGATTTTCCAAGGTTCGGATATTGAAAGATGTTTTAGTCCATTCCTTTATCTACCTCCCAACAGATCTCCATAGCTGGAATATACTCAAGATAACTACTATTACTCAGATGATGAGATCTGGGAATATCTGTAAGGATGCGACCCATACAATTAAAGTGAAAGCAGTGGTGGGCCGTCTTGAAGGCTCAGTGGGCCATTTTTTCCCCACATTGTTTCCGTAGTGGGCCGGATGAATGCTCCACATTGTAATAGTATAGGGAATAAACTTTGTCATGGGAAATTTTCCCCACTAGGTCTGTCGTAAGTATGACACTGGGTCCCCATATGTCACTGACCAATGAAGGGACGAGATAATGACTATGGTTGTCCCCACATGTCACCTCGGTTGATTCCTTTATGACTCAGTAGTGTAAGTTTTGAGTTACCGGTTTATCGATTGACCTATTACTGTCAGTCGATGCCCACCGGACTACCGGGTGGAAGTTGTATAAATAAGACCCTCGGGGTTCATTGTAAGAATCATGCATTGAGTTTGCAAAGTCGCTCTGCAATAAGTGTCTAGAGTCTGCATCGAGCAAGTAGTCCGCTCTGCATTAGTGAGTCGTGTGTCTGTAAGAGTTGTATGCTCTGCGTCTTGGCCTTGTGCTATAAGAATGCATCAGAAGCTCAGTTTATATGGATTGAGTCTGTAACAGGGTGAGTATGCTCTGCAAGTTGGCGTAAAGCTATAACATTGCATTAGAAGACTCTGAGTCTTAGAATTGAGTCTGTAATAGAGTCTATGCTTTGCGACTTGGTGAAATGCTATAAGATCGCATCAAAACACTCTGCTAGGAAGTGTGTTTGTATAACAGTGACGACCTTCGCAGCCCGAAGGCGATCTGTTGTGTCTGTAATATCATAATGGGACTGGAGAAATTGTAAAGTTATTGATGAGATTAATATAAGAATGAAGTTCATGCCTGGATCGAATTGAGACTGATCGATCGCTGGAGCAAATGGTATCAAAGCCTTCATGTCACCTGTTACAATCACTGTCTTCATGCATTGAAATGTTGATGATGATTTTTGACATGCTGTTCATTTTCCTAAAAATATGGGATAAAGGGTATATGCCTTCATATATACAAGCAATCCACTGTATTTCTCTAGTTCATGTTAAGAATTCTCCAATGGAGATCAAATAAATAATAAAGAAAAAATTATCTTTTCACAAGGATGAGACCCGAATATCCTTCTAGACAAAGAAGATCAACAACTGCACGCAAATTTCCTTTAGGTGGGTATGCAGGCCCATCCTGTTCGTCCTTGAAAGGTGACTAAGATAAGCTTCCTCCTTGTCGCAACCAACTTAGTTCATGAGCCTCCTTTCCTATTTCTCCATCGTAATCTTTCCCTATGCTCAGGTTAGCCAAAGCGTCCTCAATCAACAAAATTGCTTGAGATTGAGTGCCAAGTCAAATGCAACAATATTTTGAATACATATGATTGAACTCCAAGATTATAAATTGACATTCAATAATGTTCTCTTGCGCCAATCCATTACAACTCCACCATCGAGAAGCATTGTTATAATAACATCGCTGGAAACAACACTTTCATCCATACAAACATCGTTGAATACATTACACACACAAAGATGCATGGACACAAGCTGTTAAAATGTGTTGAACAACTCACCCACAGCTCCTCAAGTCTCTTATGGACTGACACTTATCAACTTTTTCTTTACTACATATATCAAAATGATCAATGTTTGCTAAGCGCTCCAATACATCCAGGTTGACACGAAAAGCCTAAGGCTTTAACAAAAATATTATTAGTTATAGATATTTTGGTAGCGCAAATTAGGGTCTCTCTTTAGATATGCATTGATAGAAACTAGAAATTTTGATAAGGAATATCCTGGTATTAACATCAGCTCCAGTTGGGGATGGAGTCCCTTCTGCGAGGCTCCAAGAACAAGCAGAGCTTGTGCGTTTCCATTTTGTCTTTTTGTGTAATACGACCTTGCATACTTTTTTCTCTGCAAGCAACCACAATTTTTGTTGTGCTTAGTCCATTGGGCTAGTGGAGTCATTCATATCTCTCCATACATGTAAGTTGTACCATGCTCCTCTAACTATTAAAAACAAACTGAAATTTCTCTCTCCAAACCATACTTGCTGAAAACAAACCTCACAATGCAAACTCAAGGAAATGCTTGAAACATCGAGCCTATTTATTTGCAACTCCTACTCCTATCTTGCACACATCAAGCTGATCACGTGTAATTATAATTCCAATGAAGACAAGAAACCATTTGATTAAAAGTCATAACTCCATGCATGCCACTGTAGTAGAGAGTCTCTAAGCAATTGATACTTACAGTTGGAAATAGGAAACATGCCAAAAGGTGCGAAATTATAAACCTTTGAAAAATACAACTCCATCCAATCATCAACATGATCTTGAAATTCATGTTGTATTTCTAGATAATGCAAGAAATATAGTCGCTAATCCATGGAATCTATTGCACTGGTCATGTTGTACTCCACAATCTGTTTATGTTCTATTGTAAATTCTGATTCAAGCATAGAAAACATAGGCTGGTTGATTTCTGTTAACTGTTGAACAACAAATAATGAAGGAGAAAGTTTTATAATCTGTTCATCTAACTTTTTTCTATCTCCTTCATTAACTTTCCAAGAATCCGATTCATATTCATCATACACCGGTTCGTTGCTGGAACCTTCCACAGATGTTAATTCAAAAAACTGTTGCTCTAAATCATTTGGATATATATTATAAATGGGCTGACTTGCATATCTGTCTAGATGATATTCGACAGAGTTAATTTGAAAAACATCCCCAATAGTTTCATGATTAGAAATATGATGAAAATCCTCATGAACAATTTTTTTATCATAAAAATATATGGGAACAACAATTTTATCATATGAGATAAAATCAAGAGCATATTTAATCTAACTGTCATAAACACTAACTTTAAGACTGCCCTACAAACCTTCAACAATAGTGTGATTTTCTTCAATAGAGCGTTGATCTTCACAAGGATTTAGAACAACAAATACTTCAAGATGAGGATCACTCGGACCTTGAAAGTTATCAAATATTTCTTGAACTTTGATCTCTTGAGATACATCTTCACGAATTTCATCAATAAAACATTCCCCACCATTATTTCTAAAATAGTTTTTAGACTTGATTTGCTCACAACAGTCCTCTAAAAGGAAATAAGAAGGATAAAATTTCTTGCAATGAGAATGAAAGACATCATGAAAATATTTTAATGAGGAAATTCTAGAGATAGGGAGAGATCTGTACCATTGTCTAGCATCCCCTTCCAAGGAGTACATAAACATTTTCAGCAATACATCCTCATGATGAATTCCTAGCTGGTTCATATATTGATGAAAATCAATCAGGTGTTGTGGCGGATGGTCATATTTTCCCTCTCTGAACCGTGGAAGGAAATCACCCCAGTCATCCATGGTAGGCACATCATTTGGAGAACTTGGAACAACTGAACAATTGAAAGGTGCAAACTTCCCAACTAGAATGGAAGCCATTCATTCATTTGACATCTTGAATCAATGGAGTCGCTAATTGATCCTTCCTTCGTGAAATCAGCTGGTGAAAAATTGCAGTCTAAATCAAGTAACCATCCCTTGTTCACCATTAAACACTGGATCTATACTTTGTCATTCTCCTAGGGAATATTTTCTTCACTTCTGTCCCCAACAATGACACCAGAAAATGTTTGTGCTAAAGTTAACTCTTGACTACAAGATATCAAATATTAAGACATCTTAATGTTCAAAGGAAAATGTTGATTGATTGATTGTGTAACAACAGAAGGAGAATTGAAATGGTGGATAAAGGACCAATAATCGGGCATAAAATATATACCAATAAGTACATACACGGGATGGTAATGAGGATGATGTAAAAGTATAAAGACTACAAATAGTAGACATACATGAGCCAACTTTGAAAGCTATAAGTAAGACAGCAAACAATTGCGACATTCACAAGGTAAAAATACTTTAAGACAGAAAAACATTCAGAACAAAAGAGATGCAAATGCATAAGAATGCTAGGGAGAAACAAAAGATATAGAAACACTATCCATTGTAAGAATCCTGAGCAGAACTACACCAAAACATGGATCTATATTTGCATAAATGATAAGTCAAAATGGCTCATGATGGATGTTACATCCTCCATACAATCCTCAAAATACACTTACAGGCTTCAAAAGAAGCTTTTAGACTAATGACATTCAACCCTTACAATCAGACAACCTCTCTTGGTTGGAACCTCCCTCCCTCTTACATTGAAAAACATAGAACTTATAAGAAATTATTATTAAGGCCCTCACTGATTCTTAAGTTTAACTGCCAAACAAGCTCCTTCAGATATCTAGAACCAGACTCTACTCCTGCCCCTGCTTTCTCTTTACTTCCAAGATCTTCTTCCATCTCTTCTGTTAACTCTGAAAATAGAAGAACCATCCAAAGAAATCCTTCTATCCCTGAGACTACCTCTTTCACAGGATTAACAGATAGTGAGCGTAGAGGACAACACCAGAACTGTCCCGCTTGTAGAAAGACTCTCCGAAAAATACAGCATCGACGACATAGACCCACTCTAGGAATGTTTTCACTCCCTAGAGAAAACAGTGCAATAGAAGCAACTACCCAAGGGCATAGATCCTTTCATCCAGGAAGGAATTTACCAGATGTACCCTTTAGACAATATTCTTCTAATGGGACTACAAAGAAAGAATATCTTCCCCATAAATCTTCGGGAGCAGACGAATCTGTTTCTGATGAAATTAAAATGGCAAATTGGGGAAATCTTCAGCATAAACTCACAGCCTAGAATCTAGATGACATGGCTCTAGATTTGTTGCAAATCAAAAGCACAATCCTTGATTAAAAGGAAAAGGTCTCCCTCCTTGACACAAATATGGATCTTCTAAACCATCTTTTATCTGACTCGGAGGAAATTAAGACTGTTGTCTCCCAAGCTGCAGTCAAAATAGAAAAATGACTGGAGAAGATTGAAGAACTCATCATTCAAATGAATGATCTTAAGAAACGAGTTCCTAAGGTAAGTCCTATGGCTTTTGCACTAGCAGCAAAAGGATATGAAAAGAAGCCCGCTGAACCAAGGTTAGAAAGAAGTTTCTCCTTTGGCATGTTCAGCACAACAGAAGGACAAGTCATAGAAGAAGATGATGATAGACCAGAGTTTGACTTTGGTCAGAGTGATGCGGACTTAGCAGAAGTCCAAGATTGGATAGGATTTTTTAAATCCTGTAAACTTGCCCTTGAGCCCAAATATCTTCAAATGATGTCAGCACATGCAGTAAAAACTGAAGCCTCTGAATTTGGCCAGTCTTCAGCTGTGAATGATACCTCCATGCCCTCTGCATCCACTGCTCTGCAGTTTAATACAAATTTTGGTATCAATTCTGTAAGTAATATCATCTCCCAAATGCCCGAACACTCAGTTCTCAATAACCAATGCTAGACAAGAGAAGAAAATAAAACTGCCATTACACTTTTATTTCATTGGACGATTGCACAGAGAACGAAGAACTCTTCTCTGACGAGCTAATATCTAGGGAGCTTGATAGTAGCAGGTCTTTCTGGCCTCGCTTATGATTGGTGGCGTTTTCTCCCTCCCGAGGCAAGAAATGAAATGCTATTAGCTAATGATGCTGATCAACAAATCTTAAAGGCTCTTGGAAAACAGTTCCATGGTGAAGACCAGTTGGATGATACTAATCATATGGCTTCAATATTTATGTCAGCTCGACTCTGTAACTTGTCGCAAGCTGAAGCCTATTTTTGCTACATGCAAAAATTGCTTATACAATCTGGGAAAGCTAATGATCCAGCTTACTTAAAGCATTACTTGCGTAGCTTCCCTGGTCATGTTCCTGACGCTGTAGAAAAGTATATGAAAGACAAAAACATAAATTACAAAGATCTTTCTATAGCACAGCTTCACCACCATATCCTTGAAACATGGTAGGAACATTGTTTGGAGAAAAGAGTCTCCAAATATTTCAAAAGGCATCAAGACATGTTTACTCCATCTTTTTGCAAGAATGTTGCACAGATGCCAGATTGGGGTTGTGGTGCACACAACCGCGGACATTTGCAGTCTTCCTGTAAATCTCACAGTAAGAAAAAGGCAAAAGGGTTTTATTCTAGTGCTCCTAGATATCATTTCCAAGATAAACCGTTGCAGTATCACAGAAATTCTAAGCCTGCATTCCACAAGACTGCCTCTAAAAGACCTCACCGAAAGTTTATAAAGCGCCGTCCATTTCAGGCAGATAAAAAAGCTTGTTTCCTTTGTGGTAAACCAGGTCATTGGGCAAACAAGTGCCCAAAGAAGAAATCCAAGCCTAAGCTTGCATCTTTCTGTGACAATATGGATCCTAGATGGTGGGATCAGCCAGATCATGATGAATCACCATTCGGAGAAGTCCTTTTCTTGCCTTATGAAGACTCTGATTCTTCTAGCGAATCAAATCATGAGTTTTAGCCTGCATTAAACAAATTTGCTCCTTCCTCTTCTGACTTAGACTCTGAGTCCGACTCCGTCCCAAATTTGGGGGGGTATGATGTCCTTGAATTCAATTTTGCTCTTAATATGTTCTCTTTATCACATCACCAAGAGATCGAAAAGCAGATTTCTGCAATAGATTTACAGCTTTCTAGAATTGAGCCTTATGAATACCAGAAAATAGCGAATCTTAGAGAAGAAAAGAAAATATTGCTTAGACAGCTTGAGCAATCTAAAGGAAAGGAAAAAGTTGAATACGTAAGCTCTCTATCTTACAGTCCTGCAGACTTATATAAGAACTATCCTGAAGGACATTTAGAAAGGCAAAAGTTTCGTACAAATAGAGAAACCAAGCTTAGGTTACAGATCAAAGAAAAGCAAAAGCAGCTGAGATAACTTTGCTCTGAATTTGAAGACCTAAAGAACGTTGTAAAAGTTATTTAGGCATAGCGAGATCAATCTTCAGACGATGATTTAAGAAAGCACTATGACAGTGCTATGAGTTTAGAAAGCACCAGAGAAGAATCCCCTGAGCCGCCTCTCAATCCTAGCCTCTCTATGCTTTGAGGTCCCAAAGTATATATTCCTGTACAGTTCCATCCCTATTAATATAAATCTTATGTTTTATCTTGTATGATTGATTCAGGGTGCCAAGTAAATTTAGCTAAAGGTTCTGCTTTTCCCTCCTTCTATTGGGAAAACACCACTGATGGTGGTACTGCTATAAATGGAACTCCTGTTCCCCTCCAAGCCAAGGCCGAGCTTATCTCTGTAAATTTCAATGGTGTCCTAGATAAGCTAACAATGTACAGAATGGATGACCTAAGTGAAGATTGTGTTCTAGGTGCAGAATTTCTTCATAGAGTCAGCCCTTACTTGGTAGATCATAGAAAGATGACCTTTACCTGTATCATAAATGGTCAGAAAGTTACTTTACCAATATCTTTTAGATCCATCCCTAAGTGTAAGATAGCTGAGACACAGCCTGTACATACCCCTAACAGAGCTCAGCTAATGAAGATGGAAAGAAGTAAAATCTTCTCAGAGGTCCATGGAGAAAAAACAATAAAAGATATCTCTGAGAAATTAAGAAAAGATTGCTGCTCAGATAGTCCTAATGCATTTTGGACTAGAGAGAAATATTTCGTTTCTCTTCCTTATGACCCTCTGCAACGCATAAAACCAATGAAAGCCTCTGTGGCTCTTATGTCTCCTATAGAAAGACAGTTTTGTGATGCTGAGATACAAGAACTACTATCCAAAGGATTGATAGAATCTTCACGAAGCCCTTGGGAATGCAGAGCGTTTGTAGTCAATAAGAACTCTGAGAAGAAAAGAGGAAATCCTAGATTAGTTGTGAACTATAAGCTGCTCAATGCTGCTTTACAGAAAGTAAGGTATCCTCTTCCAGACAAAGCCAGCCTGTTACAGAGAATTACAGGTTGCACGATTTTCAGCAAGTTCGATTTGAAGTCTGGTTTTTATCAGATTGGCATAAATCCTGAAGATCGGTTTAAGACATCATTCGTAGTACCACATGGTCAATATCAGTGGAAAGTGCTTCCTTTTGGTATAAACAATGCACCTTCTAAGTTTCATAAAATAATGGAATATATCTTTCTAGATTTCAGTTGGGCATTAGTATTCATTGATGACATACTCATATGTTCCAAAAGCCTGCAAGAACATCTAAAGCATTTGCAGAAGTTTTATGAGTTAGTCTTCAAACACAGGTTAGTCCTCTCTGAGCCAAAAATGGAAATAGGGAAAACAGAAATTGAGTTTTTGGGCTTCAAGATCCAAAAGGGTCAAGTTATTCTTTAGAAACATGTTTTGCAATGCTTTAGCCATTTTCCTAATGAAATTTTGGATAAAACCCAGTTGCAGAGATTTCTTGGATCTCTGAACTATATCAGACCTTTTTATAAAGGTCAAGCAGCTGACATTTTTGTCTAGCAGCAAAGGCGAAAGAAGAATCTGCCTAAATGGTCAGCAGCTATGTCTGAAGTAGTCCAGAAGATAAAAGGTAAAGTTCTGGAATTGCCTCCTCTGTCACTACCAACTTGAATTGGTAGCTTGATCATTGAAAAAGATGCTTCTTCCCAGACATGGGGTGGAGTATTACTTGAAGCATCAGATGGCAGAGAAAATATCAAAGCCAGCGTCAATTTATTCTGCATAAACTTAAATTGTAAGTTTCTTGCACAGATCTTTATTGTTATTGTTTCTTGTTGATGTATGATCTAGTAAAGTAATGTCCCTGTAGGCAAGCATAAATGGTTTGCTGAGTAATTGAAGATAATCCTGAAGGTTTCTAAGTGGTCATTGTTAGGGTAATAGCCGTTGGATTTAGGCGCCGTAAATCCCATTGAGTTTGACCAATAGTGAGTCTGAACCTTCTCATAATGGATCCTTCGATGGATATTGCTTCTCACACCTTACTAGAATGTCAGCAGGACGATAATGGTGAAGTTTCTCTTGCCGAGAGACACTCATCATTCACAGAATGTTCTACTTCTGATCCTTCTTCATCCATTATTCACATAGATAATACTAATCCCTCTTCCGAATGGCAACTTCCAACAATCCTACCTAAGGATGTATATAAACTATCTTTTTGGGAATATATAGCCTGCACTCATATTAAAGTTTCCTCTGTTGATGTTTCGTTCACTGACTCAAAAGAGCCAGTGAATATAAACTTATTAGAAAAACATCAAATAGATTGGGCTAAAAAACAAGGATATAAATATGCACACCTTGGTGCTATCAAACTAGGCCTTGGTCCCCTAGTTCGCCCATATCTTCCTGTCTCCTCTCTTTGTGTAGCTGTAGATACGCGACACACTCAGTTTGCAGATGCTATCATTGGTGGCTTTACAGCCCCTCTACATGATGGTCTAGCCTTTGGCACCATCTTCCCAAAGTATAGTGTAAGCCTCGATGACCCACATATATATTATTTGCTTAAGGCTTACATTCTCCCGCAGGGATTTTCCATGATGACTGCTTCTAAAATCATTCAACTAAAAAGTTTGGTTTGTGTTTGGTTTGGTAACGATACCATTCCTCCACTTCGGAGTCATGTCCATCAGAGCTCACATCTGCTCAGCGTGGTGGAACAAGATAAATCTAAGCAAGCACAGCCAGTTACCTTTGACTGGACTGGAATTAAATATCCCCAGAATTGGGAGATACGATACAATGAGCTTAGAAATATAGATGCTGCAAGAAGTTCTTTAACTTCTAAGCCTCTTAAGTTTAACTGCCAAACAAGCTCCTTCAGATATCTAGAACCAGACTCTACTCCTGCCCCTGCTTTCTCTTTACTTCCAAGATCTTCTTCCATCTCTTCTGTTAACTCTGAAAACAGAAGAACCATCCAAAGAAATCCTTCTATCCCTGAGACTACCTCTTTCACAGGATTAACAGATAGTGAGCATAGAGGACAACACCAGAACTGTCCCGCCTGTAGAAAGACTCTCCAGAAAATACAGCATCAACGACATAGACCCACTTTAGGAATGTTCTCACTCCCTAGAGAAAACAGTGCAATAGAAGCAACTACCCATGGGCGTAGATCCTTTCATCCAGGAAGGAATGTACCAGATGTACCCTTCAGACAATATTCTTCTGATGGGACTACAAAGAAAGAATATCTTCCCCATAAATCTTTGGGAGCAGACGAATCTATTTTTGAAGAAATTAAAATGGCGAATTGGGGAAATATTCAGCATAAACTCACAGCCCAGAATCTAGATGACATGGCTCTAGATTTGTTGCAAATCAAAAGCACAATCCTTGATGAAAAGGAAAAGGTCTTCCTCCTCGACACAAAGATGGATCTTCTAAACCATCTTTTATCCGACTCGGAGGAAATTAAGACTGCTGTCTCCCAAGCTGCAGTCAAAATAGAAAAACGACTGGAGAAGATTGAAGAACTCATCATTCAAATGAATGATCTTAAGAAACGAGTTCCTAAGGTAAGTCCTATGGCTTTTGCACTAGCAGCAAAAGGATATGAAAAGAAGCCCACTGAACCAAGGTTAGAAAGAAGTTTCTCTTTTGGCATGTTCAGCACAACAGAAGGACTAGTCATAGAAGAAGAAGATGATAGACCAGAGTTTGAATTTGGTCAGAGTGATGCGGACTTAGCAGAAGTCCAAGATTGGATAGGATTTTTTAAATCCTGTAAACCTGCCCTTGAGCCCAAATATCTTCAAATGATGTCAGCACATGCAGTAAAAACTGAAGCCTCTGAATTTGGCCAGTCTTCAGCTGTGAATGATACCTCCATGCCCTTTGCATCCACTGCTCCGCAGTTTAATAAAAATTTTGGTATCAATTCTGTTAGTAATATCATCTCCCAAATGCCCGAACACCCAGTTCTCAATATCCAATGCTAGACAAGAGAAGAAAATAAAACTGCCATTACACTTTTATTTCATTGGACGATTGCACAGAGAACGAAGAACTCTTCTCTGACGGGCCAGTATCTAGGGAGCCTAATAGTAGCAGGTCTTTCTGGCCTCGCTTATGATTGGTGGCGTTTTCTCCCTCCCGAGGCAAGAAATGAAATGCTATTAGCTAATGATGCTGATCAACAAATCTTAAAGGCTCTTGGAAAACAGTTCCATGGTGAAGACCAGTTGGATGATACTGATCATATGGCTTCAATATTTATGTCAGCTCGGCTCTGTAACTTGTCGCAAGCCGAAGCCTATTTCTGCTACATGCAGAAGTTGCTTATACAAGCTGGGAAAGCTAATGATCCAGCTTACTTAAAGCATTACTTTCATAGCTTCCCTGGTCATGTTCCTGATGCTGTAGAAAAGTATATGAAAGACAAAAACATAAATTACAAAGATCTTTCTATAGCACAGCTTCGCCACCATATCCTTGAAACATGGCAGGAACATTGTTTGGAGAAAAGAGTCTCCAAATATTTCAAAAGGAATCAAGACATGTTTACTGTTGGAGCAGGATCCCGTAGCTACAGAAGAAGCTGCTAGTTTTGGCAGAAAGAGAGAAGTTTTGGCGGAAAAAGGACAGGGCGGAGCTACGACGCCGTAGCACGTTTCCAGCTGGAGAGCAGAGCCGGAAACCATGACTTTTGGAATAGAAAAGTCAAGAAGGCAACGATACCTGAGTGGCTGAGAGAAGAAATCTCAACCACTGCATTGAAGGTAGCGGCGGAAGACAGGAGGGCTCAGCGACCCTCATAAAGAAGAAGGAGCAACGAGGCTCAAGCATTGAAGGCGAAGGACAGAAAGAGAAGCGGTGCATAGTACCCATGGTCAGTGCCGGGAAGCATGGAAGACTGCAGAGAGCTGCAGTGTGACGGGAAGCGGCTACCTCAAGGACAGAGAGGACCGACTGTCACTATTTAGGGTATGGGTTTACTGTTGGGACAGGCCCATAGTGTTGTAATGGCACGACCTTCGGGCTGCCTATAAAATCTTGCATTTTTGTATTGTAAAGGGTTAGCTAATCAGTCAGTTAGATAGTTGGTCAGTTGATAGTTTTGTAGACTCAGGAATCAGTCAGACAGACTGCGTTGTAATGATCCAGAAACCTAGTTGTCTGTGAGTCATTTGAGTCTGTATGTAACCACCCACAGAGAGAACAGTGAGGGAAGGATATATTGGAAGAAAGGCAACATAGAGATAGACCAGAGATCTAGAAGAGACCTCGTGCTGCATATGCAGTACAACAGACTGTGCTAACTTCCCTCAAGATATATAATAGAAGCACAGTTTGGTGGACGTAACTCCCATCCCAGGGGTGAACCACGTTAAATCTGCGTGTTATGTGTTGTATGAATGTGATTGTATTTGCTTACTGTTACTGGTTATTATGCATGTAATGTTAGTTGCCGTAGATGAATGTATGTATTGTTCCGCTCATGATAATGCAAGAGGATAAAGATAAGTTGAAGCATTTTAGTAGGCTGTTTAAAGACTCCTTTACGTCTGTCTCTAATGACCAGTTACTCACAATATACTTCTGAGAAGTAGAGTTTCGCACATCGGCACAGTCAACGTTAAGAGCGCAAAGTCGTAGTGGTAAGATATCGCAGAGAGGCGGTATCGCATTGGCAGAGGAGCTGCGGTGCGCGATACTGCGAGCTGAGGGCTTAGCGTTGAGGAGAGGATGGGTGTTCCGCGGTGCGCAGAGATGCGGTAAGGTTGGGAATATTGTGAGTAAGTGGAAGTTGTGCGACGCGAGAGGAAATCGTGCGACTTGCACGGGGTTAAGCATCGTACGGGTAAAAAGTCCTGCGAGCAGAAGGGGACGTGCGATGCGCGGAGCTAGTTGATCTAGTGGCGCGCAGGAATAAGAGAGAAGAAGTAGGATGAACAAAACCTGGTCCAAGACACTTGAGTCTTGGTCAACCCATTAGATTCACTTCGGGTGAGACTTCAGATTGCTTCGCGGTCTGTCGCCGAAAGGGCCAGTGAGTTTTGGGTGTTGTTGATTAATTATAGTAAACCCGGGTCTGCCCATGCAATCAAAATTTACTCCATCTTTTTGCAAGAATGTTGCACAGATGCTAGATTAGGGTTGTGGTGCACACAACCGCGGACATTTGTAGTCTTCCTATAAATGTCACAGTAAGAAAAAGGCAAAAGGGTTTTATTCTAGTGGTCCTAGATATCATTTCCCAGATAAACCCTTGCAGTATCACATAAAGTCTAAGCCTGCATTCCACAAGACTGCCTCTAAAATACCTCACCGAAAGTTTATAAAGCGCCGTCCATTTCAGGCAGATAAAAAAGCTTGTTTCCTTTGTGGTAAACCAGGTCATTGGGCAAACAAGTGCCCAAAGAAGAAATCCAAGCCTAAGCTTGCAGCTTTCTGTGACAATCTGGATCCTAGATGGTGGGATCAGCCAGATCATGATGAATCACCATCAGAAGAAGTCCTTTTCCTACCTTCTGAAGACTCTGATTCTTCTAGTGAATCAGATCATGAGTTTCAGCCTGCATTAAACAAATTTTCTCCTTCCTCTTTTGACTCAGACTCTGAGTCCGACTCCGTCCCAAATTTGGGGGGGTATGGAGTCCCTGAATTCAATTTTGCTCTTAATATGTTCTCTTTATCACATCACCAAGAGATCGAAAAGCAGATTGCTGCAATACATTTACAGCTTTCTGGAATTGAGCCTTATGAATACCAGAAAAGAGCAAATCTCAGAGAAGAAAAGAAAATATTGCTCAGACATCTTGAGCAATCTAAAGGAAAGGAAAAAGTTGAATACGTAACCTCTCTATCTTACAGTCCTGCAGACTTATATAAGAACTATCCTAAAGGACATTTAGAAAGGAAAAAGTTTCATACAGATAGAGAAACCAAGCTCAGGTTACAGATCAAAGAAAAGCAAAAGCAGCTGAGACAACTCTGCTCTGAAATTGAAGACCTAAAGAATGCTGTAAAAGTTATTCAGGCAGAGCGAGATCAATATTCAGACGATGATTTGAGAAAGCACTATGACAGTGCTATGAGTTTAGAAAGCACCAAAGAAGAATCCCTTGAGCCGCCTCTCAATCCTAGCCTCTCTATGCTTTCCGGTCCCAAAGTATATCTTCCTGTACAGTTCCATCCCTGTGAATATAAACCTTATGTTTTATCTTGTATGATTGATTCAGGGTGCCAAGTAAATTTAGCTAAAGGTTCTGCTTTGCCCTCCTTCTATTGGGAAAACACCACTGATGGTGGTACTGCCATAAATGGAACTCCTGTTCCCCTCCAAGCCAAAGCCGAACTTATCTCTGTAAATTTCAATGGTGTCCTAGATAAGCTAACAGTGTATAGAATGGATGGCCTAAGTGAAGATTGTGTTCTAGGTGCAGAATTTCTTCATAGAGTCAGCCCTTAGTTGGTAGATCATAGAAAGATGACCTTTACCTGTATCATAAATGGTTAGAAAGTTACTTTATCAATATCTTTTAGATCCATCCCTAAGTGTAAGATAGATGAGACACAGCCTGTACATACCCCTAACAGAGCTCAGCTAATGAAGATGGAAAGAAGTAAAATCTTCTCAGAGGTCCATGGAGAAAAAACACTAAAAGATATCTCTGAGAAATTAAGAAAAGATTGCTGCTCAGATATTCCTAATGCATTTTGGACTAGAGAGAAATATTTCGTTTCTCTTCCTTATGACCCTCTGCAACGCATAAAACCGATGAAAGCCTTTGCGGCTCTTATGTCTCCTACAGAAAGACAGTTCTGTGATGCTGAGATACAAGAACTGCTATCCAAAGGATTGATAGAATCTTCACGAAGCCCTTGGGCATGCAGAGCGTTTGTAGTCAATAAGCACTCTGAGCAGAAAAGAGGAAAGCCTAGATTATTTGTGAACTATAATCCGCTCAATGCTGCTTTACAGAAAGTAAGGTATCATCTTCCAGACAAAGCCAGCCTGTTACAGAGACATATAGGTTGCACAATTTTCAGCAAGTTCGATTTGAAGTCTGGTTTTTATCAGATTGGCATAAATCTTGAAGATCAGTTTAAGATAGCATTCATAGTACCACATGGTCAATATCAATGGAAAGTGTTGCCTTTTGGTATAAACAATGCACCTTCTGAGTTTCAGAAAGAATGGAAGATATCTTTCGAGATTTCAGTTGGGCATTAGTATTCATTGATGACATACTCATATGTTCCAAAAGCCTGCAAGAACATCTGAAGCATTTGCAGAAGTTTTATGAGTTAGTCTTCAAACACGGGTTAGTCCTCTCCGAGCCAAAAATGGAAATAGGGAAAACAGAAATTGAGTTTTTGGGCTTCAAGATCCAAAAGGGTCAAGTTATTCTTCAGAAACATGTTTTTCAATGCTTTAGCTGTTTTCCTAATGAAATTTTGGATAAAACCCAGTTGCAGATATTTCTTGGATCTTTGAACTATATCAGACATTTTTATAAAGGTCAATCAGCTGACATTTTTGTCTTGCAGCAAAGGCTAAAGAAGAATCCGCCTAAATGGTCAGCAGCTATGTCTAAAGCAGTCTAGAAGATAAAAGGTAAAGTTCTGGAATTGCCTCCTCTGTCACTACCAACTGGAATTGGTAGCTTGATCATTGAAACAGATGCTTCTTCCCAGACATGGGGTGGAGTATTACTCGAAGCATAAGATGGCAGAGAAAATATCCGTGGTTACGGATCTGGATATTTCAAGGCAGCAGAGCTAAATTATCCATCTAGCCACAAGGAGATATTGGCTGTCAAAAAGACAGTCCAACATTTTTGTCTGTTCTTAAAACTAGTCAAGTTCATCATTCGGACAGACCTTAAAATAATGCCTGGTATTTTTAAAAATGAAAATTTAATGGCAGAAAATAATAGCAGGATTCTGAAATGGTTTCTGTGGCTTAGTAATTTTGATTTCGAAATAGTGTATAAGATAGGATATCTTAATTGTATTGTTGATATGCTCACCAGGGAGCAAAGCAGCGCACCTGCATTGAATATGTTCTCTGTTGGAGAATCAAGCTCTGGTAAGACCAGAGAAGACAAAGGAAAAGACCCAGCAGAAGAACTTAAAGCCAAAGAAGGTTTGTTCCTCCTCCCTTGGGACAATACCTTACCAAAATAGGTTCGCATTCAAACCTTGGAGTATGCTTCTGCACATGAAGCTAAAAGATTTTCTGCAACTCACTCTCATCTAGAACATCCAGTCTTCGCCTCTCAAACTTGACATCATGGAGAGATGGGAAAAAGATGCTTTCTTAAGCTTCGCAGATGCCATGGCCAAAATCAGAAATTGCAGAGAAATATGGTTAGATTATGATGATGAAGCACAATGTTATATTGACATTGGCGAAGGACGTTTAACTTGGACATCATATAATCTGATACTCCAATGTTACAGAGAGCAAAAAGAAATTATCATTTGTGCAGACCCTGCGAATTTGTGATATAATACTACTTGGTCTGGATGTACAGAGATACTGTTAGACAAATTCTGTCCCCGAGTAGATTGGGAGAATCGACGTGCCAATTTTATTGCGCACATGAAAGCAGATATGGAGATAGATGATCAAGAGAATCGGTGGTTTAAATTTAAGCTTCATTATGAGGGTGGAACCTACAAGCCTCTGGACCATACTGTGTATACACGACAGAAGTTTATTCGGCATAGCCTTGCTGGTGATGTAATTGAATCTAGAGTTACTACCAGAGAAATACCACTGAATTATAAAGTTGAATCTAAATTCCGTGGTGAGTTCATTTGTGAGCCGAATCTTATTTTTCAAGGTTCAGATATCGAACGGTGTTTCAGTCCATTCCTTTATCCTCCTCCATCTCCAGAAAGATCTCCATCCCCAGTACTTCCCGATGCTCAAGGCTATGATGACTCAGATGATGATGAGATCTGGGAATATCTGCAAAGACTTGACCCATATGATTAAAGGTTGAAAGCTGTGGTGGGCCATCATAAATAAAGGCTGAGTAGGCCAGCTTTGTCCTACATTTGTTTCCGTCGTGGGCTGGATTAAAGCTCCACCATGTAATAATTAGGAATAAAACTATCGTGGGCCAGTATAGCTCCACTTTGTTAAGTTTGTCGGAGTCCTATCAGAAAAGGAGATTTCGGGTCCCCGTAATGCCACTGGCTAATTAAGGGATGAGATAACGACAAATGGTAGTCCCCACTTGTCGCCTTGGATGATTCGGTTTTGACCTCCTAGTGTCATTTTTTATTACCGGATCCACCGACTAACCTATGAATGTCGGTTGAAGCTCACCGGGTCACCGGTTTGAGATTGTATAAATAAGGGCCTCGGGCCTCATTCTAGGGAGAGCAAGTTTGCACTGAGCAAGTAGTCTGCTCTGCAAGTCTCGAGTCTGCAAGTTGAGTCTGTGTATCGAGCAAGTAGTCCGCTCTGCACATAATTTTAGAGTCTGTATGAGGATTATGCTCTGTGTCTTGGCCTTGCACTAGAAGAACACATCAGAAAATCAAGTATATCAGTCTGTAATCAGATGAGTATGCTCTGCAGGTTGGCATTCAGCTATAACACTGCATCAAAAATATCTGAAGCGTCTTAGTTGGTGTCTGTAACAAAGCGTATGCTCTGTGACTTGGCTCTGAGCTAGAAGATCACATCAAAATCTTTGATTAGAAAAGTGTTGTGTGGGCAGTGACGACCTTCGCAATCGAAAGGCGATATGCAGTATTGAGTCTGTAATGTATCTGTCTACTGTAATGACAATTATTCTGTCTGTGTGTATAATTCTGATTGCTGTGTTGAGTAAGTTAATTATCAAAGAATTGAGGGATATAATATCCGTGTCTTCAATTTGTAGACACAGATATGATATCCCTCAATTCTTTGATAATTAACTTACTCAACATAGCAATCAGAATTATACACACAGACATAATGATTGTTATTACAGTAGACAGATACATTACAGACTCAATACTGCAGATCGCCTTCGGACTGCGAAGGTCATCACTGCCCACACAACACTTTTCTAATCAAAGCTTTTGATGTGAGCTTCTAGCTCAGAGCCAAGTCACAGAGCATATGCTTTGTTACAGACACCAACTAAGACGCTTCAGAGATTTCTGATGCAGTGTTATAGCTGAATGCCAACCTGCAGAGCATACTCATCTGATTATAGACTAATATACTTGAGTTTTTGATGCATTATTCTAGCGCAAGGCCAAGACGCAGAGCATAATCCTCATACAGACTCTAAACTTATGTGCAGAGCGGACTACTTGCTCGATACACAGACTCAACTTGCAGAATCGATACTTGCAGAGCGGACTACTTGCTCAATGCAAACTTGCTCCCCCTAGAATGAGGCCCGAGGCCTTTATTTATACAATCTCAAACTGGTGACCCAGTGAACTTCAACCCACATTCATAGGTTAGTCGGTGGATCCGGTAATAAAAACTGACACTAGGAGGTCAAAACCGAATCATCTGGGGTGACAAGTGGGGACTTGCATTTGTTGTTATCTCGTCCCTTAATTAGCCAGTGGCATTATGGGGACCCGAAATCTCCTTTTCTGACAGGACTCCGACAAACTTAACAAAATGGAGCTATACTGGCCCACGACAGTTTTATTCCTAACTATTACACGGTGGAGCTTTAATCCGGCCCATGACGAAAACAAATGTAGGACAAAGCTGGCCTACTCAGCCTTTATTTATGACGGCCCACCACAGCTTTCAACCTTTAATCATATGGGTCGCGTCCTTGTAGATATTCCCAGATCTCATCATCATCTGAGTCATCATAGCCTTGAGCATTGGGAGGTACTGGGGATGGAGATCTTTGTGGAGATGGAGGAGGATAAAGGAACGGACTGAAACACCATTTGATATCTGAACCTTGAAAAATAAGATTCGGCTCACAAATGAACTCACCACGGAATTTAGAATCAACTTTATAATTTAGTGGTATTTCTCTGGTAGTAACTCTAGATTCAATTACATCACCAACAAGGCTGCACTGAATAAACTTCTGCCGTGTATACACAGTATGGTCCAGAGGCTTGTAGGTTCCACCCTCATAATGAAGCTTAAATTTAAACCACTGATTCTCTTGATTAGCTATCTCCATATCTACTTTCATGTGCGCAATAAAATTGGCACGTCAATTCTCCCAATCTACTCGGGGACAGAATTTGTCTAACAGTATCTCTGTCCATCCAGACCAAGTAGTATTATATCACAGATTCGCAGGGTCTGCACAAATGATAATTTCTTTTTCCTCTCTGCAACATTGGAGTATCAGATTATATGATGTCTAGGTTAAACGTCCTTCTCCAATGTCAATATAACATTGTGCTTCATCATCATAATCTAACCATATTTCTCTGCAATTTCTGATTTTGGCCATGGCATCTACGAAGCTTAAGAAAGCATCTTTTTCCCATCTCTCCATGATGTCAAGTTTGAGAGGCGAAGAATGGATGTTCTGGATGAGAGTGAGTTGCAGAAATCTTTTAGCTTCATCTGCAGAAGCATACTCCAAGTTTTGAATGCAAACCTCTTCTGGTAAGGTATTGTCCCAAGGGAGGAGGAACAAACCTTCTTTGGCTTTAAGTTCTTCTGCTGGGTCTTTTCCTTTGTCTTCTCTGGTCTTACCAGAGCTTGATTCTCCAACAGAGAACATTTTCAATGCAGGTGCGTTGCTTTGCTCCCTGGCGAGCATATTAGCAATACAATTAAGATATCCTAGCTTATACACAATTTCGAAATCAAAATTACTAAGCCACAGAAACCATTTCAGAATCCTGCTATTATTTTCTGCCATTAAATTTTCATTTTTAAAAATACCAGGCATTATTTTAAGGTCTGTCCGAATGATGAACTTGACTGGTTTTAAGAACAGACGAAAATGTTGGACTGTCTTTTTGACAGCCAATATCTCCTTGTGGCTAGATGGATAATTTAGCTCTGTTGCCTTGAAAGATCCAGATCCGTAACCACAGATATTTTCTCTGCCATCTGATGCTTCGAGTAATACTCCACCCCATGTATGGGAAGAAGCATCTATTTCAATGATCAAGCTACCAATTCCAGTTGGTAGTGACAGAGGAGGCAATTCCAGAACTTTACCTTTTATCTTCTGGACTCCTTCAGACATAGCTGCTGACCATTTAGGCGGATTCTTCTTTAGCCTTTGCTGCAAGACAAAAATATCAGCTGCTTGACCTTTATAAAAAGGTCTGATATAGTTCAGAGATCCAAGAAATCTCTGCAACTGGGTTTTATCCAAAATTTCATTAGGAAAACGGCTAAAGCATTGCAAAACATGTTTCTGAAGAATAACTTGACCCTTTTGGATCTTGAAGCCCAAAAACTCAATTTCTGTTTTCCCTATTTCCATTTTTGGCTCGGAGAGAACTAACCCGTGTTTGAAGACTAACTCATAAAACTTCTGCAAATGCTTCAGATGTTCTTGTAGGCTTTTGGAACATATGAGTATGTCATCAATGAATACTAATGCCCAATTGAAATCTCGAAAGATATCTTCCATTCTTTTCTGAAACTCAGAAGGTGCATTGTTTATACAAAAAGGCAGCACTTTCCACTGATAAAAACCAGACTTCAAATCGAACTTGCTGAAAATCGTGCAACCTGTAATTCTCTATAACAGGCCGGCTTTGTCTGGAAGAGGATACCTTACTCTCTGTAAAGCAACATTGAGCGGCTTATAGTTCACAACTAATCTAGGCTTTCCTCTTTTCTGCTCAGAGTGCTTATTGACTACAAATGCTCTGCATGCCCAAGGGCTTCGTGAAGATTCTATCAATCCTTTGGATAGCAGTTCTTATATCTCAGCATCACAGAACTGTCTTTCTGTAGGAGACATAAGAGCCGCAGAGGCTTTCATTGGTTTTATGCGTTGCAGAGGGTCATAAGGAAGAGAAACGAAATATTTCTCTCTAGTCCAAAATGCATTAGGACTATCTGAGCAGCAATATTTTCTTAATTTCTCAGAGATATCTTTTAGTGTTTTTTCTCCATGGACCTCTGAGAAGATTTTACTTCTTTCCATCTTCATTAGCTGAGCTCTATTAGGGGTATGTACAGGCTGTGTCTCAGCTATCTTACACTTAGGGATGGACCTAAAAGATATTGGTAAAGTAACTTTCTGACCATTTATGATACAGGTAAAGGTCATCTTTCTATGATCTACCAAGTAAGGGCTGACTCTATGAAGAAATTCTGCACCTAGAACACAATCTTCACTTAGGCCATCCATTATGTACACTGTTAGCTTATCGAGGACACGATTGAAATTTACAGAGATAAGTTCGGCTTTGGCTTGGAGGGGAACATGAGTTCCATTTATAGCAGTACCACCATCAGTGGTGTTTTCCCAATAGAAGGAGGGAAAAGCAGAACCTTTAGCTAAATTTACTTTTCACCCTGAATCAATCATACAAGATAAAACATAAGGTTTATATTCACAGGGATGGAACTGTACAGGAACATATACTTTTGGACCGGAAAGCATAGAGAGGCGGCTTAGGGGATTCTTCTCTGGTGCTTTCTAAACTCATAGCACTGTCATAGTGCTTGCTCAAATCATTGTCTGAAGATTTATCTCGCTCTGCCTGAATAACTTTTACAGCATTCTTTAGGTCTTCAATTTCAGAGCAGAGTTGTCTCAACTGCTTTTGCTTTTCTTTGATCTGTAACCTGAGCTTCGTTTCTCTATTTGTACGAAACTTTTGCCTTTCTAAATGTCCTTCAGGATAGTTCCTATATAAGTTTGCAGGACTGTAAGATAGAGAGGTTACGTATTCAACTTTTTCCTTTCCTTTAGATTGCTCAAGCTGTCTGAGCAATATTTTCTTTTCTTCTCTGAGATTTTCTCTTTTCTGGTATTCATAAGGCTCAATTCTAGAAAGTTGTAAATCTATTGCAGCAATCTGCTTTTCGATCTCTTGGTGATGTGATAAAGAGAACATATTAAGAGCAAAATTGAATTCAGGGACTTCATACCCCCCCAAATTTGGGACGGAGTCAGACTCAGAGTCTGAGTCAGAAGAGGAAGGAGCAAATTTGTTTAATGCAAGCTGAAACTCATGATCTGATTCGCTAGAAGAATCATAGTCTTCAGAAGGGAGGAAAAGGACTTCTCTGGATGGTGATTCATTATGATCTGGCTGATCCCACCATCTAGGATCCAGATTGTCACAGAAAGCTACAAGCTTAGGCTTGGATTTCTTCTTTGGGCACTTGTTTGCCCAATGACCTGGTTTACCACAAAGGAAACAAGCTTTTTTATCTGCCTGAAATGGACGGCGCTTTATAAACTTTCGGTGAGGTCTTTTAGAGGCAGTCTTGTGGAATGCAGGCTTAGACTTTCTGTGATACTACAAGGGTTTATCTGGGAAATGATATCTAGGAGCACTAGAATAAAACCCGTTTGCATTTTTCTTACTGTGAGATTTACAGGAAGACTGCAAATGTCCGCGGTTGTGTGCACCACAACCCCAATCTAGCATCTGTGCAACATTCTTGCAAAAAGATGGAGTAAACATGTCTTGATGTCTTTTGAAATCTTTGGAGACTCTTTTCTCCAAACAATGTTCCTGCCATGTTTCAAGGATATGGTGGTGAAGCTGTGCTATAGAAAGATCTTTGTAATTTATGTTTTTGTCTTTCATATACTTTTCTACAGCGTCAGGAACATGACTAGGGAAGCTACGCAAATAATGCTTTAAGTAAGCTGGATCATTAGCTTTCCCAGATTGTATAAGCAATTTCTGCATGTAGCAGAAATAGGCTTCGGCTTGCGACAAGTTACAGAGCCGAGCTGACATAAATATTGAAGCCCTATGATCAGTATCATCCAACTGGTCTTCACCATGGAACTGTTTTCCAAGAGCCTTTAAGATTTGTTGATTAGCATCATTAGCTAATAGCATTTCATTTCTTGCCTCGGGAGGGAGAAAATGCCACCAGTCAGAAGCGAGGCCAGAAATACCTGCTACTATCAGGATCCCTAGATATTGGCCCGTCAGAGAAGAGTTCTTCGTTCTCTGTGCAATCTTCCAATGAAATAAAAGTGTAATGGCAGTTTTAATTTCTTCTCTTGTCTGGCATTGGATATTGAGAATTGGGTGTTCGGGCATTTGGGAGATGATATTACTTACAGAATTGATACCAAAATTTGCATTAAACTGTGGAGCAGTGGATGCAGAGGGCATGGAGGTATCATTCACAGCTGAAGACTGGCCAAATTCAGAGGCTTCAGTTTTTACTGCATGTGCTGACATCATTTGAAGATATTTGGGCTCAAGGGAAGGTTTACAGGATTTAAAAAATCCTATCCAATCTTGGACTTTTGCTAAGTCCGCATCACTCTGACCAAAGTCAAACTCTGGTCTATCATCTTCTTCTTCTGTGACTTGTCCTTCTGTTGTGCTTAACATGCCAAAGGAGAAACTTCTTTCTAACCTTGGTTCAGTGGGCTTCTTTTCATATCCTTTTGCTGCTAGTGCAAAATCCATAGGACTTACCTTAGGAACTCGTTTCTTAAGATCATTCGTTTGAATGATGAGTTCTTCAATCTTCTCCAGTCTTTTTTCTATTTTGACTACAGCTTGGGAGACATCAGTCTTAATTTCCTCCGAGTCGGATAAAAGATGGTTTAGAAGATCCACATTTGTGTCGAGGAGGGATACCTTTTCCTTTTCATCAAGGATTGTGCTTTTGGTTTGCAACAAATCTAGAGCCATGTCATCTAGATTCTGGGCTGTGAGTTTATGCTGAAGATTTCCCCAATTTTCCATTTTAATTTCATCAGAAACAGATTCGTCTGCTCCCGAAGATTTATGGGGAAGATATTCTTTCTTTGTAGTCCCATCAGAAGAATATTGTCTGAAGGGTACATCTGGTAAATTCCTTCCTGGATGAAAGGATCTACGCCCTTGCGTAGTTGCTTCTATTGCACTGTTTTCTCTAGGGAGTGAGAACATTCCTAGAGTGGGTCTCTATCGTTGATGTTGTATTTTCTGGAGAGTCTTTCTACAGGCGGGACAGTTCTAGTGTTGTCCTCTATGCTCACTATCTGTTAATCTTGTGAAAGAGGTAGTCTCAGGATAGAAGGATTTCTTTGGATGGTTCTTCTGTTTTCAGAGTTAATAGAAGAGATGGAAGAAGATCTTGGAAGTAAAGAGAAAGCAGGGGCAGGAGTAGAGTTTGGTTCTAGATATCTGAAGGAGCTTGTTTGGCGGTTAAACTTAAGAGGCTTAGAAGTTAAAGAACTTCTTGCAGCATCTATATTTCTAAGCTCATTGTATCGTATCTCCCAATTCTGGGGATATTTAATTCGAGTCCAGTCAAAGGTAACTGGATGTGCTTGCTTAGATTTATCTTGTTCCACCACACTGAGTAGGTGTGAGCTCTGATGGACATGACTGCGAAGTGGAGGAATGGTATCGTTACCAAACCGAACACAAACCAAACGTTTTAGTTGAATGATTTTAGAACCAGTCATCATGGAAAATCCTTGCGGGAGAATGTAAGCCTTAAGCAAATCATATATATGGGGGTCATCGAGGCTTACACTATACTTTGGGAAGATGGTGCCAAAGGCTGGACCATCATGTAGAGGGGCTGTAAAGCCACCAATGATAGCATTTGCAAACTGAGTGTGTCTCGTATCTATAGCTACACAAAGAGCAGAGACAGGAAGATATGGGTGAACTAGGGGACCAAGGCCTAGTTTGATAGCACCAAGGTGTGCATATTTATATCCTTGTTTTTTAGCCCAATCTATTTGTCGTTTTTCTAATAAGTTTATATGCACTAGCTCTTCTGAGTCAGTGAACGAAACATCAACAGGGGAAACTTTAATATGAGTGCAGGCTATATATTCCCAAAAAGATAGTTTATATACATCCTTAGGTAGGATTGCTAGAAGTTGCCATTCGGAAGAGGGATTAGTATTATCTATGTGAATAATGGATGAAGAAGGATCAGAAGTAGAACATTCTGTGAATGATGAGCGTCTCTCAGCAAGAGAAACGTCACCATTATCGTCCTGCTGACAGTCTAGTAAGGTGTGAGAAGCAATATCCATCGAGGGATCCATTATGAGAAGGTTCATACTCAGAGGTGTTTTTCCTTTATTTTTTGGAATTCCCCAATTTTATCATCTATTTTAGGGGATGTAAGGCTTTGTTAATTCCCCCCCTGACATTATGGCGAAGATAGTAATTCCACCTTAGAAAGGCCAAAGAGTATTGTTAAGAGTTTTTGTAATAATTTTAGCAGGAAGAGGGAAGTTGAGTATGTGATTAGTCCTAGTGATATCGAGTCAAGAAGGAAATGCCAAGTGAAATTGGAATTCAAGCTTGTGAATCTTGTCATTGAAATAGAAAAAGAAATGAGGACAGTAGTGATGAATTACAAAGAGATAAAACATGAATCATATTGACAATAGAAGGAGTTATTCGTGGAGGAGGAAGAACCAAATTCATAATTAGTTAATACCATGATCCAAGGAATCCATAGTCTAATATGTGCAAGGTAAAATCATGGCATGAACAAATAAATATATGAAGTGGAAGTATTAATAGATGTCATTGGGGGTTATATCATGATAGAGATCTAGGCCCGTATGGTTTTAATTTTCCTTTCTACCATGCATGTTGAAATATAATAAAGTTTGATTTGTGTAGGATGATGAATAGGACAAAAAAGAAGTCAAAAATAGGAGGGAGTACCAACCCATAATCCTTGGCTATTATTCCGAAAGAACCGGCCTTCTTCTTTTTCTATATTTCAACCAGTATTGTTATATAATGCATATTATAAATGTTGGGAAATATTATTGCAAAATGTATGAAGAAGGTGTTGCTCAAATTAGTTTTTGCAAATCAAGGAGGACTCACACGAAAACATAAATTGTAGATAACATCATCTTGGTTCAAGAAACAATCCACTTTAGTATAAGTCAAAAAGAAAAAGGAGTGACAATAAAATGGATACGATCATCACCTTTTATAGGGTATGATATTATTTTTTGTTTTTAGTTCTCAAAATGTTTGGTTATCTATATTCTTTCATTAATTGGATCAAGGTTTGCATTGGACTCCATTAGATAGCTCCTTTGGTCAATGTTTGGTCCATTCCCTTCTCCTAAAGAAAGACGGGTTTGAGGCAGATATGCTCTCTTCCCCCACTCCTCTATATTATAATGGAAAACTCCTTAAGTCAAATATTGGACCGAGAAAGAGAAAAATCAATTTGAAGGGATGATGGGTATATCCATCATCCGAGGAGTAAAGGAGCAAAATTATTCTATGTTTGTAGATGATACTCTTCACTTGGGAGGGGCTCAATAATAATTGTTGAAAGACTAAAAGTGGTGTTGGATTAAATTCTAGATGCTTTATGAGGTAGATTGATTAAATAAAAAGCAATGTTTATGGATGGAAAACTATCTCTCTATTGACGAATTCCATGGCCATGAAATCAAAGTTGCCATGAAATTAGAGTTTCCTTGTGCACATAATTGGAATTCCCATCAAGGTTCATTAAGTTTTGATAGGGGAAAACAATTTAATTACAATATTTGAACATTCTCTAGATACAATTTATATAGTAAATAATATTTCATGTAAGATAGCATGAACAATAATACATTTGCTGCTCCACACACCATAAAATAAGCATAAAATAACATGAGTTCCAACATCATGTAGTAACACCTCAAATTACAAGAACATTAAAAATACGTGTAATACTAAATTTGATCTCCATTTTACCATAATGTTGAAGATGCTCTGTTTGTCCATACCATGCTCCATTTTCCATACCTAGAGTGGGATTACAACACCCTGCCAAAATCCTAGATCCAAGAAACCCTTCGGTTTCTTGGCCCTCTGTGCCCGTGTCTCAAGGAATAATGATCCACAATAACAATGATTGTGTAATATTTCTTCCAATAGTTCTTCAAACTCTTCCAAACGTTTCAAAAAACCCCAAATCTCCCTGTATGAATCCTCTATGTATCACCCCCTTCTACTTGTCTCCCCTCACGGGGACTTCACTTAGTGAACCTCTCAATAGCACTTGCGACTGTGGGATATTAAAGAATACCCTTAATTTCTAGAGATATTGACCCAAACTCTTTTTGTTGAAACCCCCTCCCAATACTTAAAACATCCTCCCCACCCCTTTATATACCTCAATCCTTATAAACCACCCTACCCACACCCACTTTAAACCCCTCATCCCCCCAATACATGCAATATATTGGTTCAATTTTTGATAATTTTAAAACCCACAATATGAACTAATGTGATAGGATATTGGTCAACAAGTGAAGCCCCCATGTCTCCCCTCTGCTATTTATCAAATCTCCACCACCGCCTTTTTTAGATTTTAGGTCAAAATATATTAAAATAATAATTAACATGAGCACAAAGTTTTAGTTTGCATGATTTTAATCAGTTGCAACATGAATATATGCAAATCCTATCTACACCATTTATTCTTACATTTAATTTAAACCAGTATACACCTACCAAACTCTTTCATTTTAATTACATGTTGGAAGTGAATCACATAACATCATTAATAACCTAAACATAAACCTATACATAATTTCCATAGTACAAGTAGGTCCATATGTCCATCTAGTACAATGTTACCACTCTAACCAAGTTCCATAAACAATAAGAAAAATATAAAGTAGGTCATAATGTAGTTTAGTTGGTGAGATCAAAGTAAGGCATTGCAAAGATTGCCCTCCTTTAAATATTTGGGGATTCCCATATTGTTTACATGCTTGAAGGTAGTTGACTGACAGTATAATTCTCAATATTTAGAGGAAGATGCAGTAGTGGGGGTTTGAGTGGCTCAAACTTATAGGTCAAGTTGTTATGATCAAGTATGTGTTATCCTCCTTCCCTCTATTGCAAGGATCAATAATTCTGGCTCTAGTTGGGATAATGCAAAGCATTTGGAGAGATATCATTTTATTTTTTGAGGGAAATGGGGAAAGATAATTCCAAAAATATCATTTAGTTAATTGCAGTATAGTCACCATATCGTTGAATCAAGGATGCATCCCAATAAAAAAGCCTCAACTAATGAACTTGGTGATGGGAGACAAACTTCTTTGGAGGTTAGTGTCTGGAAATAATCATGGTGGAAATTTGTTCTACAAAAAAATGAAAGCATCGTAACTCAAGTACCTAGACTCTCCAAACATGGAAGGAAAAAGATATTGGATTTGGAAGTTGTGTAAATCCATGCCACATCATATATAAGAATAAATCTCATGGTTACCCATAAATAGGGAAGAATACTAGGCTTTGGGATGATAGGATTCTTGGAATTCCACCCCTTAACCAAATCCAAGATATCAATGGGTTAAAAGAGTGGATTCATTTGCATAACCACAACCTTCTATATGATATTTTCGAATGGGACAACCCAAATATTGGTTTATGGAGAAACTAGAAGACATTGAACTTACTAGGGAATTTATTAGGACAATGAGATGTTTTAGTCCATAATCTAAATGGAGCATCTCCTCTAAGTATTGAAATTCCAAATAGTAGAGGTTAGGGTCCTTGTGGAAATTATGACTTATCAAGAAAAGGATATGATTTCTAGATAGAAGAGAGAATCCAGGCACTAAAATCATTGATTTTGAAGGAAATTTGGAAAGGAGATGCTATGGAAAACATCAAACTCTTCTGCTGGACACTGACTCATGGAAAGGTTTTGATGATTAGAAACTTGAAGAAAAGGGGGGTGAATGGACCTTCAAGATGTTCCCTGTTCTCACAAAATGAGGAAACCTCTTTTCACATGTTCATGGAGTACAATTCACTAAGAAAGTGTGAGCTAAGCTTTTGTCGATTAGGTAAACGACTTGTTATGCCTCATGGTGGATGGGAGTGGAAGCTAGGTTGAAATCTTATCCATTGTCGTGCACATGATACAAAGATCCATTATATCATTTTCAATCATCGTTTTTTACTCTATTACTAACACTTTTATGTTTACATAGTAGAGTTGATATGAAGTAGAATGATTAGCTAGAACTCTGCTACTCTTATGTTTAGATACTATTATCAAGTAAAAATTGTTTGGTTACCAAAATATAAATTATGTAGTAACATATTCTAACATTCTTACCTTCCCATGCTAACTTTTCAAATCTAAGAGGAGGCTTGGGAAACTATGCTTTTGTACTTGGAGGATTTCATCATTGAAAACTACCAATGTCCCTTTCTCAATTCTAGATCCTAATGGAGATGCCAATAAGCCATTTCCTTCACATTGTAGATTTAACTCTAAGATCATGGAGTAAATTTTGATTTCTTTCCAATGACATATTATATGTCCATTTTCCCCTCGACAAAGTTATGGACATTCGATAGTGGAGTACCAATGGAAAATTCATCTTGGGCAATGTCCATTCGGAATACAAAATCATGTCGACCCAATACAAAACCCACAAACCACCAGTAGTGACATCTTATCTTTGTTGTGACATGTACCAACTCCCTCCTCTTTGATCACGTTGAACCATAGAATGAGTCTAAGTATATTCAACTCATTTCATTTCTCTTCATACACATAAATTTCTCATTTAGATGGGCTTAGGCTTGTACGTGGATTGATAAAGCCACCCTCCTTTGGTCCTTTAGGGATTTGGGAATTCTCAAGTTCAAGTCTAAGAGCCACCAATTTGAGTTTAGATGCACGATTTGGGGTTCTTTTGCAAAGTGACTAAGATTCAATGTAGTAGGGGGACCCATGGATCTACTAAATAATATGACCCCCAGGTGGTAGTCGTCAAATATTTTATGATTTCCTAATAGACTTAAACCAAAGCAACAATAAAAATTGAACTTTTGGAAATAAATAAATAAAATTTGTCATTCATGTTAGTTAAGCAAGCTATCACAACACACATTGCTTAATATGTTTTCAATGCTAGTTGCCCAACATACTCATTATGCCAATGTCATAAAAAACATTCTTTAAAAACAATTTTGGCAAGAAAGTGAAATAACATGTCTTTAAAATTATTATTTACCTTGTATATATAATAAATAATAATAATATTTTTAAAATTTTTCTTATATTTTAGCTTCATAAATTAATTTAATTAATTTATTCAAATTATATTGTAAATGTAAATATAAAAAATCTTAAATTCAAATCCCATTAATATTTTAAAAATCATAATAACCATTAAAATAAAATTAACGATAGTCATTAAAATTGACCATTCAACGAAAAAATAATATTTAAAAAAATTCAAAAAGTATACACTAAATCATCTCATAAGATTCCCCTATAATAATTTACCAATGATTAACCTAAAGTTAGTGCAAGTCCTTTTATTCACAATACCTTATTAGTTGAATAATATAATGGAATATCATATGCATAACTATTTAGATAAGGAAATATGAAACATATTCTTTTTACGAATTTAAAATACTAATGCATACTTTTCTTATTAGAAAATTGCATAAGAGCTTTACTAATTATTATTTTTTATAACAAAAATGTATATTTCTATTCAGTTTCTGCACTGACAATCCAATTCACCATACTCATCATTTGATTTTTCTTCACATCGTTGGCCCTTCTCGTAAAATAATTTTTGAAAATCGTGTTAATGATTGTTTTTCACATCGTTGGCCCTTCTCGTAAAATAATTTTTGAAAATCATGTTAATGATTTTTTTTTCACATCTTTTGGTCCTCCTTGTAAAATAATTTTTGAAAATCGTGTTAATGATTTCATAACATTGCTTTGTATGTTTACACATATTCAACGATCTTTCATAATATGATAAAAACTAAATCACCTAACTTCACCATGAACATTCGTTGTAGGGTTGGTAAAGCAATGATCTTTCATAATATAATTCAACACCATTTTCTTTTTTCCACAAGAAAAAAAAATTGTAACTTTATTTAAAAGTTACATTTATCAGATAGACCACTATCTTTATTAGATCAGTGTCTATTTCCTCAAAATGTACAGCACCAAAAATGCTTATTACAATAGGTAATAATTGATTTGAAAATCAACTTATATCAACTCAAATATTCAAAAATAGTTAAACTACTTTAAAAAAGAAAGTAATATTAACACTATTCATTACAACCAATAGGCATGCATCCAAAAACTATGATAAATTTGTATATCATCTAATTCAGTTTTTATAAACATCCAAAACTGTCACATATACTGTCATTAGAATGAGTGTTACTAATAACGTCCAGAATACTGTCACATAACTGTAACTATCCATAAAAGAAACCATCCAGAAAACACTGTCTAGAAAACTGTCACTATCCCAGGAGAACTGTCCAAAATCTACCAAAACAGTCTCAACACATTGTCTAATATTCATCATGAAACCGTCATATATAAAAAAACTTTTAAATAGTCAAATGAAACACTATCATAAGCACTGTTACTCCAATGCCTCATGATAACCCCCTCTCCAACCAGAAAAACTAAAAAATATGAAAAGTTTCATGTGTTTCAGCTCCTCTATACTCCAGGATTTTCTAGTGACCTTCCATCACATTAGCACCTGCATTAGCTAAAGCATCAGCTTTAGAATTCCATTCACGATAAATATGCTTGCAATCAACTTTAATAAGAAAATTAGAGATTTTAATCACCTCATGTAGGACCTGAGTAAGAACAATATTGTTGATTCTGAACTTACCAGATACCCAATTGATCACCAACTGTGAATCCCCAAAAATCTGCAAAGTTTGAACCCCCTGCTTTAAAGCCAAAATGATAAGCAACTTTAAAGCTAAAAGTTCAGCATAATTATTGGTTCCCAGCCCCAGACCAGCAGAAAAAGCATAAGAGTGCTCATCAGATAAATGCAAAATGCCACCTGCCCCACATATCTGAGGTATTCTACTTGCCGAACCATCAAAATACCCCCAAGGAGATGATTTGTCAATTTGTTCATTGACAACCATTCTTAAATTCACAACTCTATTATCCAAGGGATAAGCACTCAGTAAACCCATACATAAAGAAGTAACCAAATAAGACTTTGGCTAAATATCTTCAAAACAACATTGATTCCGAGCCTTCCATATAAACCAAGAAACAATAACAGGTAAGGATCTATACCTGGCCTCAGCATGAAGAACCCAGTTTTGAACACAATCCAAAATAGATATTCCATTCCACAAATTGTTATATCTTAACTTGTCCTCAATTTCAGACCAAACCCTCCTAGTGAATGAGCACTCGAAACCAATATGAGTATTAGTTTCAGATTCCATATTGCAAAGATAGCACCTACCTGGACCTTCTCTACTTTTTCTACACAGTATGTCCCATGTTAATGCTTTCCCTGAAAACAAAAACCAACAATATATTTTTGATTTAAGTGGACAATGAAGTTTCCATAACCACTTCCACCACCAGAAACATTCCATCTCATTTCTAGAATGAATAAGATGAAAGTAGCCAGCTTTGGGAGTGTACTTACCAATTTTGTACAGGCTCCAAATCAGCTGATCATCCTCAGTTGAAATACGAACATGGCTGGATGTCAACAGAGCTACATAAGAATTCCAAATAATGATTTCCTGATCATCAAAACCAAGGAAATCAACATTCAGCCAACCTTGTTCCTGTAGTAATGTTGTCTCAATACAAGCAATATCTTTTAAAACAAAATAACCATCATCATGTAGTTTATCAATCATGGAATCTGGTAAAATATGCCTCCATTTGCATCCAAGCCATGGGTCAATACCGATACATACCAGTGTTCCAGTCCCTATTCTCCACACAAGTGACTGTCCAATGAGATCAAAAGACCAAAAAACCGCTTTCCAACAAATGGAAATACCATTCTTTTTCTTTACATCACTCCTTATCCAATCTAGTAAAGATAAGGGTGAAATGTATTTTTGGATTGCAATCTGCACCCAAAGTCCTGTACCATTGATCAAATTCCACACATTTTTAGCAGCAAGGGATTTAGTAAATAAGGCAGGTATTTTCAGACCCCAACCTCCCAAAGACTTGGGATTGGCCAGATCCTTCCATGAAGACCATGGTAGTCCAGAGGCCTCACTATTTCTAGACCATAAGAATTTGAAACATAACTTTGTGATTCTTTCAAGAATTCCCACTGGTATCCAAAAATGCATCTAGTAAACTGGAATGGCCTCAAGTATAGCCTTAACCAAAACAAGTTTTCCTCCCTTAGATAACCATCTAAAACTCCAGTTCTTAATTCTCTTTTCCACTTTCGTAATGAGCCAATCCCAATCTTTCAACAAATATCTGCAAGGTTTTAGATAAAAACCAAGATATTTCATACCCATCTCAATTTTTTCAACATTAAAAGAGAAAATGTTCTAAATTGAAATCAACTCAGATTCTTCCAATCCAGAAAAATAGAAAGAAGATTTATCCTCATTAATAATCATTCCAGAAGCTTTACAAAATACCATCAAACCCTCATATAAAGTTGATAATGACTGTTCAGAACCATCAGTGACCAATATAATATCATCCACAAATAAAATATGAGATAGAATAATATTGTTGTCAAAAGAGATACCCTGAAAAGCCCCACTTATTTGAGCTTTATGAATGTACCTGCTCAATCCTTCTACCACAATCATAAAAAGTAACGGAGCCAAAGGGCATCCTTATTTGAGCCCCCGGCCAGATCTAAAAAAAGTAGATTCCACCACATTGATAAGAATAGCAAAAGAAACTGAAGTAATGCTGCTCATCACCCATGTAATAAAAGGTACTGAAAAACCCATTTTAGACATAATTACCCGTAAATATGTCCAATTTACACGATCATATGCCTTAGATAAATCAATTTTAAGTACAACGGATTTCAAACCCTTACAATGGATGGAATGCAAGCCTTCTTGAATGATTCCAACAGCTTCATGAATCTGTCTGCTAGACAAAAAACCAAACTGTTCTTTAGATATAATTCTTCCCAAAATCTTTTTAATTCGAGTAGAAATGATTTGACCAATTATCTTATATATAAAATTACATAAAGATATTGGTTTGAAGTCATCAAATGACTTAGGAGTATCAGTCTTGGGAATCAATGCAATAAAAGTGGAGTTAAAAACAGTAGGGATCTTCCCACTGATTCTGGAATCTTCAACAACTCTTAATAGATCCCTTCCCAGAACATCAAAAAGAGCCCTATAAACTTCCACTGGGATCCCATAAGGTCCAGGACTCTTATCATTTTTACTGATAGACAAAATAGACTGAATTTCCACAATAGTTACAGGAATCATAAGATCTAAATTCTCACTTTCAGAAATATCAGAAGAAAAATTATCAGCAATATCCAGAATTTCAAGCGGATGTAGATTTGCCTCTTCTTTAAACAAAGTTTCAAAGTGATGAACACCCGCCCCAGCAATAGACTCAAATCCCTCAACAATGTTACCCCTATCATATGCAATCTTCCATATAGAGTTTGTATATTTCCTGTGATTAGCAAATTTATGAAAGAAAGGGGTGTTATCATCACCACAAAGCAACCAACTAGCCCTACTTTTCTGTCTAGCTTCTTTTTCTCTATCTAACAAAATCTTTCTCCTTCTAGATTCCAATACATAAATAAAAGCCTTATCCTCATCAATGGAATAAGCAAAACCTAATTTAGTACAAGCATCCTGTTGCTGCTGCAACAATTTTCCCTAAATTTCTTAAAATTTTGGGCCCCTCCTTTTGATTTAGCGTTTGTCGTTAATCGTGTGCTCCACGATCTGTTGTTGGTAACACTTTGATTTGAATGATTATGGAGGTTCATAACACCCGTGGTTGCCTGTGTTTCTAAGTGTATTGGATCACAGATTTTAAGTTTGATTTGCTTGTCAAAAGGCCACCGTTTCAGAAGCAGTCTTTTCCGTTGCTGGAATTTAGAGTCTTAAGCACTTAGCGTTTTTCATTTTTTGATCGGGGGCTGTAGTCTTCTTTAGCTTCCGCCGTTGTGGCTCCAAAGCAACTAAGATTCCGAAGCCTAAAACAGTCCGCTGTCTGATGCGTCAGTCTTATTTTCCGCCGTTGCGGCTCCTAAACCGATTCTTCATCCGAAGGTCGAATTGCTCCGACTGCCGATGAGTATTGTCTTTTAATCACTTGCACGTAGTCATTTCTTTTCCGCCATTGCAGCTCCCAAAGTGGTTAACCCTCCGAGGCGCAAAGTGCTCCGACTTCCGATTTAAAGTTGTTCTCGCTCACAGGTCGCACGTGTCTTTAGCCTTCCCTTCCGCCGTTGCAGCTCTCAAAGTCATTGAGCTTCCAAAAGGGAAATCCGTCTGATTTCCGATTCAAAGTTTTTCCCGCCCTCCCGTCGCGTGCCGGTAGCATTGAGTCTTCCGTCGTTGCGGCCGGGAAAGCCATTTGGCTTCCGATGTTGGTTTCCTCCCGTTTTCCGCCGTTGGTTTTGTTATCACAAGCTTGTAGAAGAACGAGGTAGTATATTCGGCTTTTGTAAAATGAAGATGGTGCACCTGACCATTTCTTGTGGATTAGCCATTTAGTCAGTTTAGTTTGCCGCTGCGGTTTAAATGCGTTTCCCACAAATGATGCTTGTCGTTTGATTGCAGGTATTTTCCGGAGATTGGTCAGGGGAGGCAGACCGTTTGGTGAAGGTAGAGCCGAAACCAGCAGGATCGTAAGATGGACAAACCAAAGAAAAGACAAAATGAATGGTGACAAAGGAGCAGTTCTAAAAGGTCCGGCAGTTACTTAGCCACTCATGGGCATGCATAGAAAAGATAAAGGAATATGAAGCGTTGGGGAGCTGAAAGGTCATCTTAGGGGGCAGCCCAAACGATCGGTTGTTGTAGTTTAAATACTTGAAAGTTAGAATTTAGAATGGACTTTTTCCCTGGAAGGACTTGTAAACCATTTTGCTTGTAAGAGGAACTATTTCATTTTACAATTAGAAACTGCAACTTTTGCCTGCTGGAGAAAGCGAAATGTGGAATGTATCAATGTGATTAAATGAACAATGTTGAAGGGGAACTATTTCGTTTTCAGCTGTGTTTCATTAACTGCGAGAGTGTTTAACTTCCTGAACCTATGTTCTTGTTGAATGCTCTTCAGTATATTTTGTGATGCTCTCCACTGTGAGTAATAAATGTTGTTCATAAAACAATTGGCTATCTGGTTGTTTAAATATCTGTAATTGTTGATGTGTCTTGAAAGAAGTATCAGCTATCTGTAACTCTTCATTATGCAGGTACAAAATGTATTACTCACTAATGAATGATAATCCTGCTCCCTAGGGATAGTTTAGGTAGTTAGTTTATTTTCTTGTTGTATGTGATTTAGATGCTAGTGAGTCTAAGACGAGAGGTAAGAACCTGCGCATCACATTGTGACTGCTCCTTGCATCTTATCGCCCTGCATGGTTAATTAGGCACTTGCATATCATACATTGAGTCAAAAAATACAAAAATACACGGTGGACCGGGCCGCAACCGGTAAAGCCTCTGTTTTTGTTACTTTGACCTACGATAGTCGGACCGCAAACCGGACGGATTCCCCATACCAAACAGTCAACGAGCTAGTTGGGAACGTTGATTGGGGATAATCCCTTACTGTTGCTGCCTGCGAATTTCCGGGCCCCAACAGTTTTGGCTCTAGAAGGAGGGCTGCTAGTGTATGGCTGGCCGAGGAAACCCGTTTTCCCGAGAATATTTCACTGATAACAGTTCTGAAAGCAGTGGGTTTCAAAATCCAATTCCGGAAGAAAGAGAACATCTATATTCCGTTGGCAAAAAAATTGTTAATGATCTGAGAAGACACACCAGGGCATATGTAAAGAAGATTGGAGGATTGCCAATCATCCCTGAATTGCCCAGAAGAGAGTATAAAAGGAAAGATCGCCCTGTAGCGGAAGACTCAGTGTTGGTTGGAGACTAGGAAGAACTTGTAGAAACAGCCTTACAGGAAGTTGTGCTACCTTTGAATCAAGAAGGCCCAGAAACCCCTCACAATTCTCCTGCTCATACTCCAGTTGGTTCACCTCCCCATTTTCCACCCAGACTCATGGCTGGCGTAAACGCAGACCAACTACCTAACCCACCAAATCCACCACCTGCATGGAGAGCTAGATCACCATTGAACCTTACACCTCCATTACACGACCTACCTCAAGCCTTTGACAAGATGTTGCCCAAGTTTGACCCCAATGAGAAAATACTAGTAGATGATCACCTACAAAGTTTTTACTTGGCAATTGAAGGATTAAGGGTCGGGGAATATGAAGATGTGGTATGCAGACTGTTTCCGCATACCCTTAAAGGAGCTGCAGCGTCATGGTACTTTGGGTTGCCTGCTAACTCTATCCTTGATTGGGATACCTTCGAAAGAATTTTCAGAAGTAAGTATGCAACTCAAAAAACTCATGCAACCCTCATGAAAGGGCTATGCGCCTTGAAGAAAGAAAGAAAGGAAAAGGTGCACAGCTTCACACAAAGGTTTGCAGCCTATCTCAAGAATTTCTCTGAAACAGATAGACCTTCAGAAAAAGTTCTGATTGAATATTATACTTCAGCTTTAGGCCCTGATCTGGCCATGTTTGCCAAAGGCAGGGCCAAGCCTACTTTGACAGAAACCTATGAAGAGGCAGAAGTAGTGGAGGCTGAAAGAGAAAGTATTGAAGATTATCCTGAACAACCAGGGGAGAAAGGTGGGGGAAGAAAAACCTTATTATTTACTAAGCCTAAAGAAGAGAAATCGCCAGATCTTGAAAATATGGCCAAAATGATGCAGAAGCTTTCCAACAAAATCATAGACTTGGAGAAAGAGAAGGAAGCACCAAAGTTTTATAAGCCATATTATAAGAAAAGAGAGGACAACAATCAGTCTCAACCTCCTCCGCACAATACAACATCCATGAATTTAACAGAGATAGGGATGGAAAATTTTTGCACTTTCCACCAACAACCCCACTTTGAAAAGAATTGTCCGCAATGGATAAATTCAATGACGA
>LPNX010792879.1:18413-73799 GCA_001517045.1 Pseudotsuga menziesii | reverse complement strand
GGTAAATGTTATGCCCATATCAGTCTGTAAAAAGATCAATGGGCAGCCTAAGCCATCCACGTGGAGGGTGGTTCAATTGGATAGAACGGATGTAAAGGTGATTGGTGAGCTGGAAGATGTCCTAGTCCATCTGGCATCTAATGACAAAGTTTTCCAAGTTATTAACACCGTGGTGGCTGATATACCAGACGCTTACGGTCTTGTCCTGAGTAAAGATTGGTCGGCCAAATTAAATGGATATTTCGCTTCAGATTGGTCCCATCTTTGGTTTCCATACAAAGGGAGTCCAAACCAGATTAAGATTCTAAGAGAGCCTCACATGAAGTACAATGTTACTCAGCTGGAGGAGAAGAAGGTACCAGTGGATTCTATGCTGGGAAACTATTTTATTGAGTTGGAACCAGGGAATTATCAAGCGGAAGAAGCCAGCAACACATCTGACACCCAGCCTGATCTCCTTCGATTCTCACAGGCTGATGAGATTGACTGTAATATAGTAAGCTTAGCAGTAGGAGTAGATTCACCTTCAGCAGTTAGTGATTTTTGGATTTTGTTTTTTGATGGATCTAAGACATTAGAAGGGTCAGGGGCTGGCTATGTCCTGATCGACCCACAGAAGAATAAACATTTCCTTTCATGTAGATTAGAGTTTGAGTGTACTAATAATATAGCTGAGTACGAAGCACTGGTGCAGGGACTAAAGAATGCAATTGAATTAAAGGTAAGTAATCTAAAAGTTTTTGGGGATTCTGAAATTATTATGAAACAAATCCAGAATCAGATACATTGTGTTTCTCCTCACTTAAAGGCTTACCAGAATGAGGTATGGGATTTGCTTGAATGTTTTAATGCATTCAACATTATTTCAATTCCAAGAATTAAAAACGCAGCTGTTGATCTGTTGGCCACATCAGCCGCTAGACTCGTACCCACTAATAATCGGTGTTCTGTCAAACTGCTTTTCAGGCCCTCAGTACCAGATATGATCACCAACTTGCGAGTGTTCGACGATGATCAACAAATCATAGAATGTTTGACAAATGACGAGGTGTTTAAAGGAACAATCATAGACGATGAAGAGCATTAGGCCGAGATGAAATATGATAACTTCATTCCTAAAGGTGTCAGAACGCTAGAAAAAATGTTTGATTTAAACGAAAAGTTCAGAAGACCAGCCAACGTGAAGACCCACATCTCATCTCTACAGTTCGAGCTAATAAATTTAGGGACTGAGACGAATCCCAAATTTGTGAATCTCGGCAAGTGTTGTTCACCAGCAGAAAGAGACAAATTCATCAGTCTATTTAAACAATATAAATATGTTTTCGCATGGACATACGAAGATTTGAAAACATACGACACCAACATCATCAAGCATGTCGTCCCCATTAAAGCAGGCGTCAAGCCCTATCAGCAACTGTTAAGAAAAATGCATCCAAAATTGGAACCGCTGATTCAGAGTGAAGTGAAGAAATTATTGGATGCTAGAATCATTTTTAAAGTCAAACACTCTAAGTGGGTATCAAATCTGGTACCAGTAAGGAAAAAGTATGGAGAAATCAGACTCTGCGTGGATTTTAGAAATCTAAACCGCGCTTCCGATAAAGATAACTACCCTGTGCCACCCATGGAGAAATTGCTGCAAATGGTCTCGGGTTCTGAACTGTTTTCATTATTAGATGGTTTCTCTGGCTACAATCAAGTGTTAGTAGCTGAAGAAGACAGATTAAAGACAACGTTTAGGACCAAATGGGGAACCTTCGCCTAAAGGAGAATGCCCTTTGGGCTTATAAATGCTAAAGCAACCTTTCAGAGAGCTATGGACATAGCTTTCCACGGATTGATTGGCCGAAGTGCTATAGTATACCTTGACGATATTACAATATTCTTGAAGAGAAGAGAAGAGCACGCGTTTCACTTAAGGCAAATTTTCGAACGCTGTCGAAAATACAGCATCTCACTCAATCCTAAGAAGTGTGTGTTCGCTGTCACGGAGGGCAAGTTGCTGGGTCACATAGTTTCGAAGAAAGGAATCTCTATAGATCCAGAAAGAATCAAGGCTATTGAACAAATACCCTTGCCCCATAATAAAAATGGGATGCAATCATTTATGGGAACAATAAATTTCGTGCAAAGGTTTGTGCCTGATTTTGCTCAGATTGTCAAGCCGTTGCAGCAGATGGTAAAGCAAAATGCACTATTCAAGTGGACTGAAATTGAGAAGAGCGCATTCAGCAAAATCAAAACTGCTGTCGCACACGCACCCTCCCTGAAAAGCCCAAATTTTGACAAATATTTTATCTTGTACACCTTCGCCTCCGATGATTCACTAGCAGCTGTGCTCACCCAAAAGGAAGATGAGGGGGATGAATTCCCAATATCCTTTATGAGTACTGGTCTACAAGGGGCCGAATTGAATTACCTAGATGTTGATAAACAAGCTTACGCTATATTCAAAGCAATAAAGCAATTCAGGCCTTATATTTTAAAAAATAGAACCAAGGTGATCGTCCCATACCCAGCTGTGAGGTCTCTTCTTATACAGAAGGTGTTAGGAGAAAGAAGAGGCAACTGGGTAACAACTCTTCAAGAGTACGACCTTGAATTCAAGCCAGCATTGATAGTTAAAGGACAAGGGTTGTGCAAACAAATAACTGAAAATGGAAAAAATGAAGAACATGCCTGGGAAGATGAAGCCGAATTACATGTAATGGAGGTATGCCCTTTGTTTACAGCTCCTGAGTCTTGGTATAGAGACCTTGTGCATTACCTGCAGGTAGGACTGTTGCCAGAACATTGGAATTCCAAGAAAAGGAGAGCGCTGCGTCTTAAATCAGCCGCATATCAACTTGTTGAAGGGGTATTATTCAAAAAGAATTATGACGGGGTTCTTCTCAGATGCTTAGAAAAGGAAGATGCGAAGAAAGTGATGGAAAAATTGCATGACGGTCCTGCTGGAGGACATTATTCAGGGGATACCACAGCCCACAAAATCCTCAGGGCAGGTTACTACTGGCCTATGCTCTTTAGAGACTCACACGCACATGTCAGGAAGTGTGATATTTGCCAAAGGTGTAGTGGGAGATAGCCTAAAGCAGCGGCACCTCTAAAGCCTGTGATGATCACGGAACCATTCGAGCAATGGGGAATGGATATTATTGGAGAAATAAAACCGAACTCCTCTTTGTAGCACAAGTACATTCTGACCGCTACTGATGATTTCACTCGCTGGGTCGAAGCCATCCCACTGCGCAAGATAAATGAAGACGAGGTCATCAGCTTCCTACAAGACCACATCATGACCAGGTTTGGAGTTCCAGTTTCGTTAGTTTTTGATAATGCTAAGTACTTTTCATCAATTAAATTGACTGCTTTTGCTCATGATAAAGGAATAAAATTGCATTATTCTGCTAATTACTATCCACAAGGAAATGGCCTGGATGAATCCTCCAACAAAAATCTGATTAGAATTTTAAAGAAGACTGTAGTAGAAAACCAGAGGAGTTGGCACTCAGCATTACCAAATGCCCTTTGGGCCGATAGAGTCACCCCCAAGTCTGCGATTGGAGTGTCTCCATATACCCTTGTCTATGGTAAAGAAGCCATCCTTCCTTCCAATATCATGCTACCATATTCCATACTAGCTCAAGAGTCTAGGGGGTCGGATGATGAAGTTTTGCAAATAAGAATATATAATCTCCTGAAAGCAGAAGAGGCTAGATCTAAAGCCAGAGAACTCTTTAAGCAACAACAGGAGTTAGTTAAGAGATGGTTTGACAAGCATAAAGCTGGAACAAAAGACTTTGAAGTAGGATACTTAGTCCTCAAATGGGATCACCCCCATGATGAGAAAGGAAAGCACACTAAATTTCAGCAGTTGTGGGTAGGCCCTTTTCAAATTGCAGCAAAGCTTGGCCCTTCTACTTATAAGTTGCAGGATCTTCAGGGGTGGGAAGAGAACTTACCAGTGAATGGTTTGGTTCTCAAACCTTATTTTTCTTGAGTTTCTTTGAGTTCTTCTGTCTTGTATATAAATAATCTGTTTGGCTGTCTTTTGAGTCATGTTTTACAGTTGGTTTTAGTTTGATTGTCTTGATTTCCATAAAGGGGATGAACCCGCGGTTGCATGGGGAACATCAAAATTTTTGGGAATGCTAAACAATTTAGTGATCAGACTATGGGTTGTTGTTTGTATAAAAGAACTTCTTTCAGTTTAGCAGTTTTCTCGAATAAACTCTGTGTGCATTGAATTCCTGCTTAACCCCTGTGAAATAAACTGGATTCGAAGAGTCTGGAATACTATGTTGAGGCTCCATCCACGTCACACTTAAAATGTTCTAAGGAGCGACAGCAGAGGACCCATAGAAAGGAGCAATATTAATATTATATTAAATATAAATGATCCCATGCCAAGAAACGAATGCCAAAAAGCAAATAAAGAGTAAAAAAACTCCTATGAAAGCATCATTAATCAAAGCAGGTGATGAATCATAAGTACTAAATTGCTGAAAGATCCTCTCCGTCCGTGAGCTGAAACTTGAAGTACACCACTCACACAAAAGGACACTATGGGATAGAGGATCTTGAATTAAAATTCAGTAAGAAAGGCATGCAGGAGGACTCATACGAAAAGGGACAAAAGTCCAAAAGCACGAAAAAGTGCTAAAGTGGCATGGGAATGAGGAACAAATGAATATTTCTTTTTACCGTATGCTACAATCCTGTGGTGTCCAAAGCTGTTAGCCACCTGAAGACGAAGGTAATAATGAAACTCATCTTCTGGCCTCAACAAAGTTATCTGGACTTGAAAATCTTGGTTTCGACTCTCCAAAATTGGACTATTATCAATGATTGAAGGAACACACTTCTGGCATTCGAGAAATCCAGATAGCTGGAAGAATTCAATGGGATGTTTTTTTTGGTTAAACAGTCTGTCACTCAAAGATAAATCGCCCAAAGATCTAGGTTCACCAGGTAATCGCTAATTGTTGCAGTTGCAACAATTTTCCCTAAATTTCTTAAAATTTTGGGCCCCTCCTTTTGATTTAGCGTTTGTCGTTAATCGTGTGCTCCGCGATCTGTTGTTGGTAACACTTTGATTTGAATGATTATGGAAGGTTCATAACACCCGTGGTTGCCTGTGTTTCTAAGTGTATTGGATCACAGATTTTAAGTTTGATTTGCTTGTCAAAAGGCCACCATTTCAGAAGCAGTCTTTTCCGTTGCTGGAATTCAGAGTCTTAAGCACTTAGCGTTTTTCATTTTTTGATCGGGGGCTGTAGTCTTCTTTAGCTTCCGCCGTTGCGGCTCCAAAGCAACTAAGCTTCCGAAGCCTAAAACAGTCCGCTGTCTGATGCGTCAGTCTTATTTTCCGTCGTTGCGGCTCCTAAACCGATTCTTCATTCGAAGGTCGAATTGCTCCGTCTGCCGATGAGTATTGTCTTTTAATCACTTGCCTGTAGTCATTTCTTTTCCGCCGTTGCGGCTCCCAAAGTGGTTAAGCCTCCGAGGCGCAAAGTGCTTCGACTTCCGATTTAAAGTTGTTCCCGCTCACAGGTTGCACGTGTCTTTAGCCTTCCCTTCCATCGTTGCGGCTCTCAAAGTCATTGAGCTTCCGAAAGGGAAAGCCGTCTGATTTCTGATTCAAAGTTTTTCCCACCCTCCCATCGCGTGCCGGTAGCATTGAGTCTTCCGCCGTTGCGGCCGAGAAAGCCATTTGGCTTCCGATGTTGGTTTCCTCCCGTTTTTCGCCGTTGGTTTTGTTATCACAAGCCTGTAGAAGAACGAGGTAGTATATTCGGCTTTTGTAAATTGAAGATGGTGCACCTGACCATTTCTTGTGGATTAGCCGTTCAGTCAGTTTAGTTTGCCGCTGCGGTTTATATGCGTTTCCCACAAATGATGCTTGTCGTTTGATTGCAGGTATTTTCCGGAGATTGGTCAAGGGAGGCAGACCGTTTGGTGAAGGTAGAGCCGAAACCAGCAGGATCGTAAGATGGACAAACCAAAGAAAAGACAAAATGAATGGTGACAAAGGAGCAGTTCTAAAAGGTCCGGCAGTTACTTAGCCACTCATGGGCATGCGTAGAAAAGATAAATGAATATGAAGCATTGGGGAGCTGAAACTTTCATCTTGGGGGGTAGCCCAAACGATCGGTTGCTGTAGTTTAAATACTTGAAAGTTAGAATTTAGAATGGACTTTTTCCCTGGAAGAACTTGTAAACCATTTTTATTGTAAGAGGAACTATTTCGTTTTACAATCAGAAACTGCAACTTTTTCCTGCTGGAGAAAGCGAAATGTGGAATGTATCAATGTGATTAAATGAACAATGTTGAAGGGGAACTATTTCATTTTCAGTTGTGTTTCATTAACTACGAGAGTGTTTAACTTCCTGAACCTATGTTCTTGTTGAATGCTCTTCAGTATATTTTGTGATGCTCTCCGCTGTGAGTAATAAATGTTGTTCATAAAACAATTGGCTATCTGGTTGTTTAAATATCTGTAATTGTTCATGATTCTTGAAAGAAGTATCAGCTATCTGTAACTCTTCATTATGCAGGTACAAAATGTATTACTCACTAATGAATGATAATCCTGCTCCCTAGGGATAGTTTAGGTAGTTAGTTTATTTTCTTGTTGTATGTGATTTAGATGCTAGTGAGTCTAAGACGAGAGGTAAGAACCTACGCATCACATTGTGACTGCTCCTTGCATCTTATCGCCCTGCATGGTTAATGAGGCACTTTCATATCATACATTGAGTCAAAAAATACAAAAATACACGGTGGACCAGGCCGCAACCGGTAAAGCCTCTGTTTTTGTTACTTTGACCTATGGTAGCCGGATTGCAAACCGGATGAATTCCCCATACCAAACAGTCAATGGGCTAGTTGGGAACGTTGATTGGGGAGAATCCCTTACTGTTGCTGCCTGCGAATTTCGGGGCCCCAACACATCCTCTAATAAAAACTCAATCTCAAATAAATCTTTAGTGTCTTGTTCTTTCCTCTTGACAGACCAACAAATAGAAACATTCTTAATTGTCTTAAGATCAGCAGAAGACTGAGCAGCAGGAGACAAATCAGAATTCTCATCGAAAACCATCCAGGTATTTTTCATTAAAATAACCAGATCCTCATGCTCCAGCCAATGAGGATTAAACTTGAATGGAGAATGTGATTTTTTATCATGACCCAAAATCTGTAAAAATATAGGATGATGATCTGCTTCTCCCCCACACCCCACCCATTGATGAAAGAAAAGCTCAAATTCCAATAGGTCAACAGAAATCATCAATCTGTCAAGTCTTTTACTAACATTCTCACTTTCAACTCTCCTATTAGTCCAAGTGGGTGGAGTCACATTAGGCAGAATATCCACCAGACCATGATCATCCAATATTTTTGGAAAAGAATCAGATAGACAGTCAATTCTGGCCCTATCTCCCCAAATCTCTGATAAACCCATGGAAAAATTCAAATCCCCACCAAAAATAATCCTAGTACAATTAGCACTAAAAAAATCCAAAAGATTGTTCCAGTACCCTTCCTTGTCAACATATGGTCCTGTTGACGGGCCGAATGGGCACAAGTGTCAACCGAGGAACAACCCGATCCAAGAGTTTTCGAGATGCTCTCAGTCGTTTAAGTAGCTGTTCCTGACGGGAATAAGGCCCCGTTACCTTCCTTAGGTTATTCCTAACTAAAGGGGAAAATAAAACTAAAGTTACTGTTTATCTACACTATCCCTATGAAAATTAGTCAAGTTGATTAGTGAATTACAAATTAATCAATCAAAGTAATCTACTTAATCAGCCAATGTATAATACAAGAATAGAAAGTTAATCAAATATTAGCAGACTAAATGAATTACCAAGATACAATATAAACATATGTACATTATTCATCAAAGCATAAAATGAATTGACCTTGATATAATTATAACGATCTGGTTCAAAATATTTTCAAAAAAATAACTGAAAGGAAACACTATTATTAATCTATTCTAAAAAGCCTATCCCGATCAGGGGCGTAGAAAACATTAAATTGGAATCAAATTACCAATAATTTTACTGTGCTAACAATCCTGACAATGTTAAGAAGAAATTCAAAACTTAAACAAGATCACACAGCAAACGAATACATCATATATATTTAATGATGACAACACCAAAATTATAACATGACATATATCAGCAAATCGAAAGCAGCGTAAGTCGACAGATTAGATGTGATGTATTTGCAAAATTCATCAAAGGAATAATAACAAAACATTTATACTGCAGAAAAAGTAACAAGATCGATTGATATCACAAATACACTTGCATAGTATTAAAATACTGTAAATATATATAGATATCACCAGTATTAAAAGTGCTGTAGCTATTGACAAAAAATTGCCCCAAGTTACAGAGGATAATTACAGTGATCCTGTCATCTCCTTTCTCCCACTATCAACCCCTCCCTCTTTCTAGCAATCAAATTCTTGTTTGCTTAAATAAACAAAGGTCAGAAGAAATGGAATCCAAATTGAGCTTTGCATTGGTGAATTTCTGGAAAGACCCGTTTCTTTACTGGCCGCAACTGCAAAAATCGTGTTCAAAGGATCCCAAAAATCTCTTAGAATCCATCACTATCTGGGGAAATCATCGTGAGTAAAGCTAAAGGTCCCGTTCTGAAGAAAACCCATGTGGCAGAATTTTTAAATCTGTCTCCATTTGCTCACAATGTATCCTGGAAAAACGCCTGTCAGTTGAAAAAACGCGTTTTCTGTCACCATATTAATCACAACTGCTTCCACCAATCCAGCTACGAATGCTCCACATAATCCTCATCTCCATAATCCACGCATCAACAAGAGTAATGGAGATTCAGGCCAACCATGTGATGTAGGAAACCCTTTTACTGGATCCGTTAAAGGACATGAACTAAGATGCAAGCAATCTGTCCGCCAAGAAGCCCAACGATCAATAAAAAAAATGTCCACATCCAATGCATCACATCTCTCCAACACACCTTATAGTTGGAAATAGAACTTGAATATGGATGTTACAAATGCGCAGCAACTTCCAATAAGAAAGAACTTTGGTCACCCTTCATAATGGAATTTGTGTAAGATTTTGAAATAGATATGTTCCATGGAAGTTCTATGCTTTGATAAGCTGGTACCTCTTCTTTATGGGGCAGTCACCTTTCAGTTGGTTGAATCGTAGATTCATAAAGACAAAACTTTTGGAATCAGAACAAAAAGATCCAATGGTCAATAAAAATACAAAATATCCTCCATGAGACAGAATAATGCACCTTTACAATATCCCCAAACATTCTCTACTTCCATTCCACCCACAAAGTCTACTTCACTATTCAATGTGCCGAAACAGGAAATTTTGGTCTCAAACGGGCAGAAATAAGAAAATAAAAACAAATAAGTATCAGGCATATAATTTACCCTATAATGTTTACGAAGGTGACATTAATACTCATTCGAAATTTTAGGACTTTCTCTGTCTTGGAAGACTTAGAGTAGTTGGAGCAGAAAATTAGGAAATAGAATTACTCGGAAGAATTTAACTTTGCTTTAGAAGCAGTGTTTTAGCAACTTTTTGCATTTCCAAGAAAATGTTCGTATGAAGTTTGGTTCTCTCCTAAGAGCATTTTACACCTATTCTATAATTCACCACATCAAACAGGCTACTCGAGCAGTTTGGCCTGCCACATACAATATTAAGACTTTGATTGTCTAAAGGTTGGTCAAAAGCAAGCTATTCCCAACAAAAACATACTAGTAAAAGTCTCATTACTGTATCTACAACTTTTACTTGTTATTTTAGCATTTAAAACAGTTTCTAGATATGGCCTTGACTGGTTTGAAACTTGAATGAATAGAAGGCCAGCTTAAGGATAAAGAATGCAATTCCTGTGCATTCTTGTAGAAGTTGAACAAGATTAAGCGGGTTATAAGGAGAGGTTCACAATCATCATTCACAATACCCATGACCAAACTTAAATTCAGGCAAATATGAATATTCATATCAAATCATGTCTGGTAAACGAGTCAAGTTCCAGATTTGCAAATAGTTCAAGCAAACCCTGAGTTTATTTTTAGTCTTTTCAGAAAATGTAAAGAATTATTTCCAGAAACGTGGAGAGAATTATGTTTGACCGACAGACTGGGCTGTCCTAAAGAGACTTCTTGAACTAGTTATTTAAGCCTGTTGCAAAGCAAGGACTTTCACGGGTTCAGGCTCCAACATGTTTCTTTTTTAAGAAATATAAGAAACTTACGATCTTTCTTCATACAGGATAAAGAAAAGCATATCATTTCTGTGCGCTCGCCAATGCAGTGACCGAACATATGTTAACCTTCTTGTGAAATAAAAACACGGACTTCACCAAAACAGGCCGTTGAAGAATTGTTACGCACTTAGGTAGCAGGTTTTCATGCCAATGAATGGAAAGTAGTTGAAAAACTACCCACGCGATCGTCTTTGGAGACCAAAACATAAAGAATTGATGCCTGGCCAATGCCAGAGTGGATGATTGCCCTTGCCGAGGATTCATCTATGCCCGAAACCATCAGCATTTCTCCCGGAAATGAACAAGACTCATGTTTGATCACTGTGGTATCATAAACAGAAGGGCAAAACCTAACCTTTATTCGAAATACGAACCAGGAACAAACAAACTCTGTACTTAGCGATAATCAAAATGACGAGGACTGAGCCATACCCAAAGCAATGAATTGTCCTCAATCGAGCTTATCGAGAACCATAATTTTCTGTCACATTCATTATGTTTCAAATACTGAAAGTACCATAAATCCATTAAGTAGCTTCATGTCATAGCATAGATGGCAATCGATTAGTTTATAATGTGACAACTATGCTCATCGTATCATCATGAGGATTTATATGAGTCCCATCTCTTAGAGTTCAATCATGTCGACTAATAAATACAAGGAGATATTAGATATCACATAAAACGAGACATCATATGTCAAAGAGCTATGGAGATCATCCCTTTATGAAAATATGGAAGTCATATTTCTTATGTTTGAATCATGTTGAATAATCATAAGAAATATCAATTAAAATGAGAATTTATTTGTCCAGCAGCTAAAACAAATCGAAATGAAATAATAATAAAAAATCCATAAAGTCAAAGAACCAAAGGATAAATAAAACGAATGTCAAGACTATAGGATACTGATAAAAGAGTAAAGTATTCATAATGTTTTTAGTCATCATAATAGAACTTTAGTGAGAAAATCATGCAATACTTTAACATAATCGTTGGATATACACCTATGTTTTGACTTCCCTTCATTAGGTTTTATTATTCAAATCTCTCTGATTCAGCTTGTGATTGTGCTATGCAGGTTCTATCAGTTCAGTTTGGAGAATCTAATCATCCTTTGGTTAAAACACGCTTTGAATGATTTTTTGAAATTTTTATCTTTTCAATGATAAAAATTTATTTACAAAAATGAAAAGAAAATAATTACAAAATCAAAACCAACAAAGAATAATGAAAAATCATCAAGAAATTTTTTTGTATGGTAATTCTGTAGCTAAAAGCTATAGAAATGGAATATGTAGCTACGGAAATTTAGAATTTTTCAAAATTTTACTGGTGGGTTCCCTTTCCTTTGCAGCTTGGAAAGGGATCTTGTTGGGAGGCCAATAGGTCCATATATGTTAACAAAACAAATCTCCATTTGAATTTCAGTAGAATATAGAGAAACACATAATCCCGATTCCATTGCCCAGGAATTCAAGAAAAGTAGAAAACGATTCCTCTAGCCCACTAGCAAACCCCCCGATTTTCCTTTAGCATCCACAGAACAAAAATTCCAACCAGGCAATAATAATTCCATATTACCAGCAAACTCAACCCCATCACCCATAGTTTCTTGTAAAAACAGAACATCCATAGACTGATCAAACACTAGCCTACAAATAGCTAGTTTTTTAGGTTTACTAGCTAAACCCCTACAATTAAGGGTCGTTACTATCATAAGAAACCCTACAATGGGAATCCACTTCTCTAAGTGCCCCAACATCATCAGAATGATCAATCCCCTTCACAGACTCAACTAATTTAGTAGGAGTAAAAAATCTCTTAAAACGAAGAGCTGAGACAGAATCCAATACCTTGGAACTAGATCTCAGAAATTAACCAGAACCAGTTCCTTTAGGATCCTTAATAGGGGAAGAAAACCCTAAATCCTTAAGGCTGGACTCGCCCAGTATAAAATTATCCAGAAGTTCCACACCTAACTTCAGAAAATTACTAAGAATGTTACCCTCCTCAAAATCAACCAAAGAAGTTAGACTCAGAGGTTTTAAAGTCGAATCATATATCCCCTCATCTATAGGTTCAATAGAATCAATAGAATTAACAGACATCGAAGGTGATAAACAATTTTTTTCACAGTTAACTGAAGTCAAAGGTAAAATACCCTCAGGATTATCGATGGATAAGGCTAGTTCAGCAGGAAATTTAACAGGAAATTCAGCAAGAATTTCAGCTTTCTTAATCTGCCAAACACTTTTGGACTTGGGTATAGATGACAACTGATTTTTCAAAAAAGGTAAATGACAGTGAGCTAGCAAATGACCATATCAATGACAACGATTGCAACGAAAGGGCAAGCCTACATAATCCAGAGACCGGGTAAAAACAATATCTCCTTTCTTAATGACAATGTCTTCAGCAAGACCATTAAGCATATCAATAAGGACCAATACTTTCCCCAAACAACATATATCAGTTTTTAAAAAACTACAAATCAGCCTCAAGAAAAGTCCCAAGTGAATTTCCAATCATCTTAAAAAATTCCACAGACCAGAACTCAAATGGCAAATTTGGCTATTTAACCCAAATGGGTATAGAGTCATACCTCTTTGTCCGCGGATCAAATAGAGGCGTCCATTGCTTGAGAAAGAGTCCTAAATTCTCCCATTTCCAGATCCCTTTAAGAATGACTTCCACATCATTTGGATTCTGAAACTTGAAGGCCAACCATCCCCTGGGGAGAATAAAGATTTTCGGACAAATGCTAACCTCCTGTAACCAAGTATCAGATACCCATCTATGTAATCCTTCAGTATTATTTTTTCTCCCTCCAAAACGAGCCACAAGAGTTAGGGCATTGGTAAGAACAATTTCATTTAAAGGAACATCCTCTCCCACCACCAGGAATGGTGATTTATCCAATTTTCACACACATTTTCTAGATTTCTTAGCAAAACCCAAAACCCTTCTTCGGAACAGTATGCAGGTGCGGTACATCCCTAACATCATCCCCAAATGAGACCCCAAAGTCACCGAAACCCTCAAACTTATTCGACTTAGTGGGATTAAGATTGACATAAGGATTCAAGGACTCTGCAAACTCCAAAGTTTTCAGCACTGATACATTAATCTGTCCAATTAAAGGAGAAACACCCGGTATGGAGCAACAATTCAAAGCTGATTCTCTCCCATTCTCCGACAGTATTCTCCCATAACTATCCACCTCCAAATGAAGACCCGAATCCTTCACATTCACACCAGATAAGCCATTAAAAGAAAACCCAGAAATCTTCTTAACAGCAGACAACCTTTCCAACTCAAATCCTTAGAAATCCCCTTAGGGATCACCCTCGAGGAGTTAAAAACCCATGTGTTCTATGGCAAACGTGCTAAAGATTTAGCCTCCCGTAAAGTCATCTTAAGACCACTCGCAGAGATTAACAACCCTTAAACCTCAAAAAAACCACAATTGGAACCGGATTCCAAAAAAACAACACCACCGCCTTATCCAGACAATAACTAGCTCAAAGAAAACTAGTTACAAAGCAAGTAAACCCCAGCTAAAAAGGAGTGCGCACTTGACCCAAAGCACCAAGAAAAACAAGAAGGACTGTCCAAAGTTAGCTACAACCGCCAACAACAGAAAACCCATATATCAACCAAGAAGATAGCCCAACACAGTACCTAGGTCAAGAAATGAAAACTCAAACATTGGTAAAAACCAGTACCAAAGACATCACTCGTTGAGATATACACAGGAAAACCCCAATTATATACCCAGGTCGTTCAAAATTACAGATCACAGAAGTGTAAGTAAATACATACCGAATTCAAGCCAAATGTCCAAAATTCTGCACCCGTTAAATCCCTTTATAGTCTGCATTACTCCATTAATACCGCTACTATCCTCCAAGAAATCTTCATAGCATTCAACAAGTGCCCATAAATCACCGACAGGATAGGGTTTATCCACCTCCTTATCGCCCAAACTAAAAACTAGAAGGAAACCTGCAAGCGATGTCATCGCCAAAAAACAATAATACAATGCGATACAAACAAAGAAAGAACCCGACGTCAGCACCGAGGGAAAATAATAAAGTCCACTCTGCACAGAGCCCTATCCAAGATCTGCTAGCATGCGTGTCCAACACTGGCATCCCCCAAGTGTAGCCCGTACGTGACAGGAAATCAAATCATAAAGGTCAACTTAATTGCCTTCCGACACCATGCCACATGTCCAGCATTCATCGCCTTCATATCTTCAGGAGTACGTTATGTAAATGTTCCTTCGCCGCCCATCCTTCCCAATATACAACTGAATTATCATAATTCAACAACATAGAACACCGAAGGTAAGTGCATGTGGTACTTATTATGTTCCCGAGAGGGAATATATATGAATCGATTAGGTGGATTAATTCCAGAGCCATATTTAAATTTTTTATTTTTCAAATGTTTTTACTATAGTTTGATTAATTTTTATTTTTTGAATTATTCAAATATTGATTTAACTTAGGTTCTATTGGTGTTTTGTAGGTGACGTAGGCTGGGGAATTTGTGCCCCAAGACCCCGTGGTGTGATAACGTAAGCAGTGCCACCGACATATATTGGAAAATGGTTTTCATTTAGGTTTTCATTTATTTGAGAATTCCTTGCCAGAACAACGCTGCCCACAACACACTTCAAATCAGGCGCATGTCAACTGCCACACGACCATTAAAAAATAATGGCCAGAGTCCTTATACCAGGGAGGCACGAGGATGAAGTACTTATTTTAACCAACTCTTCTGTTTGTCGCGCACAATCTTCATTTTCTTTATGATTGTCAATCTTGGCAGTTTTCCTGCCAGACCTTCGTTCTTCCCTCTGCCATATCTATTTTAGTCTATATTCGCATCACTAGTGTTCCTGTGTGTGTGTTTCTTCTCCATCCCTGCTGCACATTCAAAATTATTCGATGACTTACCTACCCATCAGTCTCCAACATACGTTGAGGATTTTTGTATGATAATCATTCAATTCTTGAGATGTGCATGCTAAGGACTGTTTCCTGGGGTAGAGGCTGTTTTGTTATGAATCATATTCCTTCACATTGAATTTTTATGTTGCGATTTTTTTTATCATTTTATAGAGACTCCTCCATTGAAGAATACATTTCTCTTTGCACAGGGAGAAGTGATATAGAGCCACTCCATCTCCCTCTATCCGTTTAAATCATCGCCCGATCTGCATAATTTTTTTTCTCAATCCACTATCTCTTTGTACATTCGTGGTGTTGATGGATCCTCCACCTGCGATTATGAATCATGTCTGGTATGTGTTTAACCTGGGAGGGATGCGAGCCAACCATTTTCTAAATCCATGACGATTGAAGAAGAACGTGACTGCCATTTCTAAAGAAGATGATATCTCTTTGTTAAAGATTGAAATTGTTTCACTATTTGGCTGCTATGAGTTGGTGGAAAGAGAGATTGTATAGTTGGAAGATTCACGCCTTTTCCCAAGCTACACAAAGCGTGAAGAAGTTGTGAAAATTCAGTGCGTGAAGGTAAAAATATTGCTACTCTAATTTCTTGTTTTTCACCTATAGACTTAGAAGGACGAGGAATACCAGTTGCTTGCTTGCTCTTTAACTGCAGATTAAGAAGAGTGAAGGAAGGCTAGCGAGTGAAGAAGTCAGTGACTTCGTTTACTAGCACTATGGAAGAAGTGAAGAAGCCGCCAAGCGGCTTTGACAAGCGTCCAATTTGGCCTTGCATCGTCCAGTGAAATTGTAAGTGGATGCATGAAACAAAGAAGAATAATGGGAAATCCGGTTCTTGTTTACTGCAATTCTGAGGCAAATAATGAAGTTGTGTTGTTTCTATGGCCGGGTCCGTAGTTTTAGAGTTTCTATGACGTATTCTTGGTTCTTAGATGCTTTCGTATATCCACAATCCGAGATTCTTGTTTTTATGGCACCCAACACATGTTCCTTACCTTCGACGGTCTCCGGACTGGGCTTTGCCGCATATTTAAAGACATCGGGGTTTGTTGAAGCGTTTCATCTGCTCTACAAAGGTCAGGCATTCTCAAAAAAAATTCGGTGCTTGGTAGATGAGTGGATGTGACGGGAAATGCAGAGTCATTGGAAAATACAAATGATAGAAAAAATATAGTCTGGCCTCTGGTTTTCCTTTTGGATCTAGTTACAAGCTCTATAGTTTTTGTAGAGGCTTCTCTAATGTTGTATAAAGATTCAAGGTTATATTCCTAAAATGTTGAACATTCAGTTTCAGTGAGGCGTTAGCCATTGTTTGTTTTCCTTTCTATTGTCATTGATTCAAAACCGTAAGCTTAGACTCTTCTTCTCCCTTCAAGTTTCCTTAACCTGGATTCAATCTTGGATAGGATTTCAATTCGCACATAAACATCCTTTCTTTTCGAGCATTTATACGAATTGGAAAGAGAGGCTTTGCTGCCATAGGTTTTGAAATTTTTTGTTTTAGTTTTAGTTCAGTTGTCTTATTAATGAATCATAGGATATAAGGCTTCTTAGTCTCCTCTCAGCGTAACCTCATAGTATCTACCTCGACGTGATTCAAGAATTAAGAATTACTAACATACTCCCAAAGCTGGGGAAATGAAACATCGAAAATAATTTCGGTATATCTAAAATGAATAGAGAACTTGGTTTCTTCTCGTGTTGGTTTAAAATGCATTAATTTTGTTGGGGTCCAATCCGGTTGGCTCACCTTATGGAGTAGCTTGAGTTGGGTGGCAACAAGAAGACTCTCGATCTCCGACTGGTGTGTCTCACATGTGGGGGCACGTTGATTCTAATATTAGTGCTCCTAGTACTGCTATGTAGTAACTTGGTCACATCGTGACTGCCTTCGAATCTGGAGAATCTTGATTTGCATATTTGTGATTATGCTTTCGGCGTTCTTTATCCAGCTGTTGAAGAGATAGTACCGTCTAAGCCAACTCAACTTTTATAGCCATATTAGTTTATTTGCTCAGATCGAAATCCAAATGCCCTTTGGTATATCTTGGGAATCCTAGACTTTACACCAAGTTTTTTCATCTTTGAAAGATTACATTGAATTCACTGTGAATTGGATTTATTTCAAATTACATTGAATTTACCGTGAATTGGGTAAACCTTACATTAACTGTAGCATTGGCTAGGCCTTCAGGTAAAGTGCTTTTTAGTGTTTTTTATTATAAAAACAAAATTCTCATGAATCCTGCCTTTAACGTAAAAGACTCTCTTACTTAGCTTGTGTTGAATAAATGAGAAAAGAAGGGGAAAAGTCGTGGAAGCATGAAGGGATGTTTGTGGGAGTGTCAGAAGGAAAAGAAAAAGGTGGAAATAAATAGAGTTTATGCCTTTTTTCTCCCCGAGCTTTCTAGACTGCCAGCTGCATTACATTGAAAATCTCATTCTTGGACATGGGAAGTTTCAACCAGGTGGTAGTTAACCAAGGGTGTGTGGAACTCATTGTGTGCATGTTCAGGCTACGTGGTGCTCTATGTTTAATAAACACTCGGCAACAACACATAAACACTCGGTTCAATAAACATTGGGAAACAACACATTAATGTAGCAAAAAATATTTTTCATGCAACAAAGTAATAAATGCTGCAGCGGCTGCACTGTGAGTCGTTGGATCTCAATCTATTTAAGATCCAACAGCCCACAGTGCAACCATCACAACATTTATTATTCTGCTGCATATTGAATATTGTTCTCCCATTAATGCTGTTGCGGTGGGATTATGAACAGTTGGAATGTGTGGTTGGATTATGAATCGTGAGATGGACGGTTGTTTTACAACCAAGCGCTCATAATACTCTTGGTGCATTTTAACTCTAATGCTCAGCATGCCCCAACTACTTGCCGCTCAGTTTGGATGCTCAGCGTGGCCCAACTGCTTGCCTCTCAGTTTGGGTGCTCACCTTACCATGCAATTTTTTTTAGAGTAATAAAGAAAATTCAAACAAGGTTGCTACATTTTGTAGCAAACTTCAAATAGGTCCACAATGGCACTCATGAGTTAAGATAGGGATGACCAAACACGAGCATAGCCTAGTCCGAGTCCCACTCCCAATTGCGTTGAGAAGGAGGTTTTACGGCAACAACAACAATTCAACTGATGCTATGGCCATGGAAATGGTTAATTATGCTCAAGCACATTCACACCCTCCAAATGGTAAACTCCTTTCTCTCTTAGATGCATTAGACATGGCTACATACGATTTTCCTTTTGACTTGAGCTATTTGCTCTAATGCATTGTATTAAAACGTCCAACATGGTAAAGATACCTAGATTTCCCACTGTTTTTGTGTAGGGCATTGAGAGTGATATTTAGTCCTTTAGATCCTAACTATGGTTTCGGCCAGATATTTCCCATATGGGTCTGACGTATGCTTCTGAAATTATAGAGGAGCCTATACACAGGTATTGAAATATTTTTTTTGAGTTTTCTCAATGCTTTTTATTTTAAAAGCTCGAATTCCCTTTTGGACCCTTCTCCCCCTGCTTGAAGCAATAGAGAGCTCCCTTCATGGGAGGATGGTTTCCATAACTCCTTTCTTCCTTTCTTTCTTGAGAAGCCCTCCTTGTCTCACTTGAATTTACTTCAAGTAAGTCTTCCTTAGGCTCCTCCTTACCTAAGCAATTGCCACTCACAGCCCGTGGTCATTCCAGGAGGTCACTGAAATCCAATCTCATAACCAGGAGATGTCTGCTTATATAATCAGTTGGCTTATATGAGCGAAATATTACAATAAATTTTCTGAAAAAACTCATAGCTCGTGGTCATTCCTAGGAGGTCGCTGAAGCCAGTCTCATAACCAGGAATTGAAATAAATTTTCTGAGTTTTCTCAATGCTTTTATTTAGGTTGTAGATTGTACAAGTGCAGCTGAATGTTATATTAATATGTTGACACCATCAGCACTTAGCCGTAGGGGATAAGGGTTGACATAAGTCGTTATTCACCAAGAGGAGTGTCCTGTTGTTTTCACATGTGCCTGGACCTGACCTTTTTGTTGTTTTTTATTTAATCTGGTTTGTTTTTCTTTTGATTGTGGGTTGTTGTTTTTTCCTTTCTCATGTCAAGTTGTTGGCTGTGGGTGCAGTGAACGAAAGCAGGTTTAATCGGCATCTAAGAGCTTCATAGAAGAAAAGAAAAAGGAAAAAGGAGATGGAGATGAGAATGACATGACAATGGCGATGGCGATGACCACGATCGGTATTATCACGATGACTTGAACTAGGAAAAGCCATATGAGCATAGTACACCATTCGTGAGCACAGTACACCATTCGTGTGGACTGAAAATGCTTATTCGAGGCAAGAGATCCATATTCAATACCAATTAGCTAGGTATGACAACACTTTCGAGATATGAGCATTTCACCTGAACTGTACCATATTTTAATGTAATTTTGTAAGAGATGGTTGAAAACTTTGGCTCGAAATGAAGACAAAATGCTTAAGTTTTGTAGATCTGATGTATTTTTTTCTCTAGATAAGAGCGTTTTGAGGTATCAAACCTCAGGGGAAGTTATCAATTGCAACACCATTACGAATCCCAACTCCATCATTGGTCCTTGTAAGCATGCCCTCTCACTCTAGTAAAAACAGAGTCTCTCTCCTGTTCTGCATCTCTAATTCAGCTTCAAATGGCGACCCCGAAGAACAAATTAAGCAATCATCCCCCAAAAAGAAGAGACGATGCCAGTCTTCATGGTATGCTAAAAATAGCGTAGGGAAGGACTACCTCTACAGACTCGGCCAAGAAGCCAACAACATGAACATATCTATTGGAGCGCGGGAAGGGCATAAGTGACGACCTATTCATTGGCAAATTTCTAGGAAAGGATGGTAGTTAATTCATTAATTCGCCTTGCATAATAATCTAAAAGGATTTCTGTTATATGTTTTATAAATATGAATTTCTTATCTACAGCGGACATTGTATTTTCTTACAGAGAGACGTTTGAGCATTTGCAGGGAGACTATTACATCAGCTCGGTCTTCTGGTATTATGCCCTTGAACCCAAGAAAGCATTAAGACATTAGTTGAGTATGCCACTGAAATTTAGTTGCATACTGCCATCTAGAAGCCTTTTTTTTAATTTTAGTAAATGCATCATTATTGCTTGATATGTAGTTCAAATGTAAGTAACTGTAGAGTGCCAACTATTCTATTTTCAATTGATTACAGGATTAAACATTAAAATTTCACGCCAATGATTGCATTGATTGCTAGATGTTTAGTTAGATGGAGACAGAGTGCTGAAATATAACCATCTGGCATCCACATGAATCTGAATCAACATGTTTTTTATTTTGAGCTGGGAAGATTAGGGTTCAATGGTTACTCCATCTGACTATCCCTACTAGCTATTTATGATGAGTATCCCTACTAGCTATTTATGATGAGTCTTAGTTCCTAAGTTCCTTATAATATTATAATATGTATTAAATTGTAATTTACCATTTTTGTCATTTTATATTCAGTCTCATTCTAGATAATTTGATAGGCGATTGCTCACACTTGATCACCTTTTTAAATATGTATATTTTAATTTTCTGAAGAGATGCAATCAAAGTTGATCATTCTCAACCAATTTTATTATTTTGTTTGCAATTAAGAGTATACCATATGTGTACATTGTGCAAATTTCCATTCTACTCTAGTGGTTTTCACTTTGGATGAGGATATCAAAGTTGATCATTCTCAACCAATTTTGTATTGTTTTGTTTACAATTAAGAGTATACCATATGTGTATATTGTGCAAATTTCCATTCTACTTTAGTGGTTTTCACTTTGGATGAGGATATAGACATTAACATGCTCATATTGATCTTCTAGGCAATTAAGAGTATACCATATGTCTACATTGTGCAAATCTCCATTCTACTTTAGTGGTTTTCACTTTGGATGAGGATATCGACATTAACATGCTCATATTGACTTTGAGGCATTTGGTATGTATACTGTTATTTGTGTGTCCTGTGTTATTTGTGTGTTATATATTTTAACTAATTAACATTTGATTTATATATATTTTTTTGCCTTATGTTCGCATGTGTTGTTTTGCAGGTGCAATGAAGGAGTTGAGGGAGATTCGATTAAGCAGGATCACAAGTTCATATAGTTTTTTTGGGTCTCCACTCCAAATTGACAAAGGTCCATATTGGTTTAATTGCAAGTTAATAAGATATAGTTCTCTCCGAATTGGTTCAATGCAAGTTAATTGCAAACTTTTCTTGTTTGGTTTGCTCCCAAGTTCATTCTATATGATACAGTTTTCTCCAAATCGGTTCATTGCAAGTTAATAGTATACATAGCATAAGTTAAGGGCATTGTTAATAGTATTACTCAGATCAAGACTCTGCTGTCTACAATTATAAATTTAGAACTTTAGAATGAAGGAATTAGTCCCACGAAATGAAAGAACTAGTCTGGTTGGGTCGGTTTGTAATTCCATGCTCCATATATTTCTCTGATATGCTGTGAATCTTTCTCCATATTATTTATTTGGTAGTGCAACGTATTTATTTGAAAATAATCATAAATATTCATTTTTTTCAAACCAAACCAATACTGCTAAAAAATGTGCACATCTTTTCCCACAAACAACCTTTCAAAACTAGAATTTGTCCATTGCCAACAATACAATCTGTCACAACAATATCACCTAGCCTCACGCAGGACTGGCGTCACTTAAAATTCAGAAACCTCAACACAAGGAGCGAACAAGAGTCACTAGTGAAGAACCTCACCCTTTTTTCACACCAAATATGCATATATACTTAGTGACTAGGTTCATGCACAACACAATAGTGTCAAGCAAAAATTTCTATGGTTCTTGGATGCAGCTCACACATCAATCCCATACACAAAATGAATCCCCTAAAATTCAAGTATGTAACCAACTATGGAGCCACGCCAACGCGTTCACCAGTAATACCTCCATGTAGACACAAAAAAAAAAACCTCCACTATCTCCACAATCAGACTTCGCGTTGGTCTTCAACATGTGTTTAAAGAGATATAGATGGAGATACACATATATGCAAAGACACCAGCATCAACAATCTTCTTTTCAACAAACCGGTTGTAACTTTCGAGCACTCCTCCAACACACAACAACAGTTCATAGGTTAATTCCTTCGAAGCAAATTTAGATAGTATTACAGACAAAAATACATAACCATAGAATGTTTGATCTTTTGTAGAACCATAAATAGAGGGATCAGCTTGACTTAAATGCTACTTTGTCAATGATTTTAGAGATGAGAAAGCTTCCTTCTTTGACAATTGCCATCTTCCTAGATAAATGTCTCATGGGATGTATATAAAAGTGATCTTTTACGCATTTCTAATGGAAACCCTAGAAGTTCGTTGGAGGAGACAGATCTTAGACATAATGGAATACTTTTATAACATGGTATTTGAGATCTTGGTCATAATATTTAATTTGATCATTGATTTCTATTTTAATTTTAATTTTTAGTTTAATATCTACAAAATAAAACAAAACAAAAAAACAAATTTCCCTATATTGTAAAGTGACTAGCACACTATGATATGTATTCTACATTATTAAACTACAACCTTCACATATACATAAGCAAATTACTAAGAAATCAAAGTCAAATTAATTAGTGTCATTTTCACAATTGTCACAAATACCATTTCAAGTATGAATATCAATCTATTCATCATGTTTCAAGATTCATCATCACTATTAAGATGAAATGAAGTTCACAGTTATGGATTGAAGTGCAAAAAGAACTCATATTATAAACTAAATAGTTAATAATAGTACTGACCAACTTTGCAAAGACTACAAATCATAAAAAGGAAAAAATGATGTCCAATTAGATCCAAGGTCTTTGCAAAATCTCTTGAAATGTTTGAACAATAAACTCTTGAGTTGATGTTATTGTAACTTTTGCGAAGTTATTGTGTTGACAACCCATTTACATGTTTTCCAAGTCAATAGCCCAATGCTAGCTACAATTAACAAGCTACTTTAGCTTAGCCCATGTGACAAGGTCGAGGACATTGCCACCTCGTGGCTCTTGTTATATATAAACAAAGAAAAGGATAGATAAAAACCATATTTATTGGCTAATACTCCATATCTTAGTTTGTTAGACTCTTTGTCTTTGGCACTCCCACTTTTTGTTCATATGGAGCATCACTATGAACTTTTTCTTCATATGGAGTATATAAAAAACATTTCCTAGAAAAAAAATTGTAATTTTATTCCAAAATCAAGTTACATTTTTTGGATATAGAAATAATGTATGTAATTTTTTACATAAAATCCAAATCAGTTTATACATATATAATTTGTAGATTTTTTTTCTCTAAATAAAAGACATTTATATTCAAAATGAAGTTAAATACAATCCTCAGGTGCTAATGCATAACCAGTAAACAACTTTTCAATTTCATTGATTAAAAAATACGAAAAACTAGTACTTTCTCTTTTAAATAGATCACACATTGCTTTTGGACCTATAGTTCACATATCTATGTTGTTACCATAAAATTGTCAATCCCTATATTGTCACGTTCCCTCCCCTCTACTCGCCAAGAGAGATGACGTGACTCGACTGCTGTGTCTATCAAACCAGGGATCTAGCCCCATGATCATAATACAAATATGCATTGAAGTAAAAAACATGAAAATACAACGAAAGAAAATACCATTCATTCAAGCACTCAATATGGTCATAATAATTCATAAAACAAATACATTGCAGAGAATATACAAGAGAGCACTTATCTTGAAAATGAGCTTCCCTGCAACTAGCTATGTCACTGCAACGTTCCACCCAACCATAGGCCAGTTGTACTCATCAATCTCTTAGCACAACTTCCACCCTCAAGCTGGGCATGATTTCCATAAGGAACTAGGGAACAACAGGCTCACACATAGCCAAATACATATCAAAATTTAACCAATCCAATCTACAGTTGGGTTATTTAGGCTACTTAGGAAGTGGAAAGGATGAATTGCTAATCTAGTGAGTTCAACCATAGAGATATGGACACCTACAAAATATCTATCTAGCTTGGCCTCCACAATACCTACACACCCAACACAAGGAAGTATCCCCTTCATTGCTACACAGTCCCTTAGGCCATACCTCCCCTTCCAATGCTCTTCAGGGTGTGCATAGAAGAATAACCAACCCCTCTTGATATTTTTGTGAGGTTCCTCTCTTCACTAGGTTTATCAAGTCAATTTTGGGCCTCTTCCACTCCTAAGTCTTATAGACCAAAACAAGGGTGCACATAACATCAAAACTCAAGTTCTGGGTATGAAGAAAAACGTCTTGGGAACCAAAAACGAAAACAGTAAATGGGGAAGTCGACCTTGGGTGAGCAATACGATTTCAGAAAATGTTCTTGGGCATTACAGGAGAAAAGACAACCTCTATAAACCCCCAAATTGTGGTTCTCTTTTGCCCATTCATTGAGCAACAACAAAAATGGATTTCCTAGCCATGGAAGATGAATAAATTATAGAAAATGGTGAGGGAAAATGCCTAGCAAGCTCCAGCTGCGTGAGGAAGAGAAAAATGTGAATGAGCAATGGAATGAGCATCCATTTCTGGGTGATAACTTGCCCCATAAGCAAAAATACATTTTAAAAAGATGATGGCTTTCCCCAATATGAATTTGACTGCCATACTCTTCCATTTCCCAAGGCATTAACTACCTCAACCAACTTCTGGAAGAAGTAAATGATTGGGCACAAAAGACAAAATGGGTAGTTGAAAGCTTTATGGGTTCTCCTGTTGACATTTGGCTTTACACTATTGGCTCAAGGGGTTGAATAATTTCCCTCCCTGTTCTTTTTGAAGTCATGCCCCCATCTCTTGTTGCATTGCATAGCTAGTTGTGGGTATTTTATTAAATTGCATATTTACATGATGTCTTAATTTATATTGTGCTTGGCTAGCATGATAACCATCTGCATCTATTTTAATTCCCGAACCATAGGTATCGATTCTAATCCCTGATACATAAAATGCTAAATCCATGGTGGGGCCTTGGCCTTGAGCTCCTCACCATGATTTAATAACGATACTTACATCATTTGCAATTTTAATATAATGGGGTCAAAATCGAGATATTACATATACCAAGGCCTATACTAATTCACAATACTTGACATTCATATTATACAAAAGCATATATTAAGATTAGGGATATTGCATTCTTTATAGATCTTCAAAGTGAGTCTGTCTTTGACTTACAACTTGTCCATAAAAAAATTCCTAGATTAAACAAAGTTTTGCAAGCATAAGGAGCCCTTCCTTCGACAATATATTTGTAGTATGATTTTCTTTTATGTATATATGCCTGAAATGAAGCATAGGAAAAAGATTTCTAATCTCCATAAGTTGATAAAAAAGAGGACGAAGAAGGATATTTGAGAGTTGAGAAATGCCATTCATACAGTTGATTACCAAGCTAGAATCCATGAACACCTGTAGTGATTGCAATCCATTACTATTAGGAAACTTCATCAAGAGTAACAGAGCCATGAATTCACTAAAATTATTTGTGGCATCCCCTACATTTCCTTTAAGCTGAAAAAAGTGATTATCAACCAAGAATAAGATGCAACCACAACTGTAGATACTCAAGTTGCATGTGCCATCAAAATAACACCAAGGGAAAGTTTTGTAAATGCTGGGAGAAGTAATGATCCTATGCTTCTTTGTAATAGGGATACAACTTGTAAAAATGAATTAAGCTCAAAACGATTGCTATTGTTATAAAAGAAAGTACATATTTCTCTTCAAATATTATAGTGTTTCGGGAGATCCATATACCCCAAATAATTAGGTAAGGGAGTACTCGCATTAACCTCTTTTCATGATTAGTAAACCAGTAAGCAAAGCAATCTTCGATGGTATTTTAGTCCCATAATCTTGAGTAACCTAAATGATGTTCCAATTCACCTCACACCTGCTAAAAGTAGGGACATGTAAGGAATAAATGATGGGAGGTTTCTTCAAAATTTATGCATAGGAGACATATCCTTGGACCCTCCTTTTTCCAATTTTTCATCACCCCCATCTGAGAACCTTGTAAGTAAGTATAAGCCACACATGCAGAGTAGTATTCAATAGTGCTTTTACTTTCTAGATTTTATGCCACCACTAGGATTTTTCTCCTTCTCCATTCCCTATAAGAGCTTCATAGCCCAACTAAGCAATACAATGACCCATTACCACATTATTGCTCCATATTAGTTCATCCTGAGTACATAGAATTTGAATGTGTGCCTCCTTCAGAACCTAAGTAAAATAACCCCACTCTAAATCCCCCTCCTCGTTGAGGTCTAGTTCCATCACAGATTTCAAGCCTTGCTCCCATAGTGTCGTGTGATTTAGAGCCACAAAAAGATTAAGAGTAGCCTTCCTACTTGGATAAGATGAACCTTCAGGTCATCGGAGAGAAATACACGACGATCATAGCCCATAGTTACATTAGCACCAACATAGACTACTGAGACACTACCAACCTTCCATGCCAAAAAACCATCGATCACTAGGAAGGCCAAGGTCAATTCCTTTCGATGGTTGGATGCATTATGAATGCTCTTTCTTTCTCTATGGATCCATTTAATTATTTCCCTAGGATCAATACATTTTTTTTTATCAAAACCTTCCTCGACAAGCTATCCTTATTTATGAATTTCCATAGAGAAGTTGTAGCCAATGCCAAATTATAGATATTGATATCCTTTAATATCCAACCACCCAATGACTTCAGTAGAGATAATCTCTTCCAGCTAACCCAATGATTCCCTTTTTATTCTCCACTACCCTGCCACAAAAAATTAAAATAGAGCTTCCGAATTTTTTCGAGTATACCTTTCGGCAAATGGGCCAAGATACTCCAATATACATGTATAGCTTCTAGAGCAAACTTAATCAAGATCAAACTTCCTCTTATGGAAAACCAACGATTGCACCATTGCAATATTCTCTTTTCTATTTTTGCTACTAACCATTGCCAATCTTTCTTTACGTAACCATTTGGTTTCAGTTTGAATCACAGATACTTTATACCATCATTAAAGTCTAGAGATTGATATGGTAGAAACCTGTCAATGACATTATCTTGGCCTTCACTAAAGTTGTAATGATTGAGAGATGACTAGTTTTCATTTGTTTCCATACTAATGTATTTTTTGTAGAGTTCAAGAATGTCTATGGAATTACTAATCTCTCTTTCAGTTCCAAAGAAAAAGAGTAGTACATAATCAACAAACACAAGGTGAGTAAGGGAAGTACCTCCTCCAACACTAATACCTCTTACCAACCTTTTTGGCTTAACATCATTCAACAAACTGATTAAGCCCTATTCTACCAAATTAAAGAGATAGGGAGAAGTGTACAACCTTGTATCAGCTCCCAGGTCGGCCTAAATAACTCTGAAGCTGCACCATTGATTTTTTTAGAAAAGTGCAATTTGGGAAAATTCAAGCTTAACTAGTCATGCTTGTGGGGGGTTTCAATTGACTCTAAATGGTCCCAAATATGAAATAAAATGGTTTGGTGAGTATTAGTACATCCCAATATGACCTATAAACACTTTTTATCATACTTTAGGCTTCTTCAACTTGGTTTGGGGATAACGACATAAAGTCAAAATTTCCTAGGAAATTGTGGTCAAATTCCCCCCTAGGGTGTGGGCCAAATTGGCTTCCCAAATCAAGTAACACCATCCCTAATTTTTGAAAAATAGTATGAGGGTTAATATTATACATAACGGGATATCATTACACATGGTTATTATCTTTGCAAGCTGATTATAATGTGCAACATTCATATGAGCATTTTCAGGAAAATTGCTTAAAGGAAAATTGCATAACTAACTCGATTTTGACACATGAAAAGTAGAGTTAATGGTTCGGATAAAGAGATTAAATATAGATACCATATACAACATAAAAATTTCTTCACCAACAACATAAAACATCAGAGGAATTCCTTCATACAAATCTGGTATACAACTCATTGAATAAAAAGGTCAAATACATGAAAACTAGTGGTTTAATAGCTTGGAATTGCAAGCTTCTCACACATGGATTACTTATATTTCGAGTTGAAGAGTACATGGACAGAAGAGTACATATCCATACATCATATACCCAATATTTTGAATCAAATAGACTCATCCAAGCGCAAACACCACTCCAACAAGTGCGCCATCAATGAGAGTGGGGGGGATAGTGAAGAAGGAATGAACGAATAGGGAGATAGGTGAGAAATTCAACTGTATGAACCTTCAAACTGAAACTAAAAAAACTTAATTCAGATCCAATGAGAAGTCTAAATGGCCTCTCGATCAACCAACTTGGAAAGGAATCCAACTCCCTAGAAATTGGTTCACAAGCAGGGAGAGTGAACACTCATCGTGCAATGGACAAGCAAAAGCTCTCCAAAATGCCAAAGGACAATTAACAAATGATAAAAATCTATTATTCCTCCTCATGAAATCCTTTTATTAAATTCATGAGTCCTACTAAATTATAATTTCCTTGCACGGGCTTCCACCAACTCATCTTAGTGGTTTAGTAACTCGTATGACACTTGTCTTCTTCTTCATGCTCCAATGCTTTCCCCAATTCGAATGGTTCCCTATAACTCCAAAATGCTCCCTCTTCATGGCTATTTATAGCACTATCATGTCATATTTGTCATAATTCTTCAATCAGGTCTTAATTTGTTATATTTGTCATAGAATCTTTCATCATTAGTTGTCATAGAGTGCATGGAATCTCCTTCCAAGTGGCACTCATTGTCTTGTTGGTATCTTCCTCTTCCATGGGAGTTACTATCCTCTCCTAATTCAAATTCATTTTCTCATGATAGGATATGTGACACCACATCACCCTCCAAGAATTTTACATTCATCATGGATTCGAATTTGGATGAAGGTGATGCCAAGTGTGTGTGGGGAATCTAGTCACCCAAAGACTCCACAAGCTTCCAATTTCCTTCATGAATCAATGCCACCTTATTTTATTAACATTTATTATTTATGTGACCTCTTTTAATGTGAATATGGTAAATCAAGGTCCTTTTGGGTCCTATATTTCCCTTATTACAAAATTTATGTCTCCACCTCAACTTAGGGAACTAGTAGGTTGGTGAAACATTATTTGCAAGTAGCCTTATTTGGATGGGGACATGACAGTCCTGCCCACCCAAGATTGTTTTTCCTCAATAAATTCTAAGTTTGGATGCTGCAATTTTTTTTCATCTTCCCAAGTGGCATCCTCACTTGGTAAATCCTTCCATTGCACCAAGTGATCTCTTATGGTTATGCTCCTTAATTTTCTTTAGCTTCCATTTAAGTAGTGGCACTCATGTGCTGCAATTTTGTGTTTCCAAAAGTAAAGAGATGTGGATTTTTCATATTGATTTGTCTTGTGACATCACCACTAAACACTAAAATATTAATTAATTCCATCAAACCAAAATTTGCACAAATAGTATTTACCTCCATATTTTGGAAACCTTTTTTGAACTTTGAACCCCCATTTTGCTCCTGTATAACTCTTTGAAGTTGGTATTGAGTTACCCTACTTTGAGTCTTTTAATATCTTAAGAAAATTTCAGAGACAAACCACCATGCTTGCTACTGTACTACTCTGCTTACAATCACCTTTTTGTGGAAATTCAAGACCAGTCTTAGTACAATTGAACTCACAAAAAATTGCTAGAAGACATAGAAAGATCCACTCAAAATTGGAGATTGAAATTGGTGCATAACACTAAATTGCATTGCATAAGTGTACATCAGCCAATGCTATAAAATAATAGTATGTCCAAATATATAATTACATCAAATATTCAAATGCCTAAGGAGGCAAGTTGAATCCTGACAATAGAAGGCTTACTAAAAGTTAAAAAACCCCTTAGGTGCATAAAACACTTTCCAAATAAGTCTAGGAAGGTCATGAATTAGTTGAATGATGTATACCAACTGATAAGTGATGGAAATTCAATATACTCATGCTTTCAAGAGAGAAAAAAGAAGGAGGATGAGTTGGGGAAAAAGCAAGGCAGTTTCCATGTGACTAGCTTTCACCTTTTTACCTTAAAGCCGCTAAAAAAGTAGTCTAACTCTGGATAAGGATGGAAGGTGCACTTACTAAGTTGGGAAGTATGCATAGTTGGAAGAATATTATCCAGAATCTATGAAGGGAGCTCCTAGATGCAGTTATGGAAATTTTTGACCAAGTGGTGCAAGTAGATACCAACTAGCTAGCCTAGAACCTAGGAGATTAACCATACCGATTAATAAATGTATCCTAAGTATGTGAATGGGTTTTTTATTATTATAACACTTTTCAAGTGGTGACTCAATCTCGCATATCGCTTGCTGCCTCAAAAATTGAAACCAAGAAATCCCAGGATCCCATTGCTTGTATTGCCCCATTCCAAACATGATGAGTACAAAAGATAGATAATGAAAGTACATAACACCACCATACAAATGTACATAAAGAAGATACCTCATCAAAGAATCATGAAAGTGCTTGTACATCCAAGTTAGTAGATCATCATGTGGACCATACACACAAGCATCAAGGATTATATCAAATCTTCTCCAATGACATAGGTGAGGATCCCATGTCCTATAATGCTTCTCCAAAATAATGTAAGATGCATCAAAATAACCAGCCATGTGTTCTTTCATCCAAGAAGTGAATGAAGAACCTCCACCAAAATATAAACCAAATAAGGAGCCAAGAAAACAGGGAGACTTCAAGTGGCTCACATAAGTTTCATAAATACACCCATGAATATGTATATCATCAAGAAATAACAAAGGATGTTGCTTCCAATAATAATGTGCTTCAATCATATACCTCTTCACCCAAGTGTTGGATGAAGTTCCTCTAACATCAAATGGACTAAGCAAGGAACAAGTAAAATCACGGGTCTTCAAGTGACTCAAGTGGACATCATAGGTGTACCCATGTAGATGTGTATCATCATAATGTAACAAAGCATGTTGTTGCAAATGTAAATAATATGGCTGTCTAATAATGCCATCATAAAAATGAGAGATAAAAGTTTCATACTCCTCATGTGGCACCATAAAAAAGAAACCTTTCACCCAATTTTCATCCCCAATTGATGTGGCTGAAAATGAAGTAGGGAGTGAAGAATTGTGAACCAACCTTACCTCGTTGGAACTCTTACCCATCAAACTTTTGAATGCATCTTCTCCATCATTGGCTGGCCCAATTGTTGTGAGATCATGTTCCTCCTCCAAGGCTCTACGACTCTCACCAAGAGGCAACTCATAATCCCTTTGGACAAGAACAAGTGCTTGGCTTCCTTCTTGTTTGAATGTAGCATCATCAAGCACCTGCATATCAACATGTACCTCATGCTCCACCATCACATGAGGTTCCTCCTTTCTTACATAAATGCTTTCATCCATTGAATGAATGCTTGATATGTAGGAGGGTGTAAAGGACCCTTACAACCTCTCTTGAAGTTGCTTTATCTGCACCATAGATTTTTGGAGTGCATTTTGGCTGGAATCAAACTCATTTGAGAGTTTGCATTATCTTCTATATTCTTCAAGGTCAGTCCATGATACAAACCAACAAGATCAATTAAATAATCTCTATCATGAAGTAAATTCAAAAGATTACCTTTGATGTTGGATATTGCCTTCTGAATTTTCTCAATGTCCTCCATGGAATGTTTCTCCTCCATGATCCAATAAATTTTCGAGACTAAAGCATGTGTGCCATGGAGAGTATATAGGGCCTCTTCAATCTTCTTTTCATCAATCCTCAATGACCATTCAATAAAAATAGGTTATTGTAGAGAAACCTCCTCTTATTCTTTCTTCTTGATTGAGTCAAGTTCTTGAAGCTGAAGTGGTGACGGGGAAGTTGATCTTGGTTCGTCATTATCTGCTACAAGGTCTCCATCTTCATGTTCATGAGAACTTTGTCTTGCAACAATGTCTTCAAAAGTGTTCTCTATGTCACCAACATAGAGGTGTGAGCACCCATTAACAGGAACTCCTTCATAGTTCAAGCATCTATCAATAGATGCTCTTTGGTCCATGTCCACAATAGAATGTGTCTTCAAATGATATTCAATAATTTCAAGGGAATCATCTTCATTATCATGTGATGGTTCCTCATTTTTTAAGAGTCAATTAGGAGTGACTTTCGATCCTATTGATGTAATGCTTCTTCTTCTTCACCACCCACATAACTAGGTGGCTCCTTAGTCTCCTCCGTACTTGTGGTTTGCTTCTTGTTCCTTAATGAGTCTACATCTGCACTATTAGGCCTATATCCAAACACCCAATCAATAAATTCTTCAAAAAGAATGGTATTATGTGTCTCTCCCATCAAAGCAAGATATGCTTGATATTTTTGGGGCAAAGTTTTACATTTTTCTCTCAATATTTCTAACTCATTCATAGGAGTAGCTCATGGTGGTTTGGCACATACATCTTCACTTACTTGTTGCCACTCATCTACTGCTTCGTCGATGCCATAAGGGGTGTCAAGGTTCTATTTATACTATACAAACTTAGGAGTTGTAGGTATAGTCTAATTCTTAAAGTCATGGGGTCAATTGTGAGGTCCAGTCCTTGAGAAAAAATTTCCCCCACAAGTCTACTTCTCTTCATGATGGGAACTACTACTACCCCCTGCTGCCAGCTTACCCCCAAGTTGGATAGCCATCAATTCGAACCCTTGCATAATATTCTTGGTAATATCATCAAAATATGACTTTATGAATATATTAAATTCCTCCTTATCATCCATAACTTCTCCTAGTTTATCCCTAAACACCACTAAAGCAGTATTGACTTCTTCACCTTATTCTCTTTCACTGACAATGTCTTCAGTTTTAGTGTCTAATGGGGGAAGATAATCATCATGAAACATGAATAGAGAACTTCAATATGTTCTGATACCATGATTTGATACCACTGTAATGTCCCTACTTGGAAATTTTGAAATGAAGTGGAATTTGGGAAAATTCAGCTTAACTAGTCATGACTATGGGAGGTTCCAACTGACTCCAAATGGTCGTGAATATAAAATGCAATGGTTTGGTGAGTCTTGGTACATCCCAATATGACCTATAAACAATTTTGATCAGACTTTATGCTTCTACAATTTGGTTTGGGGCTAATGATAGAAAGTGAAAATTTCATAGGAATTTGTGGTCAAATTCCCCCCTAGGGTGTGGGCCAAATTGGCTTCCCAACTCAAGTAAGAACCTCAAAAATTTGTGAAAAGAGTATGGATATTAATATAATACACTAAGGTATGTCATTACACATGGTTATTATCTCTTCAAACTTATTATAATGTGCAACATTTATATGACCGTTTTCACAGAAATTGCTTAAAGGAAAATTACATAACTAGCTCGATTTTGACATATGAAAAGTAGACTTTGTTGACATTCGGAGTTAGAGATTCTTGAAATTGATGTCAAATAGTTAATCAATGTCATGAGTAGAAATGCACACAACAAGGATGTTGAAATGCTTTGAAGTGATTGCAACACGAATTTGGATGCCCGCAACACTTGGGTAACATGCCCACTACACAATGGAAATGCACGCAACATAGAAGAGAAATGAATGTAAGAGGAAATGGATGAATACGCCCGCCTAAAAAGTGTTAAAATGATCATATACGATGAAGAAAATTTCTGAAGTTTGGAAGGTGAAAATGCACACAGAATATGCAAAATATGCCCGCAGGGCTTACATCGTGTAAACAAGAGTTGTCTGTAACGCCTGCATTAGTTAAAAAAATGCCTATATCAGTCACAATTATGTCCCCCAGACTCTAAGAAAATTCCAACATAATATATTCCCGTAGGAATTATGAAATGCCCGCAGGGATTTCCAAAATTTCCATGAGACTTGGTTGTTTATTCCAACCAGGCTTACAACTTGATGAAATTCTAAGATGCCCGCAGGTGTTTGATAAAAGATCCCCGAATAACTAGGAGTTAATTCCCACCAAGAAAGGAAAGCACTCATAGATCTTATGGCTGAGTTTCCAGATGTTATGATTTGAGTAGAATAAAATTAAATCAACAAGGGAGAAAAGAGTTTTAAGTTTTTCTCAAGTCCGCTCCATAATAAAAATAAAATAATGAAAATATAATCAAGTATGCAAGAACTAGTCGACCTTGTAATATTTTTATGAAGACATACGTGTATAAATAGAATAGGTGTGTGTCACCTTGAATATATGGATTTCTATGTGGAGATAAGGAGCAGTTGACTGGAGGATGCGAGTTTATAGTAGACGAAGGAGCATAGACGTAAAGATACTATGATTGAGGTTTCAAGATGCTGCCTGAATGTGTGAGTAAGTTCCTCACTTTACCTTACCTCCCAGGAATAAATATAATTCAAAGAACCTTGTCTTCAATCCACGTTCTTTATCTCAAATGAACTTGATCTTCACAAAAACTCAACTTTACGTCTCTGCTTCTTCGTCTACAGGATGCGAGTTTATAGTATACGAAGGAGCAGTTGACCAAGGTTTAATACAGGAAGAAGAAAACATTACTTCCTATTTTCAGAGGGTAGAAGAAGTTGTTAACACCATGTGAAGTCTTGGTGAAACCATTGATGAAACCTTGGTTGTGCAAAATATATTAAGGACTCTCCCAGCTAGATTCAACCCCAAAATATCTGCCGTTGAAGAAAAGGGCAACTTGGATACTCTTAATTTAAGTCAACTACATGGAATCTTGATTGTTTATGAAATGAGGATTGATGACCCCAAGTAGAAAGAAACAACATTTAAGGTGACTAAGAAAAATCACCGGAACATAGAAGAACAAGTTGGTTGTTCATCAGAATTGGATGTCTCAGAAGAAGAGTTGGCAAACTTTGTCAACAAGTTTCCAAGAGGGACATGAAGGTACAAAGGAAAGCTACCATTAAAGTGTTTCAACTGTGGTAAAATAGGACATTTTGCAGCAAAATGTCCCATGAGAAGAAATAAGTCTAACACAAGAAGAAATATGTAAGTCACAAACAAACCTTCTTTACTCAAGTTGAAGATGGATTATCAGACTATGAATAAGATGATGGATCTGTTGTTGAAGGGAGAAATGAAATCATGTTCTTCACCAAGGAAGACTCTCAAACTAATGAAGAAAAAGGATAAGGAGTTGTAGATCTTGAGATGGAACTAATGACTTCCTTAGACGAAATAGATAACTTGAGAAAAGTCAACGATAAACTAAAAAAGGACCATCTAGAAGACATACATGAACTAGCAAGGCATATAGGAGAAAATACTCTCAAGAAGGATGTTGGAATCAATTCTCTTCAAGAGGAGCTAAGGAAGATAAGATCCTTCAGTCAAAAATTTGAGAAAATATCCTTAGAATGAATGACCTGCTTCATCAACAAAGAGATGTCAAGGACAAATCAAGAATTGGATACACACACAAGACTGAGAATCGACAAGGTAAGTGCTCTTTAAATTATAAAGTTAATCCCATCAAGGAATTAATTACAAGGCATAGATTAAATCTCAGCAAGATAAATGAGCCTTTAAAGGAAGTCCAAAGACTTTTATTTTTAAGGAGATAAAGAATGTGAAAGACTAGAACAAGAAGTCTTTCATTCAAGTAAGGAAGAAAATTCATCAACTTGCAAAACTGATTTTGATCCAAAACTGGGAGAGTCGATGCAAATTTAAAATTTAGGAAATGATCTATCAAACAAATTTCCAAGCTACTTTGCTTCGGCAAGAATACCTCCTTTTGACAGGTACCCGAATACATTTTTTGGATACTATTATAATTGTTATAACTTTGGACATAAATATATTGAATGTAGGACACCCATGAGAAGAAATGGTGTTAGAAAGGATTATCCTACTTCCAGAACTGTGAGTCAAACCAAGAAATCCTTCTCTGTACTGTCACATGAAAAAGAGTGCTCTAAGTGTAATAATTTTAGTCACATTGCTGCAAATTGCAGATTAAGACAATTCATTCATGAAGAAGGTAAAACATATGATATTTGTGGGATAGCTCTCTATGCATAGAAGAATGAAGGAAAATGATATATTGGTAGTGGATGCACTAAGCACATGACTGGAAACAAAGTTAAATTTCTCACCTTGAAAAGAGAAAAAGGAGGTGATGTGGATTTTGGTGATGATCATGACATCAAAAATTCTCAGGAAAGGAATTGTGGCTCTCAAAGGGAATGCCAAAGAATAAGAGGTACTATACATTGATGGCCTAAAGCACGATATTATGAGTGCAGGACATATTTGTGATGCTAATCACAATATTGCTTTCTTTTCCCACCACTATGAAATTAGAAGAAATGGTTCTCAAAAATTTATTGGAAAAGGGACTCAGTCTCCTGGAAATGTATATGTCCTAGATGAAATAGAAGGACAAAAATGCTATGTCGGTCAAAGTGACAACAACTGGTTGTGGCACAAAAGGCTAGCACATATGAATTTTGATAATTTGGTAAAAATCACTTGAACAGAAGCCATGAGAGGGATGCCAAGAATTTCCAAGCCTGGAAATAGGATGTCTGGTTCATGCTTGCATGGAATTTCAGATCTACTTTCAAGCCAAAGATCCATTAGTCTACTTCACAACCTCTGGAGTTGGTGCACATTGATTTGTGTGGGCCAGCAAGAGTTTAGTAACTTCAAGGTGAGAGGTATTTCATGCTCTTTATTGATGACTATTCTAGAATGATCTGGGTAAATTTTCTTAAAACCAAGTCTGAAGGATTTGAAAAATTCAAGCTATTTAAAGCCAAAGTAGAAAATGAATGTGGTCACAAAATTAAGTGCATTAGATCAGATAACGCCGGGGAGTTCACCTTAATTGAATTCAAGAACTTATGTGAAGAGAATGGAATTAAAAGACAATACTGTACAACCAATAATCTGCAACATAATGGTATTACTGAAAGAAAAAGTAGGACAACTAAAGAGGCTGCAAGAACTATGCTTTTAGAAGCAAAATTGGCTGAAACCTTTTGGAAATAAGCAATGGATGCAATAGTATATACAATCAATAGAGCGCAATTACAAGTCTGCAGTGACAAAAATCCATATGAATTATGGACAAGAAGATCAACTGCAGTAGGATACTTTAAAATTTTTGGGAGTAAATGTTACATCAAGATAAACGATTATCATTTGGGAAAGTTTCATGACAGGGCCGACGAAGGTATATTTTTGGGTTAGTCAACTGAAATAAGGGCCTACAAATGTTACAATAAGGGCTTGAAAAGAATTGTTGAAAGCATAGATGTTAGAGTGGATGAGGAATTGCCACAAGATTTTTCAAATCATGAAGAAGACGAAATAGATGATGATTTATCTGATAAAGAACAGGATGTAAATGAAGCAACAAAAAATGAAGAGAGTGAAAAACCCGCAAATAGACATGACACGTCTTCAGTTAGTAGAATCTCTCGAGCACACAAACCATCCATAAATTGTGTAAGAAGAGATCATCTAGAGGATCTCATCATTGAAAATATAGATGAAGGAATGAAATTGAGGAAAAAAAACAAGAAAATATTTGGCTCTACTGTCATTAATAAAACCAAGAAATTTTAAGGAAGCTTACGCAGATGAACATAGGAATAAGGCAATGCAAGGTGAACTGGAGCATATTAAAAAGAGTGAAACTTGGGAGTTTGTATCATTCCCAAAGGATAAGAATGTGATAGGAACAACATGGGTATTTAAGAACAAATTGAACGAAGATGGAAAAGTTAATAGAAACAAAGCTAGACTTGTATGCAAAGGTTATGCGCAAGTTGAAGGACCTTATTTTGAAGAAAAATTTTCTCTTGTTGCTCGAATGGAGGCAATCAAAGTGTTTCTTTCCTACTCATGCTTAAAAAATTTCAAAGTCTATCAAATGTACATAAAATATTCCTTTTTGAATGGAGAATTAAATGAAGAAGTCTACACAGGACAACCAAAAGGTTTGAAACAGTCGGGTAAAGAGAATGATGTATGGAAACTAAAGAAGGCTCTCTATGGACTCAAACAAGCCCCAAGGGCATGGTATGATCGTTTAGACAAATATCTATCCCAACAAGGTTTCAAAAGGTGCAATACAAACAATAACATTTATTTCAAAATTGAAAAGAATGGACTTCTAATAACTGTTGTGTATGTTGATGATATTATTTTTTGGATGTAATAATGACAAATTAAGTCATGAATTTGTTGATGTAATGGAACGCGAATTTGAGATGTCCATGATTAGAGAATTATCATTCTTTCTTGGACTACAAATATCTCAAACCACAGAAGGGATCTTCATATCTCAATCCAAGTATCTAAAGGAAATGCTTAGTAAGTTTGGGATGACAGGCCGTGCTCCTGTGGGCACACCTATGACTACAAATTACAAACTCAACAAAGATGATCAGTCCCGACGGGTCGATACCACTTACTATATATCAATGATTGGAAGTCTGTTGTATTTAACAACTTCTAGGCCTAAAATCATGCCAGCAGTTGGAATTGTGGCCAGATTTCAATCATGTCCATAAGAATCGCACGTGGTAGCAGTTAAAAGAATTTTGAGGTATCTCAAAGGAACCTTTGAGCTCGGGATTTGGTATCCCAAAGATCAAAAGTTTGAAATTTCAGCTTACACTGATGCAGATTGGGTAGGTAGTCTAGATGATAGAAAAAGCACCAGTGGTAATGCATTCTTCTTGGAAAATTGTTTAATAGCATGGTCAAGTCAAAAGTAGACATCCATATCTCTGTCTATTGCTGAAGTTGAATATATAGCTGTTGTTGAGTGTTGTAATCAGATCTTGTGGATAAACCAATTATTGAAGGAAATTCAAGTTGACAACAGTCATCCTACACCAATTTATTGTGACACCAATGCAATAAGCATTTCTAAAAATCCAATCATGCATTAAAAAATGAAACAAATATTTATCAAGTATCATTTCCTTAGAAAAAAGTTAGTGAGCAACAAGTAAAATTGGAGTATGTGAACACTAAGGATTAAATTGCTGACATTTTTACCAAACCCTTGCCTAAAGATACATTTGTATATCTCAGACAGAAGTTGGGAGTTATCTCCCATTTGAATTAAACTATTACTTTTGTGTGTGTGATGGGAGATATCTAAAGTTTGCACCCTTACTCAAAGGAGGAGAAAATTATAGGTTAAGTGACACCACCTTTTCCATTGATGTCAAAGGGGGAGAAATTCTGAGAGAGCTCATTGTTAGGGGGAGTTGTGAATTGACATCAATGCTAAAGGGGGAGATTGTTGTCATTCAGAGTTAGATATTATTGGCATTGATGTCAAATAGTTAGTCAATGTCATGAGTGGAAATGAATGTAGCAAGGATGTTGAAATGCACACAAAAACATTGCTTTGAAGTGAATGCAATGAGAGTTTGGATTCCCACAACACTTGGGTAACATGCCCACTACACAATGAAAAATGCATGCAACATAGAAGAGTCTAAATGACTGTACGAGGAAATGGATGAATATGACTGCTTGAAAAGTGTTAAAATGATCACATACGATGAAGAAAATTTCTGAAGTTTGGAAGGTGAGAATGCACATAGAATATGAAAAATATGCTCGTAGGGATAACATTGTAATGTACCCATTTTAAAATAATTTCATAGTGGGAAAATTCCATCAATCCTACTAGTTCCCTAGGTTGGGTGGAAACATTGGGAAGTTAATAAGGGAGATAATAAATGATGTTTAGACATTAGACAAAATAAAATATTTATTTAATAAGGTCAATTAAATGAATGCAAGTGAAGAATGAAATGGCTAGGAAAAATGGAGACATATGGAGACTATGGGGCCCATTCAAACTAGAATTCCTATGTTAAATGGCATCCACCTCTTGCAATCTCAAAGCTTTGGAAAGCATAATGTTTTGGATGGATTATAAGGTCAATATACTTGTCCATATACTTCCTAGGTAGAATTTTGGATGAAGTGTAACTTACATGAGCAAGGAACAACCAAATGGGGAGTTTGATGGACACTTGGCTAGATTCCCCCACTACAACAAAAATTGGATTTAGCGTCTCTTTTTGCATCCTTTTTTACGTCTAGACCATAATTCAATGTATTTTTCTTCAATTTTTGGACAAAATGGCGCAATTTCATGGGTTGGTGCTATTTTAGGCATTTTTTTGCGTCCTTTCTCTAAATTTGGTGCAAATTGCAGCGTAATTTGCATCGAGTTTTGCAACTGGTTATATGCTAGGTTTTGCATCAGGTTTTGCGATAGGTTTTGAGCCTAGTTTTGCACCTAATTTTACGTCTAGTTTGTACATCTACTCTTGTTGTGCCTCCTTTTACGCCCATGTTTGCTTCAACTTTTATGCCCTTTTTTTCATCCACTTTTGCATCATTTTTTACATCCACTTTTGCATCCACTTCTACTTCTTTTTTTGCATCCCTCTGTGCACCAAGTTTTGCATCAATGTTTACATCCTGTTTTGAGTCTAGTTTTGCATCTTGTTTTGTTTTAGCCATTTTTGCATCCACTTTTGCATCCATTTTTTCGTCCACTTTTGCACCCACATTTTCATCCCTTTTTGCATCCTATTTTGCATCCATGTTTACATCTTTTTTTGCATCTACTATTACATCTACTATTGCATCCACTTTTGCATCCACTTTTGTCGCGTCTCAATTCACACCCATTTTTGCGCTTACTTTTACACCCACTTTTGCATCCACATTTGCATCTTTTTTTGCATCCAATTTTACATCAGTTATTGCATCCCTTTATGCATCCATTTTTGCATCCACTTTTGCATTGGGTTTTGCGTTGGGTGTTACGACTACTTTTGCATCTACTTTTGTTGCATCCAATTTTGTATCCCATTTTACATCCATGGTTGTATCCACTTTTGCGCCACTTTTTTCATCATGTTTTGCTTCCATGATTGCATCATTTTTTGCATCCACTTTTGCATCACCTTTTGCATCCATTTTTGTTGCACCCCATTATGCGCCCACTTTTGCGCCTACTTTTGTTGCATCCTTTTTTGCATCCATGTTTTTATTCACTTTTGCATCCAATTTTACACCTAGATGTTGAAGATGAAAATGAGGATAATGATTATGATATTGATGATGGTTATGATGATGATGATAATGTTGTTGATAATGAGGAGAACGATGACAATGATGATGATGATGATGATGATGATGATGATAATGATGATGACGCTTATGATGATGATGATGATGATGAGGATAATGGCAATGAAAAAATCACCGATGATTAATGATGGCAATGAAATGAATGATGATGATGGTGATGATGACAATAACAATGATGATGAATACAATGAGAATGATGATGTTGATCATCTTAAAAAATAAGTTGTTATTTGTCATGCATAAATCGTGTGTGTCCTCCTATCCCTTTTCCACTAATCACATATTTTGGGTAGATCTTATTTCTTATTCCAAAGGTAATGATGAATAACTGATGAAAATGCCAATAATCATGATGATGATGATCTCAAGGACAATGGCGATGATGATTATGCCGATGATGATGACTATTGTGATAATCATGATGACTATGACAAAGATGACGACGATGATCATGATCATCATCATTTCCATCATCGTCATCATAAAAAACATCATCACTGTCATTGTCATCTAGTTCATCATCGTCATCATTTAAAGCATATGGTGTATGTTTACCAATTAAAGCATGCATAACAAGTGAGATTATTCTAAAACACCCCACCAAAGTACAAAATTCAAACCACAAGGGAAACATAATATTGAAATTGTTCCCATTTTCTTTCTCCCAACAAAACATGCTTCATTTTAGGGAATTATGTTAAAAAACATACATTCATAGTCCATCCATACTATACTTGTAAGAAATATAAATATAATACTTAATAGAATTTATAAAATAGGTAAATATTTTATAAACACCCTTATGATATATAAATTTCTTTCACCTTAATAATGGTAAAATATGTAAATATAATAATAATATATAATTAATATAAATATGTTACTATAGTTCATATGTTAAAATATTTAATATAAATAAATATATATAGTTCATATGTTATGTGATTTAAAATAATTAAATATATACACATATTATTTACTTATACATGCTACAAATTAAAATATAGATTAAAACCTATGAAGTTTCATAGGGAGGAGAAGCAAAACATAATTCCATAAATTTAGGCATTTGTGAGAAAAAAACTAGTTTTTTGCTAATACACAGTTAGGGTTCATTACAAAGAACATTTTGTATATATTCTTCATGTTTGGCAATGTACGAGGGGTTCAGAGTTTGAGAAAAAGAAACAATATTTGTAGTGAAATGTTTGTCTGAGCTTAGTAAAACTATCTATGTAGAAGTACAAAGTTTTTCATAGAAGAGATTCATGTGCCAATATTTCTCGGTCTGTGTTTTCCTTTGTAAATGTTTTCTTTCTAAGTTTTCCATTTATATATGTTGTATACAATATTTGAATGAAAATATATGATTCACAATTCATCCTCTGATAGGAAGCTTTGATTTCATCCATGTTCAAATGTTTTCACCCATTCCTCTAAAGTTAACACAAAATTCATTCTAGCTAATGCTTTGTTTCAGTGGACTGTAATTCTCATATCTGCCACCATTCCTAAATGATTCCACTACCAATCATTGATCATTCTTATTGATACTCAGCCTTTGACTCCATGCCCATTGATAATTCTTGTACATTCATCACAAAGAGCATGCCGGGTTATCAAATGCATATGCCAATTCACCACAACCACACCGAATGAAAACTATGTGGAAGGAGGAGCCCACAAGGGATGTTAAAACAAGTACCAAATGCAACCGAGCAATTGGAAACAAAGTAGTCAAGTGCTACATCATCACCCAGGTGGTGTAAGGAAGCTATATTTGCTCAAATTTCCATAAATTCAACCTAAAAATAAAAATTATAGAGACACTTTTTGAAGCGTCAAAGACAATAGATAAAACACCTGAAAAAATTGGATATGTGATACGAATTATGTACAGTCCATACAATCTTACAATATGTAAGTATAGTCATACAATTGGAAAAAATAGTTGCGCAACAAATCTATCGGAAACCCTGCAAATTCCTACTTTGTTTTCTTAAATCTCTTATTTAACCTAGAAAAATATTTATATTCCACTTTAAATCAAAATAAATCTAATTCCCTTGAAATATGAACCTGGCATTTGAATCAAGCAAAATAATGATGTCTTTCTTTGAAACTAGAAATACAATACCTAGTTTCGACGTGTTTGTAAATTCTCCAACTTCTTGATGTGTATCGAATAAAGTGTTTTGGTTAGCCATCGAACTTGGTCACTTTTAAGGCACATAGGGGGAATTTATAGTCACCACCCATTTCCCGATATCGTTATTTATCTACTGAAAATTTATTATAAAAATTTAGATAGATACTGAAGCCACAGTGCACTTAACATGCTTGACAATATCAAATTCTAGGGTAGACAATGCAGTCTACAATAACATCAAATTATATCACTTAAATTTTATAGGAATAAAAAAATGAGAGACAAGCCATATCTAAGATAACCACTTGTATCCCATGCCAAAACAAAATGACACTCATATACGGTAGCCACCATCAAACATAGCTCGAAATGCATCTGGAGATGCCAGAAGTGCAATCCCGTGGGCATAAAATCACCTACCTACATTTAAGCACCATATTGTTTGCATTTGTTAGAGTAAAAAGTTAAAACAACATTCTATAATAACTCATTCAATATTTCTGGAAAGCTTTATCTTAACTTTTCCATAGAAACCAATTCAGAATCTACTGAGTAGTTAACCCCTTTCAAAGATCTAATGATATGCCATTTAAAAAAAAACTTATTAAATGTGTTACTACATAACGTCACTCAGCTTCCACTAAAAAGGTAACATCTGATAAAGTGTGACTGTTGACACACTGCTCTCCCAAATATACCTGCAAAGTTTTTTAAATATGAACAACAAACACCGATTAAAAGAAATTCATTCCAAAACTAAATTGATCATCTTGTTTATTAGAGTAGAGATACATTAATAATTGATAACTAATCCTCATAAGCAGTAGAGTGTTACTAAAATGATCTGCTTGCTTGCTGATAAATATCGTTTGAGAAGTAGACTACCGAGTGATGAAGCTTCCCTACCTCACTCTAAACAACGTCACCGAGCTTAGGAAGCTATGTCTGCATGTGTTGAGGCTGCAACTGCTTTAGTGGAGCCAGTGGCAACTGGTGTGACTGGACAAAATGATGCATACAAGATTTCTGCAGATGAAAAATCTTATACTAAATTCTTGGATAATGACAAGAAGTCAGTTAAGGGAAATGAGGAATGTGTCAAAATAGACACATTGATCCAAAAAGAACTAACAGAAACAATAGGTAGTAAGAGACCTATGGTGTAATTTGATACTTTTAGTAATAGGAATGCTAATAGGTAGTAAGAATGCCAACATATGGTTTAGGAATTTGATACTTTTAGTAATAGCTTCCAACAACAATTAAAGTAGGTGGGGTGGGGTGTCTGAAAAGAAAACGTGAGTAATAGAAAGAACGAATTGTTTTTTTTTTCCATTTCCGTACTGAGAGAAACAAGGTGCAGTCTAAATCCTAGTATGGATGAGATGTGTCATGCTTGTAGTTTATAAATGAAAATGAAACAAAGGTTGAAGTCTGCACAACCATAAATTATAGGAAATGTTGAAATGGAAGGGTAGCAATGAGTTTGAGTTTCATGAGTATGCTAGTGCATCCTTCCAAAAATTTAGACCATTATTAAAATGCTATATATGCAAAGTAACTAATGGTAAAGATAGAGTTGTGAGGAAAATGGGGTCACAGGCTAGTAAAAACTAAATACAAGACCCTTTAGAGAATGTGAAGACCCTCTTAATTGGCTCATTTATATCTAAGAGGAGTATGCTAACATATGTGGGGACATTCTTCAGTGGAGGTTGAATCATTTTAGAGAACGAGAAAATATTCTTCGGCGAGATTCTCCAATAGGGGTTTATTTTTTGAAACAAGTTTATCTTATATCACTTAATAAACTTGTTTAAATCCAAAAATTGAAGACATGGAGGAAAAATTGGGATCTCAAATGTTAGGAAAATGTGACAACTTTTTCAAATTCCGTAGTATAATTGAAATCCTCTCAAGGGAAGCTCTAAAACACAAAGGTATTCAAGGACTTACATGGTGCTCATGTTGCTAGAATAAGTGTAAAGATTGCTCCCACCTTCTCCTTACTTGTGTTTGTGCCATATAAGTATGAGAATAATGGGAGAAATTTGTAAGTTTGGCTAATCCACTAGTGGGAAATGCTAACCAACTATTTTAGAATTGGAGTAGTGGTCCATGGAAGCCTTAAAAGTATCTATAGCATGTGGAGTATAGCCTCAACATATTCTATATGGACAATTTGGAAGGTCAAGAACACTCTATTTTTTTAGGGAAATATCCTCTCTTGTACACATCCCTTGATTAGAGAAAAACTTGCAACGATTGAATCAATCAAACATTCATAGTCTAAAGCTATCATTTATGAAGATGAATCCAAATTCTTGTAATTGTTGGGCCTAGAATATTGACCCTGTCACTCAAATAGGATCCCCTTTCGAATATAATCATGGTCTACTCTCGATGAAGGACGTGATAAACTCAATTTTGATCGAGCAATGAAAAACAATCTACATATAGCAAGAGTTAGATATCAACTATGTAAACATACTGGTAGGTTTCTTAGGATGAACCTCTAGTTCTTACGATCTTGTTCAAACAACATGCATACATTGTTGGCCTCATTAATGGAGTGATGCTTGCAAAATTTTGTAGGCCTAGAAGTGTTATAATCATCAGAAATTCACCTCTAATTACCCATTATCTAACTGGGAAGGGAAATCTTTCATGGTGGGACCACAAATCAATAGTTTGGATGGGTTTTTTTCTTATCTATGGATTTTAAAAATGCAAGGTTCACTCATGAGTGAAGTGTGAACTAGGTAGCAGATTAGATTACAAATAAGGCAGTTCAATCCAAACTCAACATATATTTAGATCGAGAGGTGTTAGATATCGTAGAGGATTCAAATGGGAAGGCTATAATGTCACCTGAAGTAAACAAATTTCAAGCATCCATTTAGGCACTCTACCTTGTCAATGCCATCAACGATGAAGTCAACTTCACACTAGATTCCCAATCATGTTAACGCACTTAGCTCACACACTTCTTAGAAGGTATCCAAATTATTGGACAACAAATTCAAATAATCCAAATTCATTTTGCTCCAAGACCAATGTTGTGTCCACACTCACATCATCTCTTCAATAGGCACATTCTTGGTCTCCAGGAGGAGAAAACAGACAAATACATTCATGATCATGGACCAAGCAGCATAAAAGAGAAATATGCCATATCTCAAATGGCATTGACAGGAAAACCTGTGCCAACACAAAAGTGACCAACAAATTCACCGCAACACTGATACTTTGCCCTGTGGACCGAATTTCAAGGGGGGAAATCTTGTTGGGAACCAACCAACCGAGACGACCCGAAGACCATCCGAAGCCAAGGGTATAAGTACAGAACAAGAACACTATAAATGATGAATATCCCTTTGTCATTCCATTCCCTTCGAACTTCGAACTTCAACCCCACGATAAATGCAATCAACACCTACAATGCAATGACCAAGACTAATGTTGTTAGTTTATGAACATAATCTATTTTATTCATCATATTTAGTTAAAGAATATAACCTCCAGCAAAGATTTCCAATTCAAGAATATAACCTACACTTACACATGGACAAATTTGATGCCAATATAAAAATTCACATCAATAAAAAAATCAAGAGCCATGTTTATTGTGTCACCTCCAACCCAACAACATTGTTGCAACAACACCGCCATCAACATTGACATAATCAAGAGCAGTTCCAAGATCAGCTGCCCGAACCAGGTACGCATAGATATTGAATTTGATCACACTATTCACACACATGAAAATAAATTTACATCCAATGGAATCATGACTCTCGGTTCTCAGATACGAGCTAAAAACTCAAAAACAAAACAAGACCAAAACGCCCAAGCAACTATATATTCTTTGTGTTTGGAGTGCCGGTTGAAGGAAGTTGATTTGGATCTTTTGAATGCGATTAGCAAATTGAGTGTTATAGTTGAATCTGATATCTATGCTCATATGTTGCAGGCGTGTGCCAACTTGAAAGCCCTGGAAAAGGGTAGGCAAACACATTCTCTGATAATTAGGAATGGAATTTTCCCAATTGTTTTTTTCGGCACCAGGCATGCTAATATGTATGCTAAGTGCGAAAGCCTGGCTGATGCTCGTCTTTCTTTTGATGTCATGCCTGAAAGAAATGTCTTTTCATGGAATACAATGATTGGAGTATGTGCGAAGGATGGTCGTTATGAGGAGGCCATCGAAATTTATCAACATATGCTAGATTTAGGGTTTAAGCCTGATCATTTCACGTTTCCTTCTGTTTTGAAGGCCTGTGCTAGTCTGGAAGCTCTGATACAGGATAATGAGATCTATTGTCATATAGAGAATTTGGTTTTGAGTCTGATGTTTTTGTTGGGAATGGGTTGGTTGATATGTATGCAAAGTGTGGGTGTATTGAGGATGCACGCCAAGTGTTTGATAGAATGCGTAGAAGGAATTTCGTTTCCTGGAATGACATGATTTATGGTTACGTGTAGAGTGGTGCAGGGTGGTGTTCATCAAGAGAGGGGGCTGAGTTTTTTCTGTGATAATATATCAGCAGGTGTGAAGCCGAATTCAGTCACAATTATGAGCATGTTACCTGCCTGTTCAGACTTGATAACTTTGCAACTGGGTAAGGAGATCCACTGTTATGGTATGAGAATGGGTTTTGAGTCCAAAGTAGAGGTACATAATGCACTTTTGGGTATGTATGTGATGTTTGGCGGTATCGAGAATGCACACAGGGTATTTGATAGAATCTCACAAAAAAATGTAGTTTCATGGACTACACTAATTTCAGGGTATATTGAGGATGGGCAGAGTGATATAGCCTTGAAATTGTTTCGACATATGCAATTTACAGGAATGATATTGGACTTTGTCACCATCTCTACTGTTCTACCGGTGTGTTCCCACTTGGTAGCTCTGCGACATGGTAAATAGATCCATGGTTACAATATTATAAGTGGGTTAGGGTTTAATGATTTTGTTGAGAGTGCACTCATTTATATGTATGCAAAATGTGGGTCTATTGAAAATGCTTGTCTCATGTTTGATAGAGTATCTAAAGGGGATATAATCGCTTGGAATGCAATGATTGCAGGGTATGGTATGCATGGACATGGTGGTGATTCCATTGCACCCATTGATAAGATGCAAGAGACAGGATTTATACCAAACCATATTACCTTCACAGCTCTTTTGTCTGCCTATAGCCATACAAGTCTTGTGGATGAAGGTTGGAAATTCATATATTGCATGATTTGAGATCATCATCAAATCAGGCCTACCCCAGAGCATTATGCCCGTATGGTTGATATACTTGGCCGTGCCATACGCTTGGATGAATCCCATGAATTTATCAAAAATATGTCGATTGAACCTAATGCATACATGTACAGTGTTACAGATGGTTGTTTGTTGTCTATGTACAGTGTTACGGATGGCTGTTTGTTGACTGTTTGTTGGCTGTTTGGTTGCATGCATATGGTCTACCTGGCCTTAAGTTCTTGTTTATAATTTTTTGATTAAGTTTATATAGTTCTTTTCTTTTGAATTGTTGTGGATTGTTTCTTAAAATTTTATTTACCCTGTTTCTGATTAAACCAGGTATCAAGAACTTGCTGAGAGCAAAAATGTTGAGTATATCGTAGGATGTATGGTATCTAAACCTCAAAATGTTGAACATGGAAAATGATATTGTGGATGTTAGGTAGGTTTGAAATACTAGTGGTTCATTCAAAGTAACTAATATCTCTTTCCTGGTTTGTTGGCATTCTATGAAATGCAGGGGCCACACAGTTATACTATTGATATTGATATTGTAGCAATTTGTTTGTTATTCTTTGCAGCCTGGGACTGCTCTGCATGGGTTTGCACATATGCATTATTCTTGGAAGTACGTCTGGAGTGCTATAGAGTTTTGAAGTATGATGTAGAAGCTGAGCGGTTACCATCAAAGGCATCAAATGGACACAATAAGGTATGCCGTGCTGTGGCATATGTAGGCTTTAATGTAAATTATATTTAATTTTCTCTTTCTTGATCACATTGAAGATATATTTCTTGTTTTACCATTGTTCATAGGGTCATAGCAGAACAAGAGACTTGGATAATGAGGATTTGTTAGAGCATCTGCCTGCCTTGCAACAATTACTCTACCGCCTTGTTGGCTACTAGGTATTGTGTGATAGTGTTGAGTTTTTAACAATTAGTGGAATTTATCAGTAACTGCACTATTTCTTGTGTGCTTCTTTTAAAATTTGCATTCTTTTGACATTTCTCAAACAATTTTTACCCAGTTTAGTATGCTGCCATGGTGTTTTGATTGCTTTAATTACATTTAAGCCATTGTTTTCAGCCAGAGGGAGTAGCTGTTGGCAATTATGTCATTCAATATGCCTTGGCATTGGCAAGTTTTAAGTTCATTCTCTTTGTTTTGCTGATAATCCTACAGTCTACATTTTTGCAGTGATGAAAACATGTTTTTTCTAGAGTCTTGACTGATATCTAGATGACAAGACAATATGGAAGGAAATTTTAAATTGCCAGTACTTGTCACTACCTGGGAGTTGTTTGTCATTTTTAGCGATGTGAAAAATAAGGATTCAGGAGTTGGTTAAATTTGTGTTTTAAATCTGGATGTTTGAGTTTTCTGAGATTAAATTAGTGATGCATGTTATCCAAGTGAATTAACCACAACTTGCAAGTAATAAGAAATGATGTATTTTTGGGCTAGAATTGCCAATTTTACTTTTATTGTATGCTTTTACATTGCTGTTTAGTTGCTTGCTCATTTGTTTGTAGGTCTTGAAGGAAAGCTTTAAGATTTATTGTGCAATCAATGATGGTATTATTAATCTGGTGGACAAGGTATGATGGATTACATTTTATGGTCTCATTTATCTTAAGTTTTTCAATATTATCTTTGTACAAGATGTATGTGGATTTCTTCTTGAGGATATGTTTTGATCGATACCTATATTTGATTTTAGTTTTTTGAGATGCCAAGACACGAAGCCATCAAAGCCCTTGATATTTATAGGAAGGCTGGTCAACATGTATCTATTGTTTCTGGTTTTTTTTTTGAACTTTTTTGTCTAATTTTTGTTATTTGTCAAATTGGTCTATTGGCCAATAAACTGGCTGTAAGAGTTATATGTGCTACCTGATTAGTTATAGATATTTGACTGTTAATATTAAGCTACAATTAAGTTTGTCATTATCAAATAAAAGCATATTGTATGACAGTGGAGTGCAACTGCTTAAACAATTAGTCAGACATGTCATGCATCTTTCTAAACAGAAGAATTAATAGATTAATTTTCATCCTTCATCATTATAATGGGTGTAGGTTTTGCATGCAGGCGGAGAGTCTATCTGAATTTTATGAAGTTTGCAAAGGCCTAGAACTTGCCCGAAACTTCCAGTTCCCAATATTGGGTCAGGTATTTGAACCATCTGAAACATTCTCTGTAAAGTTAGATGGGAACAAATTTATAGTTGTCTAAGTTATTAGTGGATCATACAGAAACTTGGTTTAATGCATGTTCTGAACTACATAGACTCATTGCATTTCAATATCTGATGCAGCCACCTCAGTCATTTCTAGAAACAATGGAAGAATATATTCGAGATGCCCCTCGTGTTGTTCCTGTAGCAAGAGAGGTGCTGGTAAGCAATAATGTTCTATTAGATTCCACACTAATATCTCATTTTTCAATTGTGTTTTTAGTTATTGAATTCATTTTATATTATTTCAAATTCGACATTACACATTAGAGTTGCATTGTGAATTGAATATGGTAGATGTGCAACTTGCTTTAAACATTGGCCTATTGTGATGCTATGTTTTGTCACTTTGTGGTTTCTTGCTGGTTTAAACTATTTTCAATTCTGTTTATTTGAATTATATTGTCTCAACAGGTATAATATATCAAAATTTAGATGTTTTCCAAATTTTGAATAGATCACTCTTATCTCATTGGCTATAAATTATGCTACCCTCTTCATGCCCACCAACTTTGTATGTTTTATATATTGTAGTTTCTTGGTCTTTCTTGTTCAAGTGGTTCTGGCTAGATGGTTTTCTAACAAGAGTGATGTGCAAGGTTATGAGTGTTTCTGAAGAAAATAAACATTAGCATATATCTAGATTCTACATTTAATTTGAATATGCATTTATTTGTATTGGAAAAATAATTAAAGTGATCAATTTAATAATTTTTGTATGATCAAATAAAACCACAAGTTTTGGCAATTATAAGAATAAGGTGACTGCAAGGCTTGCCCTCTAGTACTTAGCCATTCAAATGGCTTTTTCTTTTTGTATATCTTAGTAATTCTACTTAGGTTTATGGAGGCAAGGAATTTGATTTAATTTTAAATTATTTATTAATGTCCTCTAGTGGCCATAATTTTCCAAAGAGACTATAAAAAGTACAAAGACAAGTGAATATTGAGAGTGCTAAAGCATCTCTCAGAGAACTGTAGAAGAAATAAAAGAATACATGTAGTGCCAAAAGAGATGCTGTTAGAATAATCCGTCGGGATTATTGTAAATAAATAATAAATAGGAATATGAATAGATAGGAAGGTGAAAAGGCTGGTTCTCAACCGCCATTGTAATGTATAAATATTTGCTTTGGTAAGGGAATAATATGGATCGGGAGTTATTACCAACAAGTGGTATCAGAGCCTAGCTGCCTGCCTGCCATAACTCCTGCCTGTTGCCAGTCTGCCCATTCCTGGCATTCTGCTTGCCAGTCCATTGCCAGACTGCTCCTTCAGTCTGCCAGTCGAGTCGCATGCAGTATATGCGTTACTCCTCCATCTGCCCGCCTTTTCTATCCTCTGCGATCTGTAGTTGTTGAATACCTGCGTGAAGGCACTCTGCGTGAAGACAGCTGCGTGGTGGTGAGAGTAAGATTGTTGATAGATATCTGCGTTGAGATTATAGTGTGACTGATATATCATATATATCTGCATCCTGCATTGGAGTTGCGCCATGTGGAGACTTTCTAGGTACTAAAATGTGTTGAATATTGCATTGAATATCTTTTTAACATTCTAGACTGGTGTGTAGCAACCATATTTTGTGCCTTTGTAGCGATTTGAATTATCTGCTAAGTCCATTCATCATTCTGTTTGCATGCTACGAGCTCTTTGTGCTACGACCTCTTCATATCTTCACTCTCATGTGTATAGTATTTTAGGAATGCTTTTAGGGTTTCCATTAAAAGTCGGATCGAACATCTTTCCATTCTAACCCTAGTTCTGCATATGCTGCGTGGAGAGTTGTATATGCTGAATGGAGAATTGTAAAATGATCTCATGAGAGGACCCAAGAACTGCGAAGTATTTGTGTGTGCTGCGTTTTGTGTGAATACCATAAGGAAGCAGCTCGCTACGAAGATTGTAAAGACTGTGTAATGTAAAATCGTTGGTGACCGTTGGAATACCCATCTTTTACACTGAAGACTGATAATGTATGCTTGCAGATGTATTTATGTAATATTGAGAGTCGTGGCCTTCAAATGTGAGCAACCTCCCTTTGCTGTACTGGAAACCCTAATTTTTTCTGCATAGAGACCCTTTGCAATTGAAATCCAAAGCTGCAATTTCATGAGAGAGTGGGATTGTGTTGCTGTTTTGTCTTTGTAGAGACTATGTAAGCTGTGAGCTGTAAGAGAAATGACCTTCTGTTTATATCTGTGTGAAGACTGAATCTGAAGTTTATGCTGAGTGGTATAAGACTGCTATGTGACTCCTCTAGCTCGTGAAAAGACCAACGAATTGGTGTATCTTGGTGTGAAGACCAGCGTGGAAAGTTGTAATATACTACAATAGTTTATAATCTAAAGAGTGAAGACATGTTTAACTGCTCCTCCTCCATAGCCTCCAGCGTGAAGACCAGCCGGGAGGTAATGCTGGAAGACCAGCGTTGAATTAAGATTGACGAGTTGAAGGCAAAGATAGAGAATGGCATGCTGACCCTTACCTGGCATGGCCCAGTAAATAATAAAAATAGAAGGGCTGATATATATATTGTATTGAGCGTGGAGCTGTGAATACTGTGCAAAGTGTATATACCTTGCCTGAAGAACTACATGGACTGCTACGTGGAGAACTAAGTGAAGACCGAGCCAGAACTGCGCTGGAATAAGAGAACTACGTGAAGAACTGTGTGGAGAACTGCGTGGAGAACTCATACATTTGCGCAGAGCGTGAGCACGAAGACTTCCCTTTTGGGAGTTGTGACCTGATATATATATGCTAACTAAGATATACTGGTATCATGTTGATGCTGCATGAAGTTCGTTGTACAACATTTTTTTCAGTTCACTGCACAAAACCTAATTTTGCCCTAATTCATCTGGTGATTGATATCACTGAGTTGTGGAGCTGAGTATATTGAAATAATATATGCTGCGTGAGTTTTGGATTTATATTCCAATAATATATGCTACAGTTTTGGAGCTGAGTATATATTGAAAGTTGTTGTCCTTTTTGCTGGTTTCACCATTTGCATTGCTGCCTTTTGAAAGACCCTGTACTGAATTTCTTCTCCCTGTAATGCTGCAAATTGAAGCTGCGATACTGTCATTGTATCACTTTAAAACCTGAAGTTGAGATTGTAAATCACCTTGGCAGAGACTGTAGACCTGCAAGGTTATTGGTTTTTTTTTCTATTTCTCTTTGTCATAACAAGTTTATTATTGTAAACTAACAGTTGTAAAGATGCACTCTTTGGCATCTAGTATTGGTGCTGCCGTAGCTAGCAAAGACCAATCCAAAGACCCTTCCAAGGGAGATTGCGGCAAAGAGAGAGGACAAGGAAGAAGAAATTTCAGAGGCAGAGGGGGCAGAAGCAAAAGATCAGACTTGCAGTGCAATCATTGCGGAAAGACTGGGCACACATCAGATCAGTGTTGGGCTTCATGGGACTCCATCAAAGAAAAGCATAACCAAAAGAAAGATGACCAAGATGCTAGTAAAACTTCTGATTCTTGTATTGTTGCACATTGTAATCTTGGATTTAATGAAATGACTTCTCTTTCATCTTACAAAGATTGTTGGCTGCTTGATACTGGTGCAACATCACACATGACATTTAGAAAAGACTGTTTTGAAGAACTAAATGAAACAATAGATGGCATAGTTTACTTTGCAGATAAGTCAAGTATTAAACCAAAGGGAATGGGCACCATTCGACTGAAGATGCCTGGATTCCCTGATTTCTTGTTGAAGAACGTTCTCTATCTTCCAGAGTTGCAGAGAAGCTTGCTGTCCTTGGTGCAGATTCGACAGCAAGGCCATTCCATCCACATGTTTGATGGAGTCGTTGAAATAAGAAAGTCCTCTGACAACCAAGTCATCATGACTGGATACGAATATGGAAAGTTGCTGAAGCTCAAGGGTTCATCCGCAAGATGTCAGAACTATGCCTACCTCTCTCAGCATGGAGAAGGTAATATGTCATCTAGTTCATTGTGGCATGCAAGATTTGGTCATCTAAATTATAACAGTATTCGTTTGTTGAGAAAGAATGGTGTATTTGGCTTGCCCACCATTCCTAAAGAGAAGAATAAATGTGATGCATGTATTTTAGGGAAACATAGTAAGCGTCCATTCCATGAATCTAATTTCAGAGCAAGTAGGAAATTAGAACTAGTGCATTCTGATTTATGTGGGC
>LPNX010792879.1:0-16521 GCA_001517045.1 Pseudotsuga menziesii | reverse complement strand
ATTATTGTAAATAAATAATAAATAGGAATATGAATAGATAGGAAGGTGAAAAGGCTGGTTCTCAACCGCCATTGTAATGTATAAATATTTGCTTTGGTAGGGGAATAATATGGATCGGGAGTTATTACCAACAGATGCAATTAAATCATAGGAAGCCTAAAAAGAACAAAATGGATGAGGAGGGTTCAAAGGGCATCAAGGATAGAAGCCCTAAACCAATAATGTTGTCAACTGTCTGATCTATAATCTCAATCATTTACCCTCAACAATTAAATACATTCACCATTAACTACTGAATATGATAATTGCAAATACACTGGAATGTAACTTATATGCAACAGAAACATAAACAATAAACAACCACATTCAACCAGTCATTTTAACCCAAGATGTTTGGGTAATGCCCCTAGAAAAACCGCAAATGGAAACCTATCCATGAGAGAGATTTTATTATGCTCAGCCCACCGAAAAGAAATCTAGAAACAACAAATATAAATCTTTACCAGCCTAGAAAAATGTGCCAGAATGAGATGTACAACCTCCAAAAATAGTACAGCCTCCACGGAAATAAATTCTAGCCTCGAAATTCATGCCCAACAGTACCAAACAATGCACAAGCAGTATGGACCAGCAACAGTGAGAAACTCATTCAATATGGCCCTTCTTCCTCTCACACATGTGGCTGTACATAACAGACCATATGTTGTTGTACAGAAAATGATTTCTTTGCCTTGATTTTTGTGCCCAGTTGTTGCTTATGTGATTTCTATCCTTTCTCTTTCTTGGGATTAGTGCCTCTTCCACACCTTGCAATTTGTGCCTCGTCCCTTCTAGCTGTAGTATTTTCCTCACTCTTCTTTTCTTCAGCTCTCACCTCTCTCATTCACTTGTGTGTCTCTAAACTCTCCTACTTCTCTTTTTATTAATTCTGAGAATGACTCTCTCTTCACTTTCCCAAGTTACTTTGTCTCTTCACCTCCCAAGTGACTCTTCAATTTCCATGGGTGAAATAAATTACACTTTTGTGAAATGAAATCATTTTCATTGACACTTTAACAAAATACTCACATTCACTTTATAACATTAAAGTAAATGTCTAGGAGAGTCACCTAGGTCCTTTCTACATGCCTAGACACCAAGCAATGTAGAAGACCTTCCTCGCTACAAATTTCAACACTTTCATCGCCTCCAACCAAGTCATCCTTACTGCTGGAAAAAGGAAATAAAACACCCTAAAGCTCAGAAGCTCTGCATGCAAATCACTTTGGATTAAATTGCTGTGTAGAGGAGTTTTTCAGCTATTTTAGAATGCTTTTAAGTTTTCTTGCTGTTCATTCGCCATAAAAAGCATTGCATTTATTCCCATCTAATCCTCCCTGATCTCTTAGTTGCTGTTTGACTGAACTTGAGTGACCTGCACTAGCACTAGCCTTTAGTTGGAGACTTGGGCTTATGTGCATCAACCTCCCATCCATCATTCTTCTACTGAGGTGGCTTATTGTGTTTTGACATAGCTAGGACAATGCAGGGAACCTATCATTCAGAGGCTTGTTTGGAGGGATTTGAGGCCAACTTTGACTGTGCTCTTGGCACTCCCTTATGGACCCGGAAGCTATGTGTTTAGGTTGACCATGTTAAAGTTTTAGGGTTAGGAAAGTTTTTAACATAAGAAATAAACTTTAATGCATGAACATAAATATAAAACAAGTTCCAAAATAATACTGCTCAAATCAATTTAAATTTTAAACTGCAATAAATACTAAACATAACTTTCATCTCTTTCAACTTTAACACTCCATTGATTCACCAAATGTCACGTACAATAACAAAATAATAAATAATGTACAAGAGATAACATCACTAAATAATCATAACCATTATTTTGAATCAGCCTTATACTCAGATACTTTTAGGTTTGATCTTGTCGCCGAAGGGTCAAGTCAACTGGGTAAACAATTGACGTACCTTGAGAGAGAGGGTTAAAGCAAAAGTAAACAGACCTTAGATTCTTCAATCAAATTAGCAGCATAGTCATACTCAATACAATCATATTTCTGTATCTAGTTATACGTTTACAATCAAAAATTTCACTTATTCTCATCTTAATTTGTGTTGTAAGAGGTTGTGTGCTTGTAATCATCCAACAAGTCAATGGATCTGGAGAAGAAGCTATGCTTATGTATAACGATATTCACCATGGTTAAATGCAATTTTTCTTGAGGTGGTTGTTCTAGGCATATCTAGTGAAGGATCTAACTCGTGTATCCTTTAAACCCATATATACTTCTTGGCAGATTTAAGAAATATTCCCTAAGTTTATCTTTAGTTTGTAGCACTATTTAGTTTGTAGGCATCTTCTTTTAGTAACCATTCAAGATTTCTTCTCTTACCATCCCATTGCTGAACAAAATTACCTCATCAATGAATAACAAAATTTATGTAGCAACACACACATCCTCAATTGGATTCTACAACTATTTCTTAAACACATCCCTTATTCCATGTCCATATCAATTTTAGGTTATTAGGTATGCATCAATGCATTATGTTGTTTTCTAAGACTCTTTTCCGGACCACTTTAATAGATTGCGTAATTGTTTATGATATTTTTTTTCCCGAGGACGGTATATTTTTGTGCTTATTAGTGTGTTTGAAAAATTAAATTGGATTTTAAGCTTGAATGTCTTTGTATCTTATTGTCTTTTATTAGAATTACAAATGATCAAATCTATGTGTTAATATTGCTCCTCTTCCCGATTTTTAAAGGGTACTAGCTCAATGGAAGAGTGCTTGTTTTACAAGCAGGAGGTTGGTGGTTCAATTCCTCCATGCCCTAATGACATTGAAATGTATTTATAAAGGTAAAAATGTAGTAGTGCAAGATGGATGCAATATTAGATGCAGCACTAAATGAAAAACAAGATGTAAAAGTGGACGTCACACCAAACACAAAAGTGGATGCAAAAGTCGACCTTATGTCAGACGCAAATATGGAAACAAAAATGGATGTCACACAACGCAAAATTGGATGCAAAAAGAGACTCAACACTAGACACAATTAATTACTCAAAACTAGATGCAATACTAGGTCCAAAACTAAACGCAACAGTAGATGCAAAAGTGGACTCCTAACTAGACGTAAAATTGGACATTAAATTGAGCACAAAATATGGTGTATCGATGGACATAAAACCAGGTGTAACACCAGGTGCAAAAATGGAAGGAACACTTGGCGCAAACAAAAACTTAAAATGAGACACAATATTGGATGCAAGATGGGACAAAACATTGGATGTAAAACTAGATGTAATATTGAATGCAAGATGGGATGCAACATTGGACACAAAACTAGATGCAATATTAGATAAAAACATGGCTGCAAAACTAGGCGCAACATTGGGCTCAAACATAGATGAAAAAAAGACATCAATCGGGATGCAACAATAGGTGCAAACCTAGATGCAAAATACAACGTAAAACGAGATGAAACATTAGATACAAACATGGATACAAAAAAAACGTAAAAAAGGATACAAAATTAGATGCAAATGGGGATGCAACATTATAAGTAAAATTGGATGCAAAACTAGATGCAACATTGGGCCGAAAATTGGATGCAATCCTAGATGCAACGTTAAATGCAGAATTGGACACATAATTTTATGCAAAACATGTTACAAAATTGGGTGCAAGACTCAATGAAAAAATAGGAGCAAAATAAGACACAAAATTGGATGCAAAACTGAGCGTGAAACTGGGTGCAAACAAGGATGTAACAAAGGACGCAAAAAAAGATGCAATAGAAGTTGCAAAATTGGGCAGAAATAAAGGCGTAACAAAAGATGCAAAAAATTGGGCACAAAAATGGATGTTAAAAAGGACAGAAAAAAAGATGCAATAGACGGCGTTTTACGAAAATGTACAATAGCGCCAAATTGTTCACCACAATTGAGAAAAAATTACACTAAAATCCGGCGCTAAATTCGACGCTAAATCCAGTTTTTGTTGTAGTGCCCTTACACTTATGACATCTATGACACCAATGATGGAGATTATATGACAGTTATGACACAAGTCAGATATGAAGGATGATATCTGACATATTTGACATATCAGGTCGAAATAGAGCATCCAATAGAGCTCTCATGTGATTTGGAGAAGCTCAATGGGTTCTTACACAATTTGGGAGAAGATGGAAGGTGAAGAGAGAGGCCACATGGTAGAGCATGAGCAGCCACACCAATTAGACTTGGATTTGGTTTATGGATGTATCTGGAAGTTAAGGAGACCATTAATGTTTATAAAATATAGGGAGTAGCCATGAGAAGGGATTTTTGATCAGTTGTGAAATTTGTTGTTGTAAAGAGAGAGAGCTAGTGAGTGACTAGTTCATGCTTGAGCCAATTTCGAGGGTGAAAGATTCCAATCCTAATTGGTGTTTGGAGAGGCCACTCAGGTATTTAAAGGAGATTCAATGGAGTTATAATATAAAGGTGCAGCTACAGCACCTCGTGGACACTTCAGGATTCATCTCATCCCCCCTCCCATCTAACATTCTTTCACCATATTTCAGCCCGGTGGAGTGAGGTGCACTTGGTGAGCCATTCATATTTTTGAGGGAGCTCCTCTTGCTCCAACATTTTGTATTCTTATTTAAATACTCTTCTATCTCTGTTCAGAAATTTATCAGGTCGAAAGGCCAAGATATTTTATGTATTATTGATCAGTAATAAAGAAACAATGTCATTTCCCACTTCTTTGTTGCAAACTCTTATAATATTGGTAGATTTGAATGGCTGTGTAAACTATTGATTATTAATGCATGAATATAATGTAAATGAATCATTTTTTAGGTTTCATATTCATTAACTGAGATTTTTTTTTCCATTGGGTCGAATTCCATAACCATTGGATTAAATTACATCTCATTTTCCCAAGGGTTCAAAACTAGTTTTTATATATCTGATTGAAGGAAGTGATAATAACCATGGGAGTTCGATTGGCTCAGCATATGAGTCCCTGTTGATGTCCTATACACATAACCTTCCTCAATTTGAGAATTAGAGTGGGTTTCTGTACATTTGGGAGGCCATTCCGACAATTACCCGGGGGGGATTTGAGCCCCAAAATTGCTAATAAAATCATCTATCTTGTTCAGAATTTAGTACAAACTTGAAGAAGTGATTGGAGGGCCATAATACATCCCTGAAAATAAAAATTAATTTATTATATCATTCATGCACCTTCTCTGAATATTTGGGAGCAATTGGGCCAATTTGGAGACCAAGACACTAAGACTAGTCAAGAGCAAAAATTGTGAAAAATTGGAAAATTAGGCATTTTAGTAAAAATTTAAAAAAGGGACATTACAAACATCGTATAAAAAAAGAGTTGTATGTAATTCCCACATTAGTCAAAAAAAATCCTGTATCAGTCATAGTTATGTCCGCCAAACTCTAAGAAAATTCTAGCATAATAGATGCGTACAAGAATTATTAAATGCCCGTAGGGATTTCCAAAGTTTCCATCAGACTTGGTTGTTTATGCCAGGAAGGATTACGTCTTGATGAAATTCTAAGATTCCCACAGGTGTTTGATAGGAGTTAATGTCCACCGATCAAGGAAAGCGCTCATATATCTTATGGTTGAGTTGCCAGATGTTACGATCTGAGTAGAATAAAATTAAATCAACAAGAGAGAAAATAGTTTAAGTTTTTCTCAAGTCAGCTTCATAATAAAAATAAAATAATGAGAATATAATTCAGTATGCAAGAACTAGATAGCCTCGTCATATTTTTATAAATACATACATGTATAAAGAGAAGAGGTGTGTGTCACCTTGAATATATGCATTTCGATGTGGAGATAAGGAGTAGTTGACTGGAGGATGCGAGTTTATAGCAGATGAAGGAGAAGAGATGTAAAGTTCAGTTTTTGTGAGTTTTTATCTTCGGGTATTAAGTAAAGATCAAGTTCAGTTGAGATAAAGAACATGGTTTGAAGACAAGGTTCTTTGAAGTATCTTTATGTTTGGGAGGTAGGGTAAAGTGAGGAACTTATTCACACATTCAAGTGGCATCTTAAAACCTCAATCACAGTTGAAGCTGGAAATTTTATACAGAGGTTGAAGCCTCATTCTTATCAGTTGCATCTGGTATTTACAGTCTGTGTTGCAACACAACCCATACATGTAAATTTGTCAGATACTGTAATATATTTGTATTTTAAGAAGTGTTAAAATTTGTTTTACATTTGTTGGTATTTATTTGATCTCTTAAGTGAGTTACAAATAATTAAATCTGTGTGCTAAGACAATATTAAATTGTAAATACTAACAAGTCTCCAACATCGATTCACCCCCCCTCTCAGTATTGGGTGTGTGTTTTTCAGAGTTAATGGTTCAGATCAAGACATGAAATATATAGACAATATACAACATAAAATTTCTTCCCCAACATCATAAAACATCAGACGAATTCCTTCATACAAATCTGGTATACAACTCATTCAATAAAGAGGTCAAATACATGAAAACTAGTGGTTTAATAACATGGAATTGTAAGATTTTCACACATGGATTTCTTAGATTTTGAGTTGTAGAGTACATGGAAAGAAGGGTACAGAGACATACATCATATACCAAATATTTTGCATCAAATAGTCTCATCCAAACACAGGCACCACTCCAACAAGATCACCATCAATGAGAGTGTGGGGAATGTTGGAGAAGGAATGGGAGAGTAGGGAGATAAGTGAGAACTCACACTGTATGAAAATTCAATATGAAACTAAAAAACCTTAATTCAGAGGAAATGAGAGGTCTAAATGTCCTATCCATCAACCAACTTGGAAAGGAATCCAACTCCCTTGAAATGGGTTCACAAGCAGGGTGAGTGAACACTCACCGAGCAATGAACAAGCAAAAGCTCTCCAAAATCCAAAAAGCAAATTAAAAAATGATCAAAATATATTATCCTTCCTCATGAAATCCTTTTATTAACTTCTTGAGGCCTCATAAGTTATAATTTCCCTCAATGGGATTCCTCCAGCTCATCTTAGTGGTTTAGTAACTCCTATAACACTCGTCTTCTTCTTCATGCTCCAATTATTTTCCCAATTCGAATGGATGACTCCAACTTCCAAATGCTATTATATTCATGATAGACACAAAATATCCCAAGCTTTAGGAAGGCAAGAGCATTGGGAAAGATTATTTTTAGATCAATGCATCGAGGTGTAAAACATTATCATTAATTTCATCTTGAGTAGTATAGAAGCTTAGTGGGCGAGTTGACAACAGTGTGGGCCACTTGAATCTAACTCCCAAGTAACTCACCTGTGAGGGAATTGAACTCAGGTCACCTTTGTGACGATACCCAAACCTTAACTGAATGAGCTAACAAGATTTGACATTGTTTTCATATATTTTAATTTCAAGAATTAATTTAATTAAATAAATTTATTCAAAGTATATTGTAGATGTAAACATGAAAACTCATATATTCAAATCTAATTAATATTTTAAAATAAACTATGATCATTAAAATTGACGATTAAGAAAAAAATTAATATTTAAAAAAATTCAAAAACTAGACACTAAATCATCTCATAAGGTTCCCATATAATAATCTACCGATGATTAATCTACAATTAGTGCAAGTAAAATTATTCACAACACTTTATTAGTTGAATATTATAACGAAATATCATATGCATGCCATTTTTGATAAGGAAATATTAAAGATATGGTTTTTACGAATTTAAAATCGCATAGGATGTTTAATAACCAACATAGATCCATCTAAAAGGGGATCTACCAAGCACCTAGAGGGATCAAATATCTCAAGGTGTAAACTTTTTTTTAGAGTGGAAGAGTTGAGTAAAATGTAATCCAATGTTTACGGTTTTAGTTTATTTAATATATATGCAATTCTAAATAGCTTAAATTTAATTTAAGCCGACACATTATTTTTAATAATATTTATTATTTTTTATAAAGAACACATGTCAACTCTAAGATGAGCACAGAAGGAGTTACACATCTGTCCCATACTGAGATGTAGAATGCACCTCTTCGGTGCAGTTATTATGCCTCCGACATGGGATTATATAGTTTTTCTACAGTCTTTTTGTTGATCTGTATTAATCCACAACTAGAAATGGAATTATTTTTCCTATAGTTTTAACTTTGTTAATTTGTTATTTTTATGTTATTTCTTTAAAAATGTTATTTATCATGCTTTTGGTTGGTTGTGTGAAGTTGGCATTTGGTTAGTTTTGTGTTTCCTATTGTGGGGTGGTGGGCATAGGTCATACAAATTTAATATCTTAGGCATGCATCATTAAATAACAATTTTTTTTCTTCAGAAAATGTGAAATGTCTTGAGAAGAAAGTGCCACCTTGATAAATATGAACAATAATAGCTTGGAGAGGAGTTAATGTAGACAAGCTATGTCGGGTCGTGGTTGGATTGTAGCAATTGCTCATTAGCGTGGTGCAGGTGCAAGTGCTAGGTTGTGTGTTGGGAAAATCGAGGTTGCGGGTGTGTGCAACTAATCAACTGTCTTTGGTGGAGGTAAGGGGTCTGCTCGAGGGTGAATTTGTTTTGGGAAGTTCTCAGTATCCATAGTAACGGGCTAAAGGAAAGCTAGGGAACTCCCATGGTTTCTCAGATTTGTGTGATATGTAGTCCATGCTGCATATATGAAATGGTAGGAGAGCCTCCTATGCAGTAGTTGTTGTGATCATAATGAAATATTTACAAAACTTGTGGAGAAAAAGAAGTTCGAGAAGATGAATCAATCTTAGTAAGTTGGAACACTTTAAATATAAATGTGTATTTTTTTTGTTTTTTCTTGTGTGTTTGATGGTCTAGATACTGTACAATGTCTTTTATACAACCTCTTTAAGCACTACATTACAAAACATGAAGAAACATAATTGATGTTACCTGCTTATGATCGCAGGTTCACCAAGCAAACGATGCTGATTGAAGCTTATATTAATCTATAATGTTTATAGTTTCTGTTGGTTAAAATTGTTTCTTATTCACTAAGGGTCTCATATTACACGTTGAAGCACACATGGAAGCATGGATAACTTAATTATTTTCTAGTAAATCACTGGCCAAGTTTGATGCTTTTTACTCTCAATTTACATTACCACTACATTTATGTGTTCATTTTGTTCATTTGATGGGATATTTTGTTAAAATTAGTAGAGAATGTAGTGAATGCATAGGTTTGGGATGTTCTATCAAACCAAGAAGTTGTTACCATCGTTTCTTTTGTGCCTTTTGGGGTAACTGCAACAAAAGTGGTTGTTGAGGCAACTATTCATGCATGGAAGCGTAAAGCAGCCAGAGCTTCCAAAACTGAAAATCAAGATGCAATTGATGTTGCTATTGTTGGAATGTTGACATATACAAAATAGGTATTTTGTGTCAATTGTCGTCTTTTCGGATGCTCTTGATATGTCAAGCGTGCTCTTTAAATTGGAGTCTATTTTTTCTCCATGCTCTATGATAGGCTTGAGCAGGGATTACTGAAGTCCATTTATTACCTTTTAATCTGGTCGACAAATGTATGACACTTACATATGCTAATGGTAATGTAAAGTGGCATCGTGTTAGTAAAGGAGCACCGGAACTGATAATAACTAATGACTGTTTAGATGCATATTTTTTCTTGCTATGCAGTAACTAAACCACATAATAGTTGATAGAATCTTTACACTTTCTCGTTATTGACCGTCAGAATAATGTGTTTCTATATTCCAGTAAATCCTGTATTTTTTACTTACTGAAAGTCTTATATTGTCTATAGATTCTTCACCTCTTCCAAGGAATATGTGAGAAATAAAGTACATTTAATTATTGATAAATTTGCTGAGCGTGGACTTCATTCTCTTGTTGTCACTAGATAGGTTCGATGTTGACTATTAATTATGGTTCAAGTAGTTGCAAGAAAAATTAAACGAAGGACCATAACCATAACTCATTATGGTTATGAGTCATGGTTATGGTCAAAGAAAATTTAGAAATTTTTTTCATAATAGTATTAGGATAAGCTAATAGAAAATTATCTAGATGATATTCAATGTTTTGTATGAAAATATTTTAATTCCATGTAATCTTTGTGATTTTCCAATTTATGATAATTTTATTATTTCATTAGTTTGACCAAGAACTGGTTTCTTTTTTTGGTTCACTTTGTTTTACAACAAGGCCCACTTACTATTAAGAAATTCTAGCATTTTTCCAAACAGATAAAACACACAAATAGGAAGAGAGAATAACCTTCATGTATGATTTATCCAATCTATGGGAATATGGTATCGATGAACTAAAGTGATTATTTCCTCCATGTTTAATTATGGTGTCACACCCCGGTTTTGACCCCATTTGCATGATGTATATATTGTAATTAATCGTGGTGAGGAGCTAAAGGCAAAAGCCCCACCATCGATCTGGTTGTGTATGTTTCGACAATAGGGGTAGTTGCCGATGGTATATCGTGCTAACAGACACATTATGGTATGGAATAATGTAAACACACACATCAATTAAAAATAAACCACAACCAGCTACGGCAGTGCAATGTTGAATGAAAAGGGCATGATTCCAAAGGATAAGGGGTGGGGGATGTCAAACCTTGGTCTATGGGGGGGAAACCCATATGTTGCCACCTTGTTTTGATTTTCCATCTTCCCTTGTCAACCTTTTTATTATTTTTGTTGAGGTAGTTGGGGCAGTGATGGTGGGTAGTGGAGTGTGGCAGGCTATCAGCCCTTGCCCACGCGCACACTCCACCAGTGAGTTGACCTCATGTTGGAAGCAACCTCCATGAGGCCATACTCTCCATTCTTTCCCATTCCCCATTCTCGCCGTTGTCTGTTCATCTCCTCACGCAGAGCTGAGTGAGGGGGGTGTGCGTTTTTTGTTTGGGGAATCCTCACGCAGAGGTCGGTTTTGTTTCCCTCACACACTCCCCACTATGCAGGATCTCGGTGGTCTGTTCATTCCTCACGTTTTGATGTTCATCCGCGTGCATAAGAGGAGCTTTTCACCCTCACGCAGGAGCGGAAGTCTTGTGCATCCTCATGCACAGGCAATTGTCCTGCTAGATCTCATGCAGCCAAGAGGGGAGCCGCTTGTCGGTGGTCATTCACGTTTATCCACAGGGTGGAATCGGGTATGTTTTCCTCTATGTTTTGCGGTTTGGTGCAAGTTTCCCTCACACATAGACCGTTGGAGTCATTTTCCCATGTTGTGAGCCGTGCCCACTGATTACGTTTTGGGACTGTCGTCTTCCCTGCATTTTGTTGGCTGTGGTGCTCAAATTCATTTTGGGCCACTGTGGATTTCCAATCCGTTGGTTGAGTTTCCCTCTGTCCACGCTGGGAGTTGGCTTCTCCTTTGCTTGGGACTGGGTAAGTTTCCCAGCCATTACCTTGAGGAATTGTGTGTGTTGTGGGCTGTTGATTCCCACAACTGTTGGCTGAGTTTACCCTGTTTTGGGACTGTGGATTGCTGCTATCATTCATTGTGTGTTTGTGGCTGCTGAAGTACCCTGGTTTTAGGTTGCAGCTGAGTTGTTTTGGCCACATTAGGGCAAAGAACAACTCTGAGTTTGCTTGTGGGCTTGAGCTGTGTGCCATATTTTGTTTGGGATCGTCCCCCGTTGTCTTTTCCTTCTTCACAGAGCTGTGAAGGGATTGTTTTGTTGCGGTATGCAGTGGTGGTTGGTCCTCGGACTATGCTGGCTTGGCTGATTTGTGGGTGGCCTGATAAACCCAGCTGTGTTGGCTTGCTGATAGGCAAAACTTGGCTATGTGTAAGCCTGCATTGACCCTTATTCCTTGAGGAATCATGCCCAGCTCGGGGGTGCCAGCGTTGCTGAGATATTGATGAGCACGCTAGCCTATGGTTGGGTGGAACGTTGCAGCGATGTAGCTGGTTGTAGGGCAAGTTCTTCATCAAAAGATAAGTAATCCTGATTGATTCCATCTCTGCAATTATATTGATGTCAAATGAATTATCATGAACATGTTGAAGGCTGGAATGCATATGTTTGATTCCGCTGTATGTTGATGAATTATGAGTCCTTATAGGATGGATTATGCATCTTAGCATTCCTGTTATGCATCATGTTAAGCTTTCAATTTCAGCATTTATCTCTGTCCATGTTCATGGGGCTGGTTTCCCGGATGTATTGGTGTTTCGTCGCATCCTCTTCGCCGGTCGAAGGGTCGGGGACGTGACAGAGTGGTATCAGAGCTCATGTTGCAGCATGGGCCTAAATGGACCACCAAGGTGTAGTGACAGAAGTAGAATTACCTTCAGCCCAGCAGAGATCAGAATTGAATGACTAGAAAAAAAATTCAAGTTCAAAATTTTTTTCTAAGTGTTGGGCAGTCGGGACACTAGCGGGAAAGACTTCTGCTGTGGCGAAAAAGTTAGCAAAATTGACTTCCGATGTAGAGGAAGCGCTAGGAGAAGGCGTTCCGACGGGAACAATTGGAAGGAAAATCTCCTAAGTGTTCGAAGGTCGTCGGAAGAATTTAGCTGTTTGGGCACCCGCCGTTGCGGATGGAGAAACGACTGGGCGTCCGACGAGAAAGGCCTCCGACTGCCGACACCATGAAGAAAGTTCAAAAATTTCCTAAGTACAAAAATCATCGGCCATCGGAAGCGGAAAGTTCTTCGAGCATCCGCCATTGTGGAAGACAAAGGCACTAGTCTTCCGATGTGGAAAGACCGCCGATGCCGGAAAGTTAAAATTTTTCTAAGTAAACAGTCGACGATCGGAAGAGGTTAGTGTTTGGTGTGCCGCCGTTGCGGAAGCCAAAGTCACTAGGCTTCCGATTCTGATTGGGCTATGCGACAGTAGATTTGGCCGCTGATCAAAGGAAGATTGAAGACATTGGGCCACCGTTGCAGTTGTTGATGAAACTTCTTCGCTGACGTAAAGGAAGAAATGGAGCCGATCCAGCGGTGAAGAAGAAGGCGAAGAGGGAAAAATTTCAAGGAAAATTTCGAAAATTTTCTAAATGTTGTGGTCGTCGAAAGATTTTAGCTGTTTGAGCAGCCGATACGTCGGCTCAGCTAGTGGTTTGGACTTCCGATGCTGTCGACGGAAGAAAGAAGAAAGACGAAGTTTCGAAAATCGTCTAAGTATGGAGATCGTCGAAAAAGTTTAGACGTTTAAGTTGCCGATGAATCGGAAGAAAATAGAGATAAAGTTGCTGATGCAACGGAAGAAGAAAAGGAGGAAGTTTCGGAGGAAATTAGTGGAAGTCGGAGCCGCAGTTTCGGCAGAGATCTTCCAAAGATCGCCGAAACGTTAGAAGATTAGTGGGAATGAGAGCTGATTCTGCAGAAGAAAAATTTGAGTTTTTCAAATAGGATTTTCCAGCAGATTTCGACTGTTTTCCAGTGGGATTTTCAGCTGTTTTCAGTGGATTACAGGGCTGAATTTGGCACTCAGACCAAATGGAGTTGTGTGTAAATTGTAGAGATTTGGTGAAAGTCTTCATTTTTAGAAGTGGTGTGGTTTTCACACTCAGGGTCGGAATGAAGCATGTGGATAGGCGTTGGAAAGATTATCCAGTAGGGAACAAGGGTAAGTCACCAGAATTTGAGCATGGAGCAACAAAGTGCTAATGATGGCCGCTGCTATCAAATGGAAAAATCTGGGAAGTTGCATGCCCAGAGGTAGCAAGGACTACGAAGTCAAATCAGTTGTTGTGTGGAAGAGGAATTCCATGCAAGGATGAAAGCCTTGAAAAGGGAGGTTTCCTTAAAACCCTATCTTGTTGATTATAAATACATTTCCTAAGTTTTATGCTTGAAATGTATGAGGATATGTTGGTATGAACCACTAATGATAATCATTGCTTTGATGTTGGCATTAGTGGAAAAACCAACGAGGACATGGACCCAGATGAATATGTTGTTGATGCTGATGAATGTGACTAGCAACCCTATGGAGAAAGGGATGAAGCAACAAGTCCAGGATAAAAGTTGGTGAGCAAATTCCGCAATCTCCTACAAAGGACCAACCAAATTGGTCATGTCAAGGGTGTAATTAAGACCCATGCAGGTGAGAGTTTGATTATGACAAATTCCATGGAATGGTAAAGGTAAGAGACCTCATACCATGTGGATCATTGAATATAGAAAGGTGTCATGCCTATATATGTTGATGATATTGATTATAGTAATGCATCCTATATGAAGTAGTCATGGTTAGGCTATGCCTGGTAGGTTGAATGCATAGTATTCCTGAATCAATGCAAAGTAGCATTGAATGGATATGTATTAAGAAGATTTTATGAATCTTGTAGTTATGCATTGAATGTATGCATATGAAGGATGTGAGTGACTGATTGCGTAAGTATAGGTGCAAATGTTGTGATGTATTGCATGAATGCATTGAGATGAGTGCATGTGATATTATGGATGACTAATGAACTGAAATGATGAATTGATGACAATTCAGGAACCATTTCAAAGGTTGTTATGAATGCAGGATAGTCATGATCAATTTGCTGCCAGAAATGCTCTATGGAAGAGAAAGGTGGTACAAATGATACACTTGTGAAGTAAGGAGTATCTAAAGCTTTCATTTAATTGCATGAATGATGTGACTATACCTTGCAAATGGTAGTATGATGATGATTGCATGAAGCAAATGAGTTTTGGTATACATTGGTGTGACTAACCGCTAGAAGTATTTGAATTTTATAAATTCTGAAAATGCTTCCGTGATGGTTGTAGCAATAAAAAGGTTATATGCATCTAGACTTACCAAGTGTTTGGTTGATTGAAGCTCATGTTTCAGGTAGATTACTTCGAGCATGGCAGTGATAGGTAAGACCCTGACCAATGCCAGAATCTACCATGTATGAGAAAAGTCTCATGGTTGTAAAAATAGTTGGTATGCATAATAGGTCGTTAAATTCGAATTGTGAATTTCGGATTTAAGGAATTGCTGACAACTACTAGTCACTATTGGTTTGCATAAGATTGTGTTTGGTTGATTGAAGCTCAGGTTTCAGGTAGATTATTTCGAGCATGGCAGTGAGAGGTAAGACCCTGACCAATGCCAGAATCTATCATGTTAAAGAGCCAAACTTTGTGAGAATAGTCCGCATGCATAATGGGTTATTAAATTTGAATTGTGAATTTCGGATTTAAGAAATTGCTGACGACTACTAATCACTGTTGGCTTGTATACGATTGTGTCAGGAGGACGGATGGTAAGTGGGTATTCATGTTATGTTAGTAAGCATAAAATTAGAATGGGCATAGTAGTGCTGCTTATAAGAAACCCACAATTGAGCAAATTAATTTCTGTAGTAGACACAGTTGCAAATTCCTATTGAATTTGATTACTAATGTCATTGTTTGGTTATGGAACAATCAATTTGGATTGTATTACCATATAGTGATTGACTGTTTGGCTATTTGATGAATGTGTCATGGATACACACTACAGGAAGATCATGTGTGATGGCCTGCAGAAGCCAAACTTCATGGGAAGGTTTTCCCTTGGAAATGGGTTTCGGGTGAAACACCATTGGACATTTTGAAAATGTCTCGTCTGCACTACATGTTTGGTAGTAACATGAGTGAGATGGTATAAATTATGTCGGTAAGACATGCATGAATATGAAATGTGAAAAGGAGTTGGGATGGCAAACCGAGGGACTGTTAACTCAGAGAAGGAGCCCCCATTCCTCCTTAACAAAGGCATATTGCGTCAGCAAATGGATAAGTGTTCTGTGACCCTTACTAAGAATATGCGTGTTTAATTATTAAAATTCCATATGCAGAACATGTTTTGATTTTATTTCGATGATGACTGATTGCTTGAGTATGAATAGGGCCTACATGGCACACGCCAGAAAAGGGTGCACACTTTTTCGATGTTGAGTCATGAAAAGGGTTTTCAATATTGATTACACCCTAGGGAGTGGGCGCACTCCTAGTGTCTCAATACTTGATAGTGAATGATGAGAAATGTGATTACAATTTTAGAGCAATAACGCTGATGAGTTTGCTTGTATTGATTGTATTGCTTGTGTTGACAGGCTAAATAGATGCAGTTGGATGTTGCACCCAAAAGGTAAAGGTAAAAGGTAAATGGTTGTTGTGAGGGGTTGCGGAGTAAGGGTTATTGTGATATAAGTGTGTGCTGGTATAAGTGTATGTTGGGCTGTGATATGCATGAGGATCCATAGTAGATCCTAGACCTAGAAATGGTCATGGTAAAGTTCCAAGCTCGGTCAACATGTGGATGCGCTGGATAGACATGAATTACTTGATGAATTGGCTTGACTGTGCTTGATATATATATAAAAGGATGTTGTGGAGAATCCTGCGTGCTGACCTAATATCCAAGTCTATAGGCGATCCCAAGGCTTGCAAAGCGAAGCAGGATCCTGTGGACGAATGAGGAAACGCACAATACAGATAAGTATTGGATTATTTTTCTTATGAATATACATGTGTATAT
>LPNX010792875.1:0-15436 GCA_001517045.1 Pseudotsuga menziesii | reverse complement strand
CTGCATCCCTTTGTCCCTTGGAGCACTGTTGTGTTCTTCCCAAGCTTTCCCTTTGTTAGTAAGCTTGCTATCGAAGTGATGGAGGATTGAGGTGGTGGACGCCCAAGTGGGGGATTCAGTTTCTCCGATTCGCAGACGTGCCGTCAGAGGTTGCCACTTGTAATCTCTTATTCTTATTAATAGAAATATCTTTTCCTGTCTAGTAATATGTATTTGAATGAATATCGTTTCCATTGGAATATGTCAAATGCTTTTACGTTATTGATTATATATGCTAGAATAGATCTAACACCATGAAATATAGTATGCTTGTATTGTTTACTTGTTGTTGAGGACGTGCTATAACAATTCAAGCTGAAGATTGGAAAGCTCAACGGGGATCTACTACAACCATCCGGAATAAGGTACGAGGTTCGATCCTTTAGTGTTAGATTGTTTATTTCTATTGCATATTGGGAAAGATTGATTTCTGGAGTCTAGCTGTCTGTTGTGGTACCCCAAGCCATAGGAATTTCTCTCCGTAACACCAACTCGCAGAGCAACCAAGTTACTTGCCTTAGAACCCCCGATCTTGTTCCCTAAACCACAAGAGAAAAATCCTTCAATGTGCCATCTCTTGCATTCACAAATTTTAATTGCCAATCCAATGCTAGACTCCTACTACTCATGGACATACTAATATATAGTATTTTTCCTAGTACTTTGTCATTTATGAGCCTCCTTCTCTTTAGCAGTCTAGTAGGAGTTGTGACCTGATTTTTGGGGATGATGCCTACTGCATCTTGAGTTCTCACTTAGTGGCTTCTTCCACATGTATTTTCCTCTTATGGGTCAGCAAACACTCTTTAACAGTTATATGCACTTTTGTCCCCCTTCATCATACTTTATTAAATAAATTTTTTTTATTACAAAATGTTTTATTCTTGAATTTTTGTCAAAAATAATAAAATAATAACTAAGGTATGTTTCCAGCATAATTAATAATAATAATTATTAAATCGGGGGCTATTACACAGTCTAATCACATATGGTGGAAAACAAGACCAGCACACAAGACATTGAAGATAGTATTCCACCCCCTGGTGGAGTCCAAAACCCGAGGAGAACAACATCACAAGACAGCCAATGGTATTCAATATAAATAAGTTTTCATAAATTTAGTTTAATAAAGAATAATAAATAAATTTCAAGAATTAGATATGTGTGCAATTGTTATATAATTTGTTTGATGAAAACAATTGTAGCTCTACTTTTGTCTAATTCTATGATCATTCTCGGATGGTCACTTGCCTAATTTTGGATGGTGGATTTAAGAGATCATGTGCGGATATTTAATGAGGATCCAAGAAAGGATGCTACCCATACATTCGAGGAAGAATTTGGGAGAATATCAAGTGTCTTTCCATCATAATGTGTTTACCACAAAATGACAAGAATTGAAAGATCCATGAAATAGAACGTAACATGAACCTTTTGTAAGAAGAAGGAATCTCAAGAATACTCAAGAGGAAATTATCAAGAGGAGAGAGAGGAGAAACAATAGAGAAAGGAGAGAAAGGAGAGAAGATTAGTAGAGGAGAAAGGAGAGATGACACATCGATCAAGGAAGATAGCAAAGGGAGAAGAGAGAAAAGGAAAATAAGAGAGAAAGAAGAGACCATGCAAAGTCGCAGAGGAGAAGACGAGTGCAGGATGAGGGAGTATAGTAATTGAATTTATAGTGTATGTATTTCCTTTTTGAGGACGAGACTAATAGGATAGAGAAGATTGAATGTAAAGGGGATTCAAGGGTCTTTGGACTTCGTGTAAAATGTTTCTATGAAAAGGCCTACTCTGCATTAATTCTAATTAGATATTAATTTATGTGCATAATATAAAAAAGCACGTTCAACCTCTGTTTATGTTAATGAGTATGTGTTCAAGTTTGTGTGTGTATGTGCAAATCCATTGTGTGCCTTGAGTTATAAACCATTTGAGTCTACATCCTATGAATAAATCAATTAGTATCAGAGGGAGATTTGTGCACTCTGACTGTAGGGCCCTATACTAGGATCCAATGCCTTCTGCACCATTCTACATGTGGGTACCAACATGGACCATCGCTCCTGCAATGTGTTTGGTTCGAATGCTCCTAAACATGACATATCCACCCTACCCCTTATTATGGTCATGGTTGGAAGCCATAAAATTCTATAGGATTGGAAGCTTAGATAAGTTAAGAATTTGAGGAATATTGACAAGGATTTTGATCTTTTGATTAATAGATTTAATGCTTAAAAATACATTAAATGTCTTAAGAAGGATACAGGGGCATTACCACTTCATGGTTTTTGTTTTATAAGAATTCATTAATAGAGCAATGGATAGTGTTGTGTTTGTGGCAATTTTGATCTTAATGAATTTATATATTCCATTAAGACATAAAGTATTGTGTATTAAATATGAAGATGAACAAATTTATAATGAACAATCCAATATAAATTATATCCATAGAAAATTGTTTATAAGGTTGATCTATTGGCGAGATGGACATTTTTTTTCTATTATTACAATCTTGATCTCAATTTAGTTAGATACTCTAAATAAATGCATGGAAATCCAAACTTCACTTTTTGTTATATCAAACCCCATATCGTTTCTTGAAGAAATCAATGACTCAAATCACAACACGTTTTTCATTTAGAAACTTCGTTGAATGGTTTATGTTACGATCAAGGTTATTATAGTTAAGAAAGAAATTTATATTATAAATTTTTATGAATTATTTTATAAATAATGTTAAAGTTAATAAAGAGTAATGGGTTAATGAGAGTTGGTAATAAGTGTGGAGTTCCTATTGGAAGCGATGTAGAGACGAGGTTCTGCTAGGGTTTGCATTCAGGGTTAGACTTGACATTTATCAGAACTATAATTGTGAATGTCATGGAACCCACTTCAATGCTGACCATAGGAAGGACCTACCAAAGATCCATGATGACAGACTTGGGGGGTGAGGCAGACCCCTCCCAATCACATCAATTTTTTCCCTTGGTTGAGGGTTTTTATGGTACCTTCTCTGCTTTAAAGATTGGCACGAAATATATTCCAATCCCAGTGGAGGACATTGACAACAAAGAAAACAATACAATAGATAAGGGAAAGAGCGAAATCCTACCCCTTAGAATAAACACTTGGATATATCATACAGAGAACTGACCCTACCTCAATCTCCCTGTAGAAAAAATCAATGCCAAAGCGCAGAAAATGAAAGAACATTCCATAATAGGAAATTTCATGGGACTTTTTCCCACTGAACAGGTGCTTCGAGGATGGATAGAGGTGAAGTGGAAACCCAAAGCACATTATGATATACAACTAGGATTGAAAGGATTTTTCACTATCATTTTCCACCATCTGGAGGACAAGGACAAAATTGAATTTGGAGGGCCTTACTTCTTCAATGTTGTAGGACTGTATTTAATAAATTGGGTGGAAAGATTCTCCTAAGACAAAGACGACTTCTACTGGACTCCGATCTGGATCAGAATGTACTCACTTCCTCAAGAATACTGGGACGTGACCACCCTCGAGAAGATTGGTAATACCCTGGGAACCTTTATGAGAACTATTAATTTAACCAAAATGAACAAATTCACATCCTATTCAAGGATCTATGTCTGTATGCACATTGCAAGAGCCGTCCTTGATGCTATCTGCCTAACCCATGAAGACTCTGATTAGATTCATCCTCTTGACTTCAAGCATATCCCCTTCAGATGCAGAAAGTGCCACGATCATGGACATCTCTTCAGATATTTCCCTACAAGTAAACTATAGGTTGATAAACAAAAGGAAGAAAATATGGATGAGCAAGGTTTTCAACAAATAGGAAAGAAGAAAAGGAACCACAAGAAATCGACTCAAGAAAAGAACTAGGAACATAAGATAACCACAAGCAATAGTTTCTAGGTTCTGGAAGACCAAACTAAGTGGATGGATATGGAATTGACCCATGAGGAAAACTGTGTGGAATCCATCCATGAGATGGTTGAATAGCACTGGTCGGGCTGGACTGAGCGAACTTGTCTAAAACTTACCGATATCCCAAGAAAAATCCAGTCGGATCATTTATAGAAAAAAAATTTCAAGAAGTTGTGGATAGACTAGGTCTCGATCCCTAGGAAGAGGAATAAATGAAAGAAGAATTCCTAGAGGGATTGGATCTACTGGGATTGGAAGACATGTGCACAAGAAATTTTTTTGACTCGATCCCTATGAGGTAGATCCAGTTTTTGCAGGAATCCCTAGCCAAACCAAAATATCAGAACAAATTAGGAGTTCATAATAATTCCCAAAAAGATAAGCAAAAATCACAGAGAGAATCCAAAAAAAGGGGCCGCAAATATGCTCTCCAAAGAAAAAATCGTCTAGCATGACGCTGGCTGAATGTGGACAATACTCCCAGCTAACAAAATTCTTCTCTTCCCCCACATCAGTTATCCAATGAAGATCCTCTCATGGAATGTATGAGGTCTCAATGGTTGTTCGAAACAAATAATGTTGAAAATGAAAATACAAAAAGATAGGCCTGGTGTTCTTTTTATACAGGAAACCAAATGCTGTAGTGACTTAGAAACCAATATCATGTCCCGTATCTAGAAATATTGTCTCACTCTAGAAATTGATGCCAGAGGATCCTTGAGTGGTATCTCCATTAGTTGGAAAAACCCCCCCCTAGTTACTCTAAGTGATGCAGTCTCTTCCATGCATGTGATCTCTGCCTCCTTTCATTTGACTAGAACCAACATCAAGGGATACCTTCTAAATGTGTATGGACCTCAAGCAATGGGTTTAAAGATGCATCTTCTTATCTTTCTAGAATGGCTCTCTAATATGCATGTTGACTCCCCCATCCTCATTGCTGGATATTTTAACATGATAATCACGTCGGAAAAGAAAAAAGGAGGGGTCAAAGCTCTCTCAACTGATGATATAGAATTTAAAACCACTTTAATCTCTTGCTCCTTAATGGATATCCAAACCTCCTTTGGTTTTTTCATTTGGAACAATAGAAGGGGGAGAGTCCATCAGATCACCAAACGTCTTGACTGCTTTCTAGTTCCTCACAAAATTCTTACAATTGGAGGGATTCTTGATGCCTTTGTCCTTCCCACAACTGGATCCTACCATTGGCCTATCTCCCTTTCCTGGCATAGCCATGGAACTCCCCTATTTAAACCCTTAGATTTGAAATTTTTTGGATCACTCATCCCACCATTCTAGACTCTATTAGCTCGTGGTGGAAGAATATGATAGTGAATTTCCAATCGAAGATGGCCATAATGCATCAAAAACTAAATCAGCTATGAAGCCATCTCTGATAGTGGAACCATTCTACTTTTTGTAACATATTTGGGGATAAAAAGGCTATACAAAAAAGTCTAGACACTCTCCAACTAGGCGCTATGGAACATGGGTACAACAAGGAAACCAAACTCCAGGAAAGGGATCTACTCAATCAACTAAACCAAACATGTGATCAAGAGGAGATCTTCTGGAAGTAGAAATCCATAGTTAAATCACTCAAGGAGGGGGAAAAGAACACAAACTTTTTCCACCACTCTACTATAAAACATATAATGAGAAACATGATTAGCAAGCTGCACTCAAAAAATGGGGAGATTCTAGAATAGAATGAGGCAATGTCGGAAGCACTCGCCAGATATTTAAGTGATCTCCTCACTAAGCCAAATCTATCACGACAGGAAGAAATCACCCAGGTCACCCACCACATTCCCTCTATGGTCAATAATGATCACAATATTTCCCTAATGCAACCCATCATCATGCAGGAAGTGAAGGAAGCAATCAATGAAATGGATAATATAAATTCCCCTGGTCGAGACAACTTCACCATTGATTTCTTCCATCATTGCAGGAGCCTGTTAAAAGAGGAAGTCATGGAACTGGTAGAATAATCTCACAAAAAGTGATGGATTCTACCAGATCTAAATTCCACTCACCTTTCTCTAATCCCCAAAGAAACAGGAGCCTCCCGTCTTGGTAAGTTTCATCCCATCTCTCTCTACAATGTCATTTAGAAAATAATTTCTAATGTCGTAGCAAATCGACTGAAAACCCTTCTCCCTTTTCTCATTCCACTGAAACAATCGGGCTACGTTGAAGGTCGTAAAATTATTTATGGAATCATCATGGCTCATGAAGTGGTAAACTCCCTTACATATACCAAAACCCCAGGAATGGTCCTGAAACTAGATCTATCCAACTCCTTTCATAAGATGAGCTGGTTTTTCATTGGAAAAATGATTTTAGCTCCTGGATTCTATCAAGATTGGGTGAACTAGTTCCTTTCCCTCATTTCCTCAGCATTTTTCTCTATACTTGTCAATGGCTCACCCTCTTACACCTTCTCCCACTCATGCGACCTCTGATAGGATGACCCATTATCCCCCTTTCTTTTCATGCTCATGGCCAAAGGACTGGGGAGAGTTATCCAACCAATGGATTCTTCGTGAGCCATGCTTTCTATCCATGATGCCGCTCCTATAGCCTACCAGTAGTTTGTGGATGACAACCTCCTCTTTGGACACTCGTTAGTTTAAGAGGATCTCACTATTCACTCATTTTTAGACACCTTTGGAAAATATTCAAGGACCACTATCAATCTTGACAAGTCAAAAATATTCATCTTTATAAATATCAGGTTGGTCGCTCAAAGAAACATCATTCGTATTCTCATAATCTCTGTCTCCTCGCTCCCATCCATATACCTAAGGGATCCCTTGTTTGATTCGGGTATAAAACATTCCTCGTGGAAAGAGAATTTGGACAAACTGGAAAACCGTATAACCCCTTGGAACTTCCGTTCCCTTAACCTCCCCATCATGGCTATCATGCTGAATTATGTTATCTAGTCTATTCCTCTCTATCGATTCTCTGTCCTGGCTTCCCCCAAATGTGTCCTAAAAGTTATCAACACCCCTTTGAGGTATTTTATTTAGGGGTGCAACAATAAAAAAATATATGGTCTCTAGTCGCCTCGCAAAAGGTTTGTCGTAAAAACAAATCTAGTGGTCTAGGTATCAGGGACCCTGAGCTAAATAATCAAGCCCTCTTGGATAAAATTTGGTGGACCTAGATCTAAAAAAATAATTCCCCATGGACAAAGTTGTGGAATAAAAAATATGCATAGGACTACCACCCACCTCACTTAATCAGATTCGATGAAGACATCCCTGGCTCCCATAGCTAGAAGGAATCCAACAAGCATAGGGAGCTTATACAACAACACCATTTTTGTGAAAGAAAGGATGGAAATAATGCCCTCTTCTGGTGTGACTCTTGGCAGCAACTACCAAGTTTGAAAAGTCTCTTTCCAAATCAAGACATCGAGACATTTATTCACCTCAATGAGAGTCTTAAATTTAAATACCTCTGGCAACCTTCAATGAAAAGATCCCTCCAGCTCGGGTGTTGCTCCCTATAGGGATTTCTTGGACACTATATAGAAGGAAATAAGCAGTATACATCTAAAATGAAAACATGGGATAGATTCCATCATATGGGGCCATAGACCTTCAGGTATTTTCTTGGTGAAGGAATCCTATGACATCCTCTCTGTCACGCAAGAGGTCCAACCTTCCCCAAATTGGAAACAAATTTTGAAGAATCTCATATGGCCTAAGGAATCCCATTTTATTTGTCTTCTACTGCATCGTCGCATCCTTCCTTGGGAAAATCTGTTGAGAAAAGGGTTTCAGGGCCCCTCTAGATGTTTTCTATGTCATTGTCAGTAGGAATCAATTGATCATATTCTGGACACTTTCCTCTTCACCAGTGCTATTTGGGACACAATTGTTGATGCCTATCGAAGGACCAATTGGGGTAAAGGAAAGATCACAGATATGCTACAGTAGTGGATTGAACTACCCTTCCAAACTAAAATCCTCAATCAACTTTGGAACCTCACCCTAGGGTTTGTGGTCTGGAACGTCTAGAAGGAGCGTAACACCAAGATATTTAAGAACACTGAGAGATTGGTCAAGGATATATGGGAAACAATAAAAACCAATCTCCATGAAACTATTCACTCCAAAGGTTGGATCAATCCTGATCTTCCCACATATACAAGTGAAAATCTCATCATGGAGTCCTTAAGTTTCAATGCTACTAATTCCCCATCTTCCCCTGGTGTTACCAAGATGAGAATGGAGAGCCCGGAGCATTGGGAACCCCCTCCCAATAAAGTTATTAAGCTTAACTTTGATGGTGCCTCTAAGGGAAACATTGAGAATGTGGGATTTGGTTGAGCTATCAGAGATCACAACGGTGAAATTATTCAAATGCTCTATGATAGTCATTGGTCTTGATTCTAATAATGCAGCAGACCTTGAAGGCCTGGTGGAAGCACTAGGTATTGTTGATAGGAGGAGTCTTTGAACTTTGATTGTGGAGGGGGACTCCTAGATTATTCTATCCATTGCCACAAAAATTCATAATGGAACGCTTGTCTCCAAATTGGTCTTTAGCTAGCATCTTGAGCATGGGTTGGGACGCTTGGCTAGCCAACTCAATTACATGAAAGCAATCACATTTAATCACACTCACATGAAAGCTACTGCTCTAGTAGAATTCCTGCAAAACATGGGTGTGACCTCCAAACACTCACTCATGGAAGGCACACTAAGGGATCCTTTTGACAGCACCATAGTGCTCAAATGGAGACAACTAGCGAGGTTAGATCTCTCCTCCCCACATGTGGGTGCCACCGAGCCAGACCGATGGAGCGGGGAGCCTCAGTCTGTGAGCGAGATGTGTGGCACCACACATGCTGGTGGGATGAAATCGGGCTCCAACTCCCTTGTGATGAGCTTAAGCTCCATCATGTGGACAGAGAGGGATGCCATTTCTCAGTTTTCGTCTTAAGCTAGTGCTCATTTTGAAGCCTCCTTTGCATTCATGATGGTTCAAGTGCATTTAATGGCTATAGGTACACAATTAATGCAAGGCTAGGGTGGCTCCATGAAGAGGGAATCCATGAAAAAACATTACATTGTCTCCATTGGTATGTTTGATTTTCTGTTAGGGCTCATGGATGCTCTGTACAACCTATGGTTTGGTTTCGGCCCGAGGGATGCTTTGTGCAACCTAAGTTCCTATTTTAGTCTGTAATTCTGGTGTATTTTGGAATCCTCCACTAGCATGTTGGCTCTGTGGGGAACCTCATTTTTGCAGGTGTTCACAGTGTTGGAAGGGTTTAACACATTTGTCAGCCGCTTCGTCTTACGTCATGCAACCAACCCTTCTTGCAGCACTTGAGTAATTGGATTATCACTATGTCCAGGCAATGTTGTAGGCCCCGGCATGCCAACAACAGAAGAGGAAAAGCCCAAAAGGGGCTTAGTGCTCAGATGGAGGAGGGGTATGAGGAAAAAATATCAATACCAGTCCATATCCTCATTGATGATTGGGAAGGCAGGGTGGTGAACCAACGTTTAGCTACAGGGCATGGTGGCAGCAAGATTAACCATTATTGTATGGTATAAAACATGCTAAGAAATCTAATGGAGGATATGCTTAGTAAAAGGAGTGTGGCTCGTGAAGGAGTCCTTGTAGAGAAGGAAAAAATGGAGGAAATTGATAGGCATCTCAACAATCCAGATGCCACCTTTGCATGGAAATGCATGGCTGGGACTTCTGGGAAGGTTGGAAACATGGATGGAGGAAGTGGAAGCATGACAGGAGGCAAGTCAAGGGATGCCAACTCAGTACCAGCGCCACAATTGGCTCAAGCTCCCCCGTTCCCCATTCTGACCACCATTGAACCATTGTTCAAGAGGGTGAGGGAAGACGAAGGGCCAAACAACGAGCCGCCTAATTCCGTGTTAGTGACCAATGCTAACGACACCAGGAACTCAGAGGAAGGAGGATGTGGATTCCTAATCATCAAATAACCCCCCCCGCCCCCCCCCCCTCTTGATCCATGTTCAAGACATCAACAGAGTTGCATGCCTCTCAAGAGTTGGATTGTTACATCAAGTTATTTTTCTTTATGTGTTTAGTTTGGTTGTATCTCTGATTATTTGGAAGGAAAAATTATGTAATTATGATCCCTACTAGCTACTTTGGGTTCCTTAATATTTTGAACATCCTCTGTGATAGATTTCTCAGATGACCTTCAACTTTGATAGGCTCGGGTGGTGGTTCCACCACCTGAGACCTCTTATGGCCATGGTATTTTTTGTAACTTTTTTTCTCTTAGATTAATAAAATTTGCAGCGTTATAAAAAAATGGGTTAATGAGAGTTGAGTGTTTTATTTTATTTTTATGAGGATTTAAATGTTATGATAGATATTTTTGGGTTTAAATTGAATCAAAATTCTTAAATGAGTAGAAATAAAATTTTAAATTTAACCATTTTTTTAAAATAAAAAAATCCATCCCATGTCACTAGGGATCCATTTGTGAAAATATAACTAAACTAAAATAACATTATCATAATTGTTACTTTAATACTAGGCCAAAAATCAATAATATAGATTCTGGATCTTAAAATGACTTGGCTACAACATAGCATCCAATCATACAACCATCATCTCAATTGATTGGATTCATCTCCTCACAAAAAATGTAAGCCTCACATAGGGGGCTGGTGAAATCAAGGGAATCTGTTCTTCCACATTGCTCATTGTCTCAACCCTTTCCCAATGACCACCCACTTAAAATGTGAGGCCAAAGAACCGATTGATCATTCTAGTTAAATTTAACAAAATATCTTTCAAAACACAAACCATAGATAATTTGGGTGTTCATCCCTGATTTTTAGACAAGTCATTGCTATATAAAATTTTGGATATCCTTTTTTGTTGAATTTGTGAAGAAATTGAGAAATAGAAAACTCCACTACTCGTCCTTTCATTGAATATGGGATAAACGCAAAGGCCACAAATAAGGCTTGAAAGTAAAATGTCCTTTTATAATAAACTTGAGAATATTTTCAAACAATGGCCGAGACTATACCTCTCCAAATACAATGAACTCTATGCACCTCAAGACTAACTAATAACTAGAGGTATTACAAACAAACAAATACAACAACTACCGAGAGATTTTATAAAGAAACAAATACAACAATTGCCTCGATATTGCGGTGGGGGTCAAAAAAAAAAAGGAAAAATTCATCACAAGAGAGCCAACCCTATCGAAGGTAAATAAGTTTTCATTAAATTTAGTTTAATAAAAAACAATAAACCTATTTCAAACATGAGATATAGACAAAATTAAATAGCATAAATATGGACTAATATCCCAAATTGGTCACTATATATCCTCGTACATATACATAACAATTCAACAAGCATTAAGCACCCCCACAACAGAGTCATTAAGACTCCTTTTGCGCAGCCTTACCTTAAACCATATTTCAACGCATGCACGAGAGTATGGGAGAATCAACTCCCAGAATATTGCATGTTGCCAGAAAATAGATCATGGAGGAACCATCCATGGCATACCATCCCATCCGCAAATATGGAATACCATCGCATCATCCATGCATGCATGTAGCTCAAGGTTTATGGCACCTCCATCTCCATCTCCATATAGGAACAAGACAACATGCAAAAATGTCTTGTTCTAAATGTCATTTGTGTTTTTAGTTGTATTTTGTGTTGTTTTTTCATAATCTACTTTTTTGAGTAACTGGAAAAATATGATATTATAGTTTTTCTTTCTACGTGATCAAAATAAACCGATTTATCATTTCTAATAAAACTATGGTAAAAGATTGATATTGATTTCTATTTTAAGTTATATGATGTTGATTTTTATTTCTAAGTTTATAAATATCTCAATAACGATGCAGGAAACATACATCAGTTTGATGTTTGTTTCTACTTTTAATGTTCATTTGCTTTTGCATACTCGTTTTGTATATTAGCTCATTTTATTCAAAAAGGAAAATTTGGATCTAGTCTTCTATATCTAAATGTCAATTTTATTTTTAAATGTCATCTTTTTTATATGCTTTGAAAGTGGAAATATAAACCATAAAATAGATTGTAATATTGAATTTAAAAAATAGATTTGGTTCTTTAAACGTAGTTTCTAAATTATATATTTTTGGTTTATAATTTATAACTTAGTTTGATATCGGTTTCGTATCATTTCTAGCTTAGTTTGATATCAATTTTTACCTTTAAATGTCATATGCTTGCGCATGCCCTTTATTTTTATTTGGGAAAATGGAAACGTTCAAAGATTGCTTTTCTTATATGTTTTAAAAGTGAAAATGTAACAAATAATGATATATTTTAATATTATTTAAAAAAAATTGGATGTGTGTGTCATCTTGCCGCAACGACAGTGCACTGCACCTCGGCTTAGGAGCTGGTCATGTAGCACCACGCATTCCAGGGCCATAAATCCCCCAGGCCGCCCATCTCTTCATTGCGGGTGGGTGGGATGTCTACTCGTAGTCTGTCAAGAGTCGAGCCTGTTTCATCTGACTTAATCCTAGTTTCGATGGAAGTAGATATGCATTGGGTGAGATTTGAGAGGGTACAGAGGAACTTGGTTAAGTGACAAGACATGGATGAAAGCAGGACCATCCGTTTTATTTTGTAGTGCATGGTTTTTTTTGGATCTCTATTTTCACTTCGGGCTGAGCTCGACCGACTCACCTTGCATCTCAAAGGCCTCATCTTGTTGATTATTTTGCAACTTCATAGCCCCCATCGACTGGATTTTCCCGTTCTGGTCTCCAAGATGTCTAGGAAAAGGGGAATTCCCAGGAGGGGCAACAGAGGTAGAGGGAAAATTCAATGCAGTCAAAGCATAATGGTGGAGGAAAGGTATGAAATTGGGATCTCGATGCATCTCAGGTTCCTGATTGACGACTGGGAATCCTATCTGGTCAATGGGCGGCTTGCCACAGGAAGAGGAGAAGGAAAAATAAATCACTACTAGCTCATGAAAAACATGATGGGGATTCTCGTGGATTACATGTTTGGAAGATGGAGCTTAGCTCACAACACGAATCTCTCTGTAAAATCCAAAATGATAGATATGGACAACCAGCTCAACGTCTTGGATGCCACCTTTACATGGAAATGTTTGAACTGTGGGTGGAGACATGTCTGTAGAATGGAGATGGGGTGTGGAAGTGCAATAGGAGGAAAGTCAGGGGAAAAATATTCGGCTATGGTTCCATAAGCTTCCACCTGCACTCCCTTTCCCATATTCAACACCATTGAACCACTCTTCAAACATGTACATGATAGTCAAGTCCTAAGAAACAAGTTGTCTCCTCCTCCAACAAACAATCCTTCTACCAACTCTAAGGAAGGTGGTTGGGGATGCACCATCCTGGAGGAGGTTACCCCTCCATAACTCTTGGTCATGCCTCCAACAACGACTCGGTCTCTATCTGGTTCAGATTTCGATGTCAAGTTTTTTCGTTATAATCTTTTTTTGAACTTATGTGAATTACTTTGATCATTTGCAGAACTAGTAGATTAAGACCCAATTTTTGGCTTCCATGACATTCAATGGTAATGGAATTTCTCTGTTATAGTCCAACCAGAAGAATATGTAATTTTGAATGGATAGGGTGGTGGTTCCACTATCTTAGACCACCCCATACTTTTCTTAGACATGTAATTTTTTACTTATCACTTTAATAGACTCTACAGATTTACAAAAAAAAAATCATTTAAAAAAATGGAATTGTATTTTATCAATTTAGTTTTCAAATTAGTTTATAGTTGAAGTGTGATTTTTAGTTAACAAAATTGTAGGTTGTTCAATAATTAGTTAACAAATTTTACGTTGTTCAATACTTAGTTAACAAAATGTAATGATAAAATTACTACTTTGTTAATGATAAAATAACCACTTAGTTAATGACATAAAAAATATTTTTTTCCCACAGAAAAAAACCATATATATATATATATATATATATTGAAATATCATATACATTCCACATATAGATCAATAACTACGTATTGTCTATTGTCACAATTAAGTCATCAGCAAAAAACTGATATTTACACATTTAAATAGCTTATAAACAAGCTTTATACAACCTCAAAAGTCATATACACTATTCAAGAAAAAACATAACAATTCAGCTATCATAAGCTAATAGCATCACTCTTCTCCAGAAAATTATCCCAACAAAACCAAAGGCTTAAACATCAGCCAAAAAGAATCCAACAACATTCAAACTGAAACTTTAAACATCACTTATCCCCAAGATAAATCTTCCAAAATCCACAGGCTTTAACAACAACCCAACAGCATCCAAAATAGCAACCAAACTGCATCCAAGCATATTCTTTGACTAGCATCCAACTTGTTAAAAAAACGTTACTAAATTTGATGCTCCATCCGCCTGGTGCTCTGTTATCTGCCATGATCCACATAAAATATTAGATCCATCTTTTTCCAATGAGTCTACTAAAGTATTTCTTTCTCGATAAATGTGCATAAAATGCACTTTATCAAAAAAAAAATATAGTCTGTGTACTTCAAGAAAAATCTACTCAAGTAAAAGATTATTTATACGATACTTACCGGAGGCCCAGTTGATAATAAGTTGTGAATCCCCAAAAATCTGCAATTACTTGAAATTATGTTGCAGAGATAGTGAAAGTAGCAATTTTAATGCTAACATCTCAGCAAAATTATTTGTTCCAATACCCAAACCAGCTTTGAAAGTATAAAAATGATCATCAGATATAAAAAGTACCCCCCTGCTCCACAAATCATTGGATCCCCAGATGCTAAACCATCAAAGTACCCCCAAGGGTATGAATTATCAATAACTTCAGTCAAAACCTGTCTGATTCTGATAACCTTATCTTGTGGAAAAGCTTTTAAACATCCCCAACTGAAAATTGATACCAGGTAAGGAGATAAAACTTTATCATCGAAACAACATTGATTTCTTGCTTTCCATATGAACCATAACACAATTATAGGCAAGGATCTGATATGTTTCAGTTCACTCTTCAAAACCCAGTTCTTCAAACAAGTAGCCACCATGGTACCAGTCCATAGATTTGTTAATCCCAATTTACCCTCAATTTCATTCCAGACTTGTCTAGTGAAATGGCATTCCACACCAATATGAACATTAGTTTCATATGCAGATTTACATAAATAACATCTACCCATCCTTTCAAAACCCTTACAGCAAAGAACATCCCAAGTTAATGCTTCTTCCTTTAATAAAAACCAGCAAAAGATTTTTTCTTTGAGTGGACTCCTCATCCTGTCTCTCCAGCATTAATTGAAGATAACCAACTCTAGGAGTTATTAATTCTTCACACTGATCTAGGAACTAAGATTCAATCTCATCAAAGAATTATTAACAATTACTCATGAATTAGCAATAACTGGAATGCCCAATAGGTTTCCTCTCTGTATATT
>LPNX010792870.1:1256-57698 GCA_001517045.1 Pseudotsuga menziesii | reverse complement strand
CACAACGTGAAAATTCAAATTGCCCTTTCTTTTAGATGCAAAATAACATATAAAGATTCTTACTCTTCAGTCTTTATGTCAATACTCTAATGGTTTGCAGCTATCAGGAATGTTTTTTTTTTTTTTCTTCACATTAATAAGAGCGGGCTTCCTTTAACGGGCAAAAAGATCTGGTGGCACAATCCATGAATTCTATGCAGTAGTCGTTATTCTCTTTGACTTACTTTTATTTTTTTTTCCGGAAATGTTGGTCGGTTAAGCTTTCTTCCATTTGCTGGTCGAACGCTCTGAATGTTCACACCAACTCCCTCAATCAAGGCCACTGATCTTATGGTGCTCTGATACCACTGTTAAATCATTAAGAAAATAGGGAGCAAACAAGAATGAAAATATAACTGGCACAAAAGGCTCACAAATTTGCTCCATTAATCAATAGTACACAATGGTACATATATAATACATAATGTATAACTGACCTCTAACGGTATGACCGTTAGGATAGATAACGAACTTAGATTAGAGCTTTCAACACCATCTGCTTACTCAAGGATTTCAATTATTGAAGAGGAAGCCCGCAGGTACTGAAAGCTGGCTTTACTCTATGTAATGGAAGCTGGAGTGCGAGGACGGAGTGTAGAGTGTGGTAGACTGTTAGGATGGACTCTAGAATGGACTGTTAGGATGGACTCTAGAATATTAGGATGGACTGTTAGGATGGACTCTAGGATGGACTGTAGAGTGTGGTAGACTGTTAGGATGGCCTCTAGGATGGACTCTAGACTGTTAGGATGGACTCTAGAATATTTTTCAGTCACATGATTAGATACAAATATGATAATATACTCCCACTACATGATCATCCTATCTGTTTATCCAATCGCGATTGCAATTTATATAAAACAACTAACACTTCAGTCTAGAATGCAATTCAAAATACTATAGTGTTAAACCAAAAACATATCCAATCCTATCGAGAATGCAATTTGTATAATATAACCTACTATAAAATCAAAATAATTTATGCAATATAAAGTGGGTTTATATGATCATATTATTTAGAATGTAATTTGTATATTACAACTTATAACAAAATTTATCTAACATTGCCTGCCAAAATTGTAAACCTTTCCTCCTACTAGAAAAATGAGTAGCCTATTATTCTTTACGGACTAAGCAAGTTTTGCCATGTTTAATTTTCTATATACATGTGTTATGGTTAAGACTGAATTCATAAGCTTTCTGATAACTTTTAAGAATTATATATATATATATATATAGTTTTAAGTCATATTCAAAATATCAAGAAAATTGGTATCATTTACTATATCTCTCTCACATACATATATAACTCATACTCAAAATATCAAGAAAGATGGTATCATTTATTATATCTTTAAGATTTTAAGGTTTCATAAAAGTTAAGAAATAAAATAGAAATTATTTTAATAAAATTAGTCTTAATCTATTTTAATTTTACATTTATTAATTAATTTTTTTGAAGTTTCAAATGACAAATCTAAATATAAATTACTCTAATAAAATTAGTATAAATTTATTTTAAATTTAAATTTATCTACCATTAAAGATTTAAATCTTTTAATTTTAAATTTACCTACTATTAAAGATTTAAATCTCTTAACCTATTTGTTATTTTTTTCAAATTTTCCAATCTAAAAAAAATGCAACACAAAAAATCTGATTTTGTTCTAAAATTAAAATAAATCTATAATTTTTTTATAAAATTAACCATTTATAATAAATTTCACTGTTTTTCTATTATTATTATAATTTTTTTCATTTTATATTTATTACTTCATTTTAATTAAAAAAATATAACAAATAATTAATATAAAAATATTTTTCTAATTAATATTTATAATTTTATATTTATAACTTCTTTTTAATTAAATAAAAAATATAATATGTTTATTTTTTTAAATTAATTTACATCACATTTCAACACTCGTTCATTACCTTTCCAATCAAAATTTGTATCCCACTTATTTCCTATCCTTATGCCGACATTTTTTTAAAAAGAATTTGTGAATTACCAATTCTTCCAATAAGATTGGAAGTGAGGATATGTGATTCCATGAAATGCAAATCCACTTAATTAAATTTAGTTGTAATTTATACATGACAACTTACACTTCAATGTAGAATACAATTTGTATAAGAAAACTTGCAATTCAAAATATATATATTGTGTAAAACCAAAAATATATCCAATTTTATTTTGAATGTAATTTTATATTGAAACTTACAACAAAGTTTTATATTTTATAATCCAAAACCAAAGTAATTTATGCCATATAAGATGGGTTTATATGATCAAATTATAGTCTAAGAGCAAAATAATTTATGCTATAAGTCATACTCTATGTTTCAAATATAAAAAAAGTTGGTATCATTTACTATTATTTTTAAGATTTTACTATTATTTTTAAGATTTTAATGGCCGTTTCATTAAATTAAGAAATTTAAATGAAGGTCATTTTAATAAAGTTAGTTTAAATCTATTTTAATTTTATATTTATTAATTTTTAAAAGGTTACAATTGGTTAAGTTTCAAATAAGAAATTTAAATGAGGATCATTATAATAAAATTAATATAAATTTATTTTAATTTTAAATTTACCAATTTTTAAAGGGTTTAAATCTCCTAACTTACAAGTTTTTTTTTCAAATTTTCTAATTAAAATTTGGAAAATTTCTTTGTTAAATTAATTTAGGGAAATGGGGTAAGACAAGACAAGCTGATGATTTCAACATTAGGTTTCGAACAAGACTTCAGTAAAGCATCTCTATTTTCTACAGTAAACTCTCGGAAGAACTATACGATACCCTCTTCTCAGTATTTTTGGGATATGTGGGAAAATACGTCTGGGATGTGGAGGGTTTTACAAATGACATGAGCCTAGACATAGCAGGGGATTTTGGAATTGGACCTATTTATGATGACTGCTTCGGTGGCATAAAAATTGTATGCACACTACTCAACAAACTCGGGGCAATGGGGGGTATGCCTAACAGAGAAAAGATGAAAAAAGGATTTAAAAACACCATAGGTATCTCTACCCTGGTCCTTAAGGAATTCCAATTTACCCTTAGCAGTTTCAACTATTTCGCCCAACATAATGGTATCAAATATCTCGGCATTCTCATCCACTAGAATTTGTTCTTCCCTCCAACTTATAACCCTTGATTCTGCATTATCCCCTACATCTACCACTTCTATTTCTCCTACTTTTTCCATTTTCGACAGCACTAAGGGAGTATCAGGGCGCCTACCTTGTTTCCTTAGAATAGTTATCTGATCTGTCGGTGTTGGCACTCTATACGCAGCTGGGATGTTCTTCAATATCGAGGTTCTAGAAAAGACAAACCTTTCCAATTCCACGTAGACTTGTTTATAATTTTCTATGGCGCATAATCTCTGTACTTCTCCATACAATCTACACCGTATATCCTTTCTCTTTGTGACCTGAGCCTTTGATATGCAAGGTATTCGTGTCAAAGTTTCCATACTACCAGTATGTGCAACTTAATTTGCGAAAATGGACCTCCACCGTCGATCTCCAAATTACCTTCATTGGGACCATCCACACCTGAGAGCTTTAACATTTCTCCAACTCTTCCTCCCTTGATGGAGTGCACAACTCTCGATCGTGGAATTTTTCTTATCCTTCGATCAAGATCACCCTCTCTTTGCAACCGTCGATCGAGGTGGGCTCTACAACTTTTTGTGGATCGAAATCCTGACCCCTTCTATGCTAGTTCAGATAGTGAAATGCACCACGATAGTAGATCTATCTTTGCTTTCATCTTAGCCCTCTGATTCTTTCTTCCTTTAGCTTATTTTGCAATTTGGAAAAGCTTGTGCGGCTGAGCATGTCCGCTATACGGAATGCTCCGGCACCATTGATCTATCCTTAGATTAATCTCAACCTTCCATTATGGCTCCCATTTAACACACTTCGCAAATCTAACAACCGTGTTTTTCCTGGCATCTCTAACCCACAAAATCCCCTTTCACCGTTGATCTTTATATTTCTAAATCAGAGACATCGATTTATGCTACTCTTTACCTCATTCCTGTTGCTGCTCATTTCAAAGACAACATGCTCTGCCACTAATGAGGTCTGAAGTTGAAAAGTTTGTAAGCAGATGTAGAGTATGCCAGCATGCTAAAGGGAGAGTTCAGAACACAAGATTGTATACACCATTGCCTGTTCCAACTAGGCCTTGGGATTCTGTGAATATGGATTTCATTCTAGGTTTACCAAGAACTCAGAGGGGACATGATTCTATCTTTGTTGTTGTAGATAGATTCTCTAAGATGGAACATTTCATTCCATGTTACAAGACTAGTGATGCTACACACATTGCTAACTTGTTCTTTGATGAAGTGGTGAAACTACATGGTTTACCCAGAAGCATTGTATTAGACAGGGATTTGAAGTTCACGGGTAATTTCTGGAGGACCTTTTGGAGGAAGTTGGGTACCATACTGAAATTCAATTCAGAATACCACCCACAGTCTGATGGATAGACCGAAGTAGTCAATAGGATTTTAGGAAACATGTTGAAAAGTTTGGTTGGAGAGAGTCTTAAGCAGTGGGATAGAGTATTAGCTCAAGCTAAGTTTTCTTATAATGATTCACCAAACAGGAGTAAAGGGATGAGTCCATTTCAAATTCTATATGGAATGCATCCAAGAGGGGTGTGTGAGCTTCATCACTTAGGACAATTGGAGAAACGAAGTGCCGATGGAGAAGAATTTGCTACGAGGATCAATGAACTCCAGGAGCAAGTGAAAGCAATGTTACAATAGAGTAACACCAATTTCAAGGCCAGAGCATATTCCAAAAGGAGAGAAAGGAACTATGAAGTAGGGGATTTGGTCTTAGCATACCTAAAGCGAGACAGATTTGCAAAAGGGGAGTATAACAAGGTGAAGATGAAGATTGGACCTTGTAGAATACTCAAAAAGTTTTTAGCAAATGATTATGAGTTAGAGATGCCTACAGGAGTGGGTATTTCACGAATATTTAATGTAGCAGATCTATATCCTTATGTAGCAGGTGACACTAGAACCTTTAAAGAAGGTCAAGATCCTATCGAAGACTTACAATGGGTGAGGAATATTTTTGTGGCATAGCCATTGGAAGTTGAGGCCATTTTGGACACTAAAGTGGTAAAGAGAACAAGGAAGAAGGACTATATGGAGTATTTGGTTAAGTGGAAGAAGCGACCAATAGAGGATTCTACGTGGATGAGCGTTGCAGAGTTGGAAGCCAAGGGTTTCAATGTAGCTGGTCTAATGAAAAGTGGTTCATAATTTTTATACCTTGCGAGTATGATACAGCAGCATTGTGGCATGCAAACAATGTGATGAATTGGTCACATGCTGTGGCATATTTTGTATCTATTTTGTGCTGAGTAATAGTATGATTAAAGGAATAAGGAATCATTCCGGATCGCGACTTCCTGTGTGGAGATCAAGCCGCTGGTAGTTTGTTTCAGACAACGATGTTTTCATCATGCGTCGTAGTGTTTGTTTTCAGTTGCAGGACCACTCAGGACATGGGTAGAAGTTTAGCATAAATAGACAGTTTAAAGATGTAGAAGGGGTTTCTTCTCTTCAATATTTAGAATTTCGAGTTGCAGAGAAGAGGAAATACTTGTGTCTGGTTCCTACTTGTAATTATTTTGTGGAATCTGAAGGAGAGAGATCCAAGATGTGTGCATTTTCCTTTGTTGCTTAATAGAAGGATTAACTGTGTATTTGTAGGGTTGTTAGCCTTTATGCATGTGCTATGTTGAACCATGTATCTATGTAGAGCCGACTTTGGCATTTTCCTAAACATTTTTGTATTCCAGTGAAGTGTTGATTTCACGCATTAAGTTCTTGCTTGAATAGTTGAAGTAGAGTGTAGATGCATTCATAAGAGTGTTAGGATAAAGAATTGGGACGATTACAGGCTAGATTGATCAATTCCATGATCAATCGGTGCAACTCGTAGATTTTCTGCCATTAATAAGTTTTGTAGAGAATGAACTGTGGAGATCGAGTCTGCAGATAAAGATCTGACGGTCAAGAAGAATCCTGCAATGGAAGTTGCGAGTAAGTTAATAGATCCACATAGATCTATGAGGTTTGCATCAAGAAGAAGATCAACAGTCGAAGTGAAGGCCACAAAGACTTGAACCAAAGGTTGCGAAAGGTTCATTCCTAGGTAACATCAGAACCAGTTTCGAAGAGAGAACTAGCTTTCTTCTCTTCCAAGAGGGATCTCTCACCAAATATTAACAATGCCAACTATGTACAAATGAAAATATGAATTGTTTGTAAATTGGTTGAAACAGAACGTAGGACCATTGGGCGATGGAGTCAAGATGTGCAAATGGAGATAACAAAACTTATGTGGGTGATTTTAACATAGAGGAAAGATATCTATTTGGTCACAGTCAGATCATAATTGTCCGGTGGAAAATAAGAATAAGAACAAACCATCAACACATAGCATTAAAGAATGAATTCTGTATTAACTTTAGAAGAAAGTTTCAATGGATATCTGAAACAACAGATGAAGCATAGCATGTATGAATTCCAAACTATTATACACTTATTTCAGACATGAAAGAAAACATAACGGGGGAGATAAACTAGAAAACGTTCACACGAGAAAGAAAGTAACAGAATGTAACATGAAATAACACATGAATCCCTATGAAAACACCAACTTCAACTCTGCAACTTTATTAAAAGGTTCTTGAAAGCATACAACGCATCAATTACATTAGTTCCAATCCTTTCTCCTCCCTTAGGACTTAGATTTATAGTGTTTCGGCCTCCAAAACCGACATCAGAGACAAAAGCTGTTACAAACCAAAGAACCTTTCATAACAAACTCAAACGTGGCCTATCTGCCACGATTTACATCAACATAAAAATAAAATGCGAACTACTAGAAGAAAATATGTATAAAATCCTTTTTGTATTTTCTGGCTTGTGGAAGATGTACAAAGTCTGGCAGAGGTGACCCTCCAAAAGGGCATGTCTTGGAGAAGAACCCTCGCATTATCATCCATGCTGTTTTTATGGTTGCGTCCTAAACTTGGTCGACCCGTATATTTGAATTGACCTCCATTGATCAGGACCAGGCAATGTCGCAACGACCATGTCACGTGCTTGTACCTTGAGCTCCATAATTTCTATGTATGAGATGTCAGGTACTGAGGCACAGGCGGATTTAGAATCAAACAATAATTCGAATTCCCCTCCCAATTTATCAAAAACTGTTATGCATGACAAGGATTGTTGCATGTCTCAGAACTTGCTGTTGTCTGATCAACTAACTAATTGTTTCAAATAATCATCCTGTGACAATAAATGTCCCTTTTCTTCCTAGAAGAAAGGGAGTCCTCTGTCCACCAATGGCTGAAACAACTTGATCACCTCCTTGACTTTGTGTTCTATAATGCCAATTTTGGCCAGTATAGTGTCTAGCATCCTATGTTTAGAAATCACTTTTCTAGCCCCAAAAATAATAGCAACTCTATTTTGGATACCGTACTTGCTGACTAGATCATCTGGCAAGGAGCTTAGAAATTCAATAGAGTTTTTATCCACCTCTGTTGATCTTTTATTCACTTCTCCCTATACTATAGAAACCTTTTTCTTGGCTTCTGTCAAAGCATTCTCCTAACTAGAGACAAAATATAAGAAAGGTTTGAATTTGTTGGCTTCTACAATGATTTGGTCCCAAATCAAATGTCGGGCACCGTGCAAGACCATATTTCCAACCACCTCCCTGCTTAATTTGGAATTTTACTATGTCATTTCTTGACATTTCTTATCTATCTCTTCTCTCCTTTGTTCCTCTTTTGATTTTTCCTCCTCTAAATCCTCGATCTGTTGTTTAATCTTTGTAAGCTCGGTATCTTTCAGGCCTATTTGGGACATTGCTTTAGAAAGATAACTGGTATCTACCTCTCCAGCTGCACTTACTGATTGAATTTCAACCTTTGTTTATTTTTCTTGAAGCTCTTTTTCCTTTGCTCCCAGCTTAGCCTTTAATTCTTTTTTCGCTCTCCTTCAGAAGTTTTGTATCCACTTCCCATTGCTTTTCTTTCTCCTCAAGCTTCAATAGCTTGGCCTTGCAATCTATAATCTCAGTGTTTAATGTTTCTTTCTCTTTCTCAAATTCAACCAACTCAGTTGTCTGAATGAGCTAGGTGGAAGGGATTTTCAACTTCTTTTTAAGTACCTGGATCTCTTTTTCTTTCTCTTCCAACAGTCTTTGGGCTTAGGCTCTCTTATCTGCTTGTCCATCTATCTGTACTGCTTCATTCTGCAAATTGGTAATTTGGACCTTAAGGGCTTTGTTTTCAACTCTCACCTTCCTCAAGAGGTCTTGAGTTTTTTCTTTGCTCAACTCTAGCTTGGACATCTGTAATGTGGCCTTCAACAACCTAGTATTCAATATGTCACCGGTCTCTTTGTTAAGATGTATTATATCAATAGGGGAACCTTTACGATGTTCACATTAACTTCTGACACCTTTTTACCTACTACCAAGGCCATGATGAGGGTGTCTGTAGCATGATCTCTCACATTATTCAATGCCACATTTGGGTAGGGAAACTGTACTACTTCATCATACAGCTTCGTTGTCTCCTTAAAAGTTCTATTGTCCCTTTCTCTGTAAGAGTCTAGCCAATATTCTTTAGAGGCATGCTAGTTTGGAGTCTTCCCATCAAACACATACTCTGGGATCTCTAAATTGGCTGCTTCGGGCTCTTCTTGTTTCTGTTTGTCTTTCATATTTTCCTTCCTTATTTTTCGCCTCATACCGATTCTCTTAACCTGTACCAATTGCTGTCCTTTCTCAACTTTCTACTTTTTGGGCATGCTCACAATATCCACCTCATTAGTCTCCATGGGTTCTGCAGGTCCTCTTTTTATTGAACTTCCTGAATAATTGACCAACAATGCAACATTCCCAGCCATCATACCTATTTGGACAGGTCCAGTTGGGGAGAATTATCCCCTGGCAGGGAATGAGACAGAGGCTTGTCCTATGCTGGTATCCATTGTGATAGAGTTAGGGAAATCATCCCATTTGGCCGCTTCTCTAAGCCTGGTTATTTCAGTGTGCTCAAAAGGCTTACTCTTGTGAGATTTTATCCTTTTATAAATTAGTTGATGTGGGTCGTAGTTTATAGCCTGTTCCAAAGAGAATCCCATGCCTTTGAGTAAGTTACTAACCAGTGGCAGGGAAGCCCTTCTTTTGACCATGTATGGCCCTACCTCCCAGGGGAAAGAAATGCTGGAGCCTTTCTTAGCGTTCAAAAAGTGTTCTTCTTCAATAGTGAGTCTTTTCCTGATTAATTCCAAGGAGAAAAATCAAGAAGTCAAGAAGGTTGGTAGGACATAAGGCTGGTGCACAAAACCATATAGCCTTATGACTGTTCCAAATTATTCCAGGAACCAGTCTCCTATCCTCTTACTAGGAGACAACTGTAGTATTTTCCTGATCTCAGGAAATACCTTGGGAAATATTTCTTGGAAGGAAAGGTTATATATTTATGCCATCAAAATGTTCATGAATTTACAGTAGTCTTTGGTCATGTTATCAGTGATCGCCAGCTCAGGCGCCTGTAAATCATCTTCGTTATAAGATAGGAAAATTCTCAACAAAAATGATCGAAATCTGAACACTTTGGTATCGTGGAAATTAGATAACTAAGAAAGAATGTTCTCAACTATAAATTCATCAAATTTAAGACAACATGACTGAAAGGATTGTCGCAGAAGTTCAGGTTTGACAGGACAAGTACTCAAAATAAACAGTAGACTTAACAATGAATCTGTGATATAACCATTATTATCTAGACCTAGGAATTGACTAGCCAGGGTCACACACCACTGGGTTTCTTCGCTAAATTGATTTAGGTCAATGGGGTAAGACAAATTGATGATTTCGGCATTTGGTATCGAACAGGACTTCAAGAAAGCATCTCTATTTTCTACAGTAGACTCTTGGAATAACTGTACGATACCCTCTTCTCGGTATTTTTGGGATATGTGCGAAAATTCATCTGGGATGTGGAGGGTTTTATGGATGACATGAGCCTAGACATAGCAGAGGATTTTGGACTTGGACCTATTCATGATGACTCCTTTGGTGGAAGAAAAATTGTATGCACACCACTCAAAAAACTCGGGGCAATACGGGGTATAATTAACAAAGAAAAAATGAAAAAGGGATTTAAAAACACCACAGGTATCTCTACCCTGGTCCTTAAGGACTTCCAATTTACTTTTAGCAGTTTCAACTATTTTTCCCAATAGAATGGTATCAAATATCTCAGGATTCTCATCCACTAGACTTTCTTCTTCCCTCCGACCTATAACCCTTGATTCTGCATTATCCCCTACATCTACCACTTCTATTTCTCCTACTTTTTCCATTTTTGACAACACTGAGGGAGTATTAGGGTTCCTACCTTGTTTCCTTAGCAAATTTTTTGGATCTATCAGCATTGGCACTCTATACACAGTCGAGACGTTCGTCAATCTTAAGGTTCTGGAAAAGACAAACCTTTCTAATTCCACGTAGACCTGTTTATAATTTTCTATGTCGCATAATCTCTGTGATTCTCCATACAATATGCACCATATATCCTTTCTCTTTGTGACCTGAGCCTTTGATATGCAAGGTATTTGTGTCGAAATTTCCATACTACCAGTATGTGCAACTTAATTTGGGAAAATGGACCTCCATCGTCGATCTCCAAATTACCTTCATTGGGACCATCCACACCCAAGAGCTTTAACATTCCACCAACTCTTCCTCCCTTGATCGAGTGCGCAACACTTGATCATGGAATGTTTCTTATCCTTCGATCAAGATCGCCCTCTCTTTTCAACCATCGATTGAGATGGGCTCTACAACTTTTTGCGCATCGAAATCCCGACCCCTTATGCACTAGTTCAGATAGCAAAATGCATGTCACATGCCCCAATTTTGCAAAAACAATATTATCTTATTTGATTTTATTTAAAGACAATATGTTAAATTTTATGCTAAGTTGTAATTGATGACTCAGTAGAGTCAAGGATATTTAATGTAATTCTAATTATTTTAATTATAAATAAATAAAGGTGGAGACAACAGCTTAGGAGAGTTGTTAAAAGAGTGTTTACTGGTCAAATTAGTGGAGGAGATTGGGTGGAGAGCAAATAGACATGTGGCAACATCCTCAACCCACTTCCAACTGTTGCAGGTGGCAACCTCCCTACATTTGGGGTCATGATCCCCCAAGAAAGTGGGATCAGAGTAGGTGGCTCAATTAATGACAAATGACCCAAAAGACCTATGCAATCTTTATAAAAATGCCCATTGAAGAGAGTTGAGGCTTCTCATTCTATAGAAGTGATCATTCAGGTGAATGTACTTCATAGAAATTCAATGGCAAAGGAATTTGTGGAAAGAGTTTGAGGGGTTAACTGCTAAGTGATCTAGTGCAACTTTTCAGCTGAAGGATCTTATTGCTAAGTGCAAAGTGTTTTCTGAGTCATTGGACTAGTCTATTGTTTGCATGCTCCACCGGTTCTCAGCCAAGAGGACTAGGAACAGGCTTAGGGGTCTCGAGGAAGTGTTGTTTGAGTGCTCTTTAGGAGTTTGGTAGGGAGGAACGACCTCCTAACACTGTTGTTGTCCATCTTAATCAGGTTCTACAATCTCTTGTTTACTATGTTAGATAGTTAAATGTGAATCCGACTATTAAATAAATGTTAAATGTTTAGTTGTAGAATGATAGAGTTAGTAATATTTTAGACTATTGAAGGAATGAAGGAATGAATCTGAAATAGATGGAAATTAATTCTAGTATGTGTTTTTCCACTTTTGGAAGGACCAGACCGTACTCTAGCACATACAGAGTATTTAAAGTAGATGAAGGAAATGATAAAAGACTGAAATGATTAGATATGTTATGCATTTCATAATAGCAAAGTAATTTATTGTAGTATGTAGGTTATTAACAAAAAGACCAATAACCTGGTTATCTATGTTCTTTGTTTATGTAAATATATTGATAATCAAATAGTAATATTCCATTACAGGTAGAAGAATTATTATGTTAAGAAAATACCCTAGTAGATAAGATGTTATGTTTATACACAGTACATTATTCTTTTATTTCAAATTAAAATATGCAGGAGGGTAAGCTGTGTCATGTTGTATATATATATTTTCGTGTGTTTATTTAATAATCAATTGCATATGCAATAGAAGAAACACAGTTAAACTACTTTGTTTACATTCAGTTCAATAAAGATAAACTTTACTATTCATATAGTTTATATACTAAACCAAGACTAACAGTTACTATTAACCAAGGAGAGTAATATGAAAAGTATTTATTTTATCAAGAAGAAACTTGTTTAGGAATCTAGGTTTATCTTTCAAATAACACTAGTAAAATTCTTTCTATCATTAAAAACCATAAGAATAGGATGATAACCAGTATAAAAAGAAATATATATATATATCTAAGTAAAGAATTGTTCCATAACAGGTTTATACCTACAACAATAACTACAGGGTCGAAACCCTATATTAAATTTATTGTTTTAAATAAAAATATTTAAGCTATAATTCTATTATTTGGAACATTATCAATAAACAAATTGAACTATTGTAGACTGGTTACAGTCTTCATAACAAATATATATAAACATATACAAATTTAAGAAACTCATTACACACTGGTAATAATATTAAACTAAAACAATATTATTACAAGTACTAGAACCTATTTAATAAATTAAAAGAATTATTTAAACAAGGATTTTAATCAGGAAACCCTAACTCATATTCCAGAGCCAACAAATAAATAAATATTATGACAGATTTACAGTTATAGTTTTAAATAAATAACCACATTATACACGCAAAATGTAATACACAGTAAATTTATTTCTTCACAGTCAAATAGGGTAAAACCCTACTTACACAGAGTCACAAAATAAAATTACTGTAAACCGAGCCTAAGCTCGAAGAAGTTAAAAAAAAAAACCATTTCATTACATTAACGAGCCATAAGGCCGAAATTTCAAACCAAATACAACACCCAGCTCACGGTCGGGTTTGCCCATTGATGAAGCGAGGGTTTGTACATAGGATAAAATCAACATTAACTTATAAAAAGAAAACTTAGCTAATGGTAGAGCTATACAATCCCCTAAGCTCAGGGTTACACCCTCGACAACCCTGTCACAAGTAGGGAAAGAACCCAAACGTTGAAACACAGGGCTTACCGGATTGAAGCCACGGCCTTTGAAGACAACCATCGTCATCTTCTTCACAGTTCGCAAGTGAAGTCTCGGGTTCCTGTAAAGTGAGCATAGCACTTTGTTGATTCGAAATTTCTTTATACAAATAACCTAACTGTAAACAATCTTAACTGACAGTTTTTTATTTATTACTGGAACGAAAAACTAAATTTTACCTTAATAAGGAAACCGAGCAGTCTAGTAGTGGGATTGTCACAAATGACAGTGTGCATTCAAAATCCCAAACCCTATGACAACGAAGGAGCACACTAATAGTAGTGGAGTGTCAGCTTAACACAGAAGTGACAGGCCTTGAAAGGAAGGCAAAATGGAGTCACAGATAGGCCGTAAGCCAAACTCAATCGAAAACAACAAACTCTGGCAGAGTAAAACCTTCAGTTACAAAGGAATATGAACAATACCAAACCACGGTGGCAACAACAACGTTAAACTCAAGCATCGGAGTAATACAGAGTAAGGAGAACACTCGCGGCCACCTTGAGACCTAGAAAAACAGCCCGAAGGCCAGCGTGACCATCGGAGAGAAATGACAAAGCGTTTAGGGTTACCAGATTTTTATACGACCAATGCATGGCCAAGAGGTGACCATGTGCCCTCAATAATTCAACCATGTATTGGTCGAGTTCCATAGTTCACCTGCGAGAAAATGATTCCAATTATTTAAACAATGATCAAATATCAAACTTGCAAAAGCTATGATGTTGCATATATGAAAAATTACATCATAAATCATTGTGTTTCTTATCAACTCAATGAATGGACTATGGTATATGCCTAGTTATTATCCCATCGCTAATCTTCAATCAATTATTATCGTAATGTTGATAGTCCAATTGGGCATTAAGTTAAAACCATAATTTATCAACATTGACCCTAGCAAAGTGGAATACCTTTTCGATGTGTAGAAAAATCAAAAGATAAATTGTATAGAACCTTCAAACTAACTATAGACTAGTATGTTTATAAACATAATGGTTTATGCTCGTTTATAACCCTTTTGAAATCGACAATTCGAAGGGTAAATAATTATATAGTGAATAGTATAGAAAAATAATATATTCATGAATTCTTTTACATAGTTTAACTTTGGTTTAGACTTGCTTAGAACCCTTCGAACTTTTATAGTTGTTTATGCTTGTAACACAATGTTGGATATGCTTGGTTTAAAAAATAAACTTATCACTCTTAAACCAATAATCTTGGGGTGGTTTTACTTTATGAAATTTAATAGAGTTGAATGTCTTAGCATAAGAATTATCAACATGACTATTATCAAGTTCGTTGGTGTTTAAAAACTTCCATAAACACTAGGTGCTTCACAACTTGACAATGCTGGAAGTCTACCTTTTGTGTATATTAAAGCAGTTAGTTTTGTAAGTTTACAAAATAACCTGTGTTTCTTATAAGGTAAAAACTCAATCTATCTTATTAGCAAATGTACAAATGAATTTAATATAAGAAAAGCGTTATAGTAATAATAAGAATTACAATGGAGTAACCTTACCCAAGTCTATAATCATTGGGACAATATGGATTGTTTTAGACTAAAGAAGTAAAGGCAAACGATTTTTCCTGGTGAAACGAAGCAGTTGTTTTTACACTAATTACACTTATAATAACAAGAAGTTTTACAGCCTGTAAGCTTCCTTACAAATGACAGTATCTATCAGCTGGATGCTCAAGTAAATATTGCAATAATATATACGATACAATAGTACATATAGTACGACTTTGACAAGGAATCTAATAACCGGTTAGGGAGAAACATAATTGTACAAATAAATAATAGGTTAATACTTACCATAACTAGTAAGTTAAAAATGGAATCACAATTTATATTCTAAAGAGAATCTTACTATCAGTATTGATAGAAGCTCTTCCATGTATAAAAACCAATAGTGCAATAAGTATATCATTGCAGAATATGCATAACAAAATAGAAGTTACTATGTAACAAAGATTACAAGTTTAGAGCCACAGCAAGTATTTTTACTGTCGTTGAGTTCGATAAAGAAAGAAACTCATTTATTGAAACATTGGCTTACAAGAAAAACTGGAGAAAACAAACTACTTTACCTCATGTAAGTTGCTTGGAATTTATCAGCTTATTTGCTAAGCTTATTAATTGCAAATAGAAACACTTCTTGATACTTTATGATTTAAAAACATTTACTTGTTCGAACATACCTATAAACCTATAAGAACCAGTAATCTTTATGCATTAGCATAAATGCTAAGTAAGCCCAGAATTCATATCCACCCACTTGCCAATAAGAAGACTCATCAATAAACTGAAATAAAACAAAACGTAAGTAAACCATATTATGTTACGAAAAGGAAACTGCTTTAGTTATCATCATTTGAAAATATGTAAAACTAATCATTGGACTGTTTCTTTTTCTTCTAACCATTAGCTGTTAGTAAACCGTAGATTCAACATTTCATGTTATCTCAAAATTTTAAATTTTTGTGAAAATTTGGGGTTTTGACAATGCACCATGATCGTAGATATATCTTTGCTTTCATCTCATCCCTCCGATTCTTTCCTCCTTTAGCTTATTTTACAATTTGGAAAAGCTTCTGCGGTCGATCATGTCAGCTATGCGAAATGCTTCGACGTTGTTAATCTATCCTTAGATTAATCTCAACCTTCCATTATGGATCCCATTTAACACATTTCGCAAATCTAAGAACTGTGTTTTTCCTGGCATCTCTGACCCGTGAAATGCCTTTTCATCATTGATCTTTATCTTTCTGAATCAGAGCCATCGATTTATTCCGCTCTTTACCTTATTCTTGTTGCTGATCATTTCAAAGACAACATGCTCCACCACTAATGAATTCAGTACTCCCGTTAACTCTAAGGGTTCCTTCTCAATATTTTCTGATAAGGTCTCTTTTGCCAAAACCTTCTATAATCCAAAATTTCAAAATATGGTGTTAACACGAGGCTTGTAAGAATCTAGTGGAGGTGGACAGAGAGACATGTATGGAGTAGACACTTCAAGATGGTTTACTCTTTAAGAATAGTAAGTTGTGTATACCAAGGTGTTCTATGAGAGAGACCTTGATACATGAGAAACACAATGGAGGTATGGCAGGTCACTTTGGAAGTGATAAAACCTTCGGACAGTTGGTTCATTTCTATTTTTGGCCAAGGATGAGGTCTGAAGTTTAGAAGTTTGTAAGTAGATGCATAGTATGCCAGCATGCTAAAGGGAGAAGTCAGAACACAGGATTGTATACACCATTTCCTATTCCAACTAGGCCTTGGGATTCTATGAGTATGGATTTCATTCTGGGTTTACCAGGAACTCAGAGGGGACATGATTCTATCTTTTTTGTTGTGGATAGATTCACTAATATGGCACATTTCATTCAGTGCTACAAGACTAGTGATGCTACACACATTGCTAACTTGTTCTTTGATGAAGTGGTGAAAATACATGGTTTACCTAGAAGCATTGTATCAGAGAGGGATGTGAAGTTCACTGGTCATTTCTGCAGGACCTTGTGGAAGAATTTGGGTACCATACTGAACTTCAGTTCAGCATATCACCCACAGTCTGATGGATAGACCAAAGTAGTCAATAGGAGTCTAGGAAACATGTTGAGAAGTTTGGTTGGAGAGAGTCATAAGCAATGTGACAGAGTTTAGATCAAGCTGATTTTACCTATAATGATTCACCAAACAGGAGTACAGGGATGAGTCCATTTCAAATTCAGTATGGAATGCATCTAAGAGGGATATGTGAGCTTCATGACTTAGGTCAATTAGAGAAATGAAGTGCTAATGGAGAAGAGTTTGCTACAAGGATCAATGAACTCCAGGAGTAAGTGAAAGCAAGGTTATAGCAGAGTAACACCAGTTACAAGGCCAGAGAAGATTCCAAAAGGAGAGAAAGGAACTATGAAGTAGGGGATTTGGTCTTAGCATACCTGAAGCGAGACAGATTTCCAAAAGGGGAGTATAACAAGCTGAAGATGAAGATTGGACCCTGTAGAATACTAAGAAAGTTTTTAGAAAATGCTTATGAGTTAGAGATGCTTACAGGAGTGGGTATCTCACCAATATTTAATGTAGCAGATCTATATCCTTATGTAGCAGGTGACATTGGAACCTTTACAGAAGGTCAAGATCCTATCGAAGACTTACAATGGGTGAGGCAAATGCTTGTGGCATAGCCATTGGATGTTGAGGCCATTCTGGACACTATAGTAGTAAAGGGAACAAGGAAGAAGGACTATTTGGAGTATTTTGTTAAGTGGAAGAAGCGACCAATAGAGGATTCTACACGGATGAGCACTGCAGAGTTGGAAGCCAAGGGTTTCACTGTAGCTGATCTAATGAAAAGGGGTTCATAATTTTTATACCTTGCGAGTCTGATGCAGGAGCATCATGGCATGCCAACAATGTGATGAATTGGTCACATGCTGTGGCATCTTTTGTAACTATTTTGTGCTGAGTCATAGTATGATTAGCGGCATAAGGAATCATTGCAGATCACGACTTCCTACGTGGAGATCAAGCCGCTGGTAGTTTGTTTTAGACAAGGATGTTTTCATCAGGCGTCGTAGTGTTTCTTTTCAGTTGCAAGACCACTCAGGATAGGGGTAGAATTTTAGCATAAATAGACAGTTTAGAGATGTAGATGGGATTATTCTCTTCAACATTTAGAATTCCGAGTTGTAGAGAAGAGGACATACTTGTGTTTGGTTCCTACTTGTAATTATTTTGTGGAATTAGAAGGAGAGAGATCCAAGCTGTGTGCATTTTCCTTTGTTGCTTAATAGAAGGATTAACTATGTGTTTGTAGGGTTGTTAGCCTTTATGCATGTGCTGTGTTGAACCATGTATCTATGCAGAGCCAACTTCAGCGTTTTCCTGAACATTTGTGTATTCCAGTAAAGTGTTGATTTCACGCATCAATTTCTTGCTTGAATAGTTGAAGTAGAGTGTAGATGCATGCATAAGAGTGTTAGGCTAAAGAATTGGGATGATTGCAGGTTGGATTGATCAATTCCATGATTAATCAGCGCAACTTGCATATTTTCTTCCATTAATATGTTTTGGAGAGAATGAACAGTGGAGATCGAGTCCGCATATAAATATCTAATGGTCTAGAAGAATCTCGCAACGGAAGTTGCGAGTAAGTTAACAGATCCACAGAGATATGTGAGGTCCAAATCAAGAAGAAGATCGACGATCGGAGTGAAGGCCGGAAAGATCTGATGGCTATGAATATTGTGGGGGAAGAATTGCAGGGAGGAAGTTGCGGGGAGCAACTTTGGGAAGTTGGCATCCCGCATCCCACAACCCGATTACGGGAAGGCCATTGCGAAATGAAAGTTTCAGAGCACAACGTTGGGTGTTTGAGATCCCGCATCCCACAACTCGATTCCAGAAAATCTATTGGGGAAATAGAGTTGCAAAACTCTTATTGCGGAGGCAAAATCGTGGGGAGGAAATTTTAGAGTAGAATTTGGCTTTGAAGATAAATTTGGCAGTCCTGCTAAGTGTAGGAGCCACTAGATCCTAGAGGTGTTGGTTGGGGTTGGTTGTGATTGATCCACCTGCACCATTTTATGTGTTTGATTTCAAAATCAAACTCACATAAAAACTCCAGCCATCTAGCTTCCCTATCATTTAAATTTGGTTGATCAAACAAATATTTCAGACCATAGTGGTCTGTCCTTAACTCAAATTTTTGGCCCATTAAGTAATTCTTCCACATCTTGAGAGCATGTACTATGGTTGCAAGTTCTAATTCATGGGTAGCATAATTCTTCTCATGATCCTTCAACTTTCTTGACTCATAGCATACCACTTGGTTTTCTTGCATAAGAACTCCTCCAAGTCTTTGATTACATGCATCAGTACACACCACGAAATCTTTTTCTGGGTCTACAATCTTCATAAATGTTGCACTTGTAAGAATATTCTTCAACTGCTAGAATCTCTCCTCACATCTTCGTTTCCATTCAAACTTTATCCTCTTCTTTTGCAAAGAAGTGATAGGATGTGAAACCTTGGAGAATCTTTCAATGAACCTCTTGTAGTATCCTACAAGGCCCATAAAATACCTCACACATGTCACATTTCTTCGGTTTGGCCAATTCATAATGGCGTCAATATTTTCAGGGTCCACAGATATGCCCTTTTCTGAGATGATGTGACCCAAATAATGAATTTTGTCTTTAATGAAATCACATTTTCTCAACTTTGCATACAGCTTATGCTCCCTCAGCAAATTCAAAGTCAATCTCGAATGTTCTTCATGCTCTTCTTTATTCTTAGAATAAATAAGAATGGCATCAAGGAAGACAAGAATAGACTTGTCCCAATACTTGTTGAAAACACTATTCATGAGACACATAAATGTAGCTGGTGCATTTGTGAGACCAAATGGTACCACTACAAACTCATAATATCCATACCTTGTTCTGAAGGTTGTGTTATGAATATCTTTGTCCTTGATTCTTAATTGATGGTAACCAGACCTCAAGTCAATCTTTGAAAATACCTTTGCTACTCTCATTTGATCAAACAGGTCATCAATTCGAGGCAAGGGATATTTATTTTTCACATTGACTTTATTCATCTGTTTGTAATCAATGCACAACCTGAGTGTACCATCCTTATTTTTCACAAACATAATTGGTGCTCCCCAAGGGGACAGACTTGGCATGATGTACTTCTTTTCCAAAAACTATTGCAGCTTCATCTTCAGCTCTAGCAACTTTGGTGTACTCACCCTATAGAGTATCTTAGACACTAGTGCTGCTCCTAGCACAAGTTCAATTGTGAAATAAATGTCTCTCTTTGGAGGAAGGCCTGGAGTTTCATCAGGAAAAACATCCATGAATTCCTGCAATACAGGAAAGTCCTCCAACCTAGGAGTCTCATTCTCTGCTACCTCCAAAACATGGGCTGCATACAATCTACAACCTTTGCTACAAAAATTTTTCAGCTACATTGTTGAAATATGCCTAACAGAAATCACCTTTGGAATGCCTCTTACAACCCTTAGGTTTCCTTCTTCACATATGCACTCAAAATTCTTATTGAAATAGTCAAGCTTGACTCTATGCATTTCCAACCAATCCATTCCAATGATAATGTCATAGGAACCAAGTGGTAGAACATTCAAATCTACACAAGTGAAAATTCGATCCATGACTAATGGACATTTCTCTACCACTTCAGTAATTTTTCTCTTTGTTCTAGTGGCTAGCTGAACTAAACACAATTTCTTATGATTTAACTTCTTAAAGGCACACATCTCAACTATTCCAGAGATGATATAACTCAATCAAGACAGAAACATATTTCTCAACAATCTTACCTTCAACTTCAACCACAGTTAATTGATGATCTTCCTGGCGGTCCTCTAGCACTGCATAAATCTTAGGGACGGTCCTTGCCACGTGACCTACCATTTCTGCTTCTTGAATGTTATGAGTCTATTGTACATACCCGTTCTCCAACAGAATGTTCATGTGCATCTGATTTTCTCCGCATCTCCAACATTGGATTGGTTCTCTAATTATTCACAACTTGTGATGGATTCCTTTGCTGATTTTGAAAAGGAGAGGGTTTGAAACCTTTCTTTCTTTGGTAAAAATTCTCCTTCTTCTTATCCTTCCATTCCTTATGGATATCAGGTTTTCTTTTATTCTGATCATAACAATATTTGGCATTTCTTATAGCCTCTTCCAGGGTTCGACGGTTCATCGAACTCAATTATATCTATGTAAGATTGAGGTATCCCACTCAAAAAACGTTGGATTTTCACTTTATCATCTTTGATATAACTCACATACCTCAAGAGCTGCAAGAATTTGTTTGCATACTCTTCCATGGTCAGCTGCCCCAATTTCAGTTTATTGAACTCTTTGATCTTATCATCATAGTACCCGTCAGAGAGGTACTTCTACTTGAAATACTTCTTGAACTGCTTCCACGTGATCTTTATGTCATTAATCTTCTTCACCTACCTGAGGTGCTCCCACCATATGGATGCTCTTCCATTTAGATTGAAGATGGATAATCTTGCCTTCATATTTCTAGAGTAGTCTTAAACTTGGAAATATTTCTTCATCCCAAGAAGCCAAACTTCAACTTCTTGACTAGTATTTACCTCACCATTAAATGTAGGAGGCCTTTCCTTCTTGAATTGATCACATGAACTGTTCTTGTAATGCCTCTTCCTCTTACCTCTGTGAGATGAAGAGCTTGAACCCCTAGTGGATCCTTCAGAGTTGGATGATCCACTAGAATACTTCTTTCCTCTTCTAGCACTGCTCTTACTTCCTTCTGGATTTGCTGCTCCATTCCCAAAGTTCATCCACCTTTGGATGTTTTTCAAACTCTGCAACATGGTTGCATTCAACTGATTCTACTCTTCCTAAGCTTTAATCATTCTTTCATTTTCCTCCCTGTATCTTTGCATCTCCACCCTTAGGCTTCTCCCAGTGGTTGCAATATCTGGTGGAGTCTCTTGAAATATTCTTTCGTTGGACTCTGTCTTAGCATTTCCAACCTGAAAAATCCCCCCCATGGAATCTTCCTCGAGCCCATAAGGATCCTATGAAGCATCCATGCTGTAGGTTCTCATGGCTTAACCAAAATCCAACTTTTTCAATCTGCACTATAACTTTGCAAAATGTGGTAATAACATCATTTGTTAGCTGTGTAACAAATTAAGAATGAAAAACCATTTACTTACTATCACCTAGCCCATCTAAGCCTAATGTTGTAACCAATAGCTCGGATACCACAATGTAATGTACCCTCCCCTCTACACGGATACTGCCACGATGTCATATACTTGGTGCCCATAAACCTGCCTGATATGCAGAATAATTTAAAACTTATTATTTCTTTCTCTTTAACAAAGCCATGGCTCATGAATCATCAATTAAAATTCATACTTAGGCTCAATAACCACTATAACCGTTGTTTCTCCTTTGACAAATCCATTCTATGACCGGAAATACCTTTTCCGCACTCAACCTGTCCTTTCTGCACTCCGCCTTGTGGATTTCCCTTTCTGCCTTCCATTGCGGAACCAAGAATTAGATACATAATGCGCGACAGAGTCATTCAAACCATATTTCTCCATTTTCCTTCTTCCTTCGGAACTCAGAAATTGAAAAAAAACTTTTGACGGAATTGTTTAATGACTTCCCTCCTTCCGACTTTTGCCTTTCCGTTGCGGACCTTGGAAATCGGAAAAATAACTTGTCGCCTCCATTAGAGGAAATTTGGGGTCTAAAATGGGCCTTATAAGAAAACGTGCCAACAATAAATTTTGTGAGTTGGAATTCAAGAACCAATATAATTTCAGTAAAATGAGTCAACCATAATGGTTGAATTGACATATTTGTCATAAAATAAAACTACTTTTTTTGTTCGTATTTTCGACATATCTCCTTGTGCTTTCACTCAAATTTCAAGTGGGAGAGCTCGCTGGATGTGGAATTTAATTCTGCATCCAACGAGCACCCACACTACATACTTTTGATGGACCCTTCTACCCTAAAAACAAGAAATACCTAAAAAAAATGTGATGATGATGTCATCATCACGTTTTTTTCAGGTATTTCTTGTTTTTGGGGTAGCGGGGTCCGTCAAAAGTATGCAGTGTGGGTACGTGTTGGATGCGGAATTAAATTCCACATCCAATGAGCTCTCTCGCTTAGAATTTGAGTAAAAACACAGTGAGATATGTCGAAAATATGAACACAAAAAATAGTTTTTTTCATTCTTCCTCCAAAATTAATAACTATTATTTTATTATTTTAGCTATTATTTTATTATTTTAACTATTATTTTATTGTTTTCCTTAGGAGGCCCATTTTAGACCTCAAATTTCCTCTAATGAATGTTTTTCCTATTTTCCACCTCCCGCCTCTTTCCTTTTGTAGGCAGATTTCAGGGTGCAGAAAATACACTTTTTCCTTGGAACTTCCAACTTCCTTTCTGCTTCTGAATTCCTCCCTTCTGCAGGAAGATTTTGGGGTGCAGAAAGTCCCATTCTTCTCTGTTTTCAACTTTTCTTTCTGCTTCTTTCCCTCCATGCTCCACAGGAGGATTTTAGGGGTGTAAAAATGCTCAAGTCAGATGCCTTCTGACTCAACAACTAGGATTCTAGACTCCATGATCATAAGCAGAATACAATGAAATGTACAAGGTATATATAAATGCAAATGCACGAACATTTAACAACAGTAAAACCTACTGAAATCATTAGCAAGCGTTCATCATATTCAATTCATTCATAAGCAAATAAATTGCATAAATAAGCATATCAGAGAATACTTATTTTGAAGATGAAGTTGTCCCACAACTAGCTATGTCACTGTAACGTTCCACCCAACCATAGGCCTGTTGTGTTCATTAATCTCTTAACACAACTGCCACCCCCGAGCTGGGCATGACTTCCACAAGGAACTAGGGAACAACAGACTCACACACAACCAAATCACATCAAACACAGTCAAGCCAACCTAAAGTTGGGGTTATCATACTGTCTAGCCAAGAAAACACAGTTGGGTTTAGCAGCCTGTAGGCAACAAAGACTAAACAATACTAGGTTTCATAGGCCATTCAGCCAAGCCAGCTAATAGTTGGGTTTATAAGACTGCACACAGTCAAGCCAACATTTACATTAAGGACTAGCCAAGCCTACATATGGGTTTCAGAGGATACTCGCCCAAGCCATCTCACTGCTGGGTTTCATAGGCTATTCAACCAAGCGATCTAGTTGGGTTTATCAGGCTGTCCAGCCAAGGATTACACACATGGCCAAAATGCACAACAAGGCACAACCAAGCCAATATCCAGTTGGGTTTATCAGGCTTCCCAACCAAGTCAGTATACAATTGGGTTTATCAGGATGTAAGACAAGACATTCTTGTTTGGGTTTATCAGGCTGCTAAAGAAGCGAAATGGTATAATGGCTAAGCTAGTGGCTCACTCAAGAGCTAGGGACACCTCCACAAGATCTATTTGGCTTGGAATCCACAATACCTACACACCCAACACAAGTAAACATCCCCTTCTCTGCTCCACAGCCCCTTAGGCTATGCCTTCCCTTACAGTGCTCTTCAGGGTGTGCATAAAAGATTCACCAACCACTCTTATCTTTTCATGAGGTTCCTCTTTGCAATAGGCTTATCAAGCCCATTCCTCTTCTTTTCCACTCCTAAGCCTTGTATATAGTTCAGACACAAACTAGGGTGCAAATTATAGTAAACCAAAAGGAGACACAACAACAAAGGCTCCACTCTGTAACATAGAGAAACAGGGTTTCATACCACTCTGTAGTTCAGAATAACACTACAACCCATCAACCAGGGTGTTGAAAAAGGAAAATGCTTGCAGAAAACTCTACGTGAACCAAATCTCTCTCCGAGACTCAGGACGATGAACAACACAGTGAATCATGCTGCACCATAATGAACACTCGCGACTGCAGAATCAAGAATGAACAACCCGTGAGTGAATGAACCGTGAATGATCCCCCCCATACAACCACAAGATGGAAGAATAAAACCCAAAATGTTCAGCGCGACCTACGAAAAATGACAGGCTGGGCAAGCATTTTCTGGGTTTACTTGCTTTATAAGAAAGAATACGGTTCTGTAGACATTGCAATCCCGCTTAGTCATGAAATATGACTGCAATACACTGCTTTGCCCAAGGAATTAAGTGCCTCAACCAACTTCTGGAAGAAATGAATGATTGAGGACATAGGACAAAAAGGTAGCTGAGGGTTTAAGGGTTTGCCCATTGACATCTGGTCTCACCCTATTGGTTCAGGAGTTTGGCTAACTCCCCTCCCTATTCCTTGTGAAATCATGCCCCTATCTCTCACGTTGCACTGCATAGCTAGCATTGGTATTTTTATTAAATTGTATATTTACATGGTGTCCAAAATATATTATGCTTGACTAACACTCTAAACATAGGTATCAACCTTCATCACCTATACACAAAACACCAAATTGATGGAAAGGTCTTGGCCTTGAGCTCCTCGCCATGATTTAAATACAATATATACATCATGTACAATTTCGATACCGTGGGTGCAAAACTGGGGTGTTACACCAAACAACTACACTTAAATCAATTTTAAATTTAAGTAACCAGACCAAGTGAAATTAAAACGACACAAAACATATTGATATAGTGATTAAACTCCAATGTATAAAGAGATCTAAACATATAGGTTTGTGTGTTTTCCAAAATTATTTGATTTTTTTTCAAAATGTAGTTATTTTTTTATTATGGTTTTTTTTTAATTGGTATTTTTCATTTTAATTTTAAAATGTGGTATCATATTTTTGAATATTTATATTTTATTAGTATTATAATAATTATTAATATTTTTTTTTTTACTGGTGTGTGATTAAGACTTCATAAATTGTGATTTAGGCTTGTTAAATTTATAATACCAATTTTAGGTGGTATAAGTTTTTTGTTCTTGATGTTTGTGTTCTCCAAATGGCTCCTCCCTTTTCCGACTATATAAATGTCTATTTTTTATTTTAATTTTAGAATATTTATATTTTATTAATATTATAATAATTATTAATAAATTGTTTTTTACTGGTGTGTGATTAAGACTTCATAAATTGTGATTTATAATACCAATTTTAGGTGGTATAAGTTTTTAGTTCTGGATGTGCCTTCGGAACTACTATTCTTTCACACGATCTAGGAACTTCCGTGATGTTGGCGTGATTCGGTCTTAGCAACGGATCTTTATGTAATACAATAATTTTGTGATTAAAATGAGTCTAAAATGTATCATGGATTTACAATAATGTATCATTAATTCCAACCAACTAAACTATCTTAATTGGTTATTTTACATTATGTATTTTTTATTATAAATTAAAATTGTAATAATATAATGATGTGCCAGGTCCATTTATGTATTTTTTCATATAAAAAATGATATATTCTTTGTAATAATATAATGATGTGCCACGTCAATTTATGTATTTTTAGGTAAAAAATGATATATTCTTATGGTTAATAATAGTTGTGTTTTTAGTGAATAATTTATCTTTATTTTGTATTAATAATATAAAAAAATTTGTTTAAATTGGTAAAAAAAAAAATTGTTATTTTGTATTGATAAATTTATTTTAGATTGGTGAGAAAGAAATTATTATTTTGTATTAATAAATTTGGTTTGAATTGGTTTAAAAAAAATATTATTTTGTATTAATAAGTTTGGTTTAGATTGATGAGAAATAAGTTTTCTTTTAAAAGGTTTTATGAATAATGAATAATGAACTCTTTTATGTAAGAATAATATTCATAGTTAATATAAGTGGATAGTGTAAATATTAAAATGATAGAAAATAGTTTTTATTTAGGTATAACAACCATTTTAATGATGTGGGTGTGTTAGTAATAAAAGCATATTAACTAGCAACAATCATATTAATAAACTTAATATGTTAGAAATGGTACATATTTGATACATTGATAATGTTTTTTTTCCTAAAAAAATGTGTACTTCTTTCCCAATATTACTAATACATAGATCTATAATGCATTACTAATACATAGATCTATAATTAATTATGTTAATGTTGTGGACTTACTAGTTGATTGAGAAACAAAAACTTTTGAGAACCCTTACCCTTCTTATTCATATTAATACATTGCATTAACTAATTATTCTCATGATGCTAAGCTTCCAAATTGAAAGCTTATTGGATGGTGCATGACTTCCCACCAATGAAGGTGGACTTCCCAAAGCTAAAAGATGGAGTCATTGAACTTAAGCTAATAGTTGTAAAACCATTGGAGTTTTAAGTTAGGAGTTGTGTAATAGTTATTTAAAAAATTATAATATATCAATGATTGTAATTCAAGTAAAAGTTGCTATTAAAGTTGAATTTAAGTTAAAGTTGTATCATCATTGGAGTTAAGCTAATAGTTATCTATAATAATCAAATAATTGTATTCATAAATTTTGACAAGTTAAAATGAATTTAATTTTTTCAACTATCACAAAGTGTACTTATTACAACTTAACTAAGCTATTTTTTATATTTTGAAATTATTAATTATAAATTTTGAACTACACCAATAAAATAAAATCAAAATGTTATCTCATTTTACATCATATTAACAACTTAAAGATTTTACGGCTAAATACTTTACATTTTGATTTGCATTTCACTTGGCAATTAAATCATTTGCACGGTGATTTGAATATTGAATAGAAACGAACAAGTTATAGTGGGACTAAAAATTACTATTACACTCTCTCTCCCGCCAGAGAGGAATATTAGACGTAAATTAAAACCTAAAGACATTGTAACAGCAATCGTAGGGCTTATGGATTGTGTGCATCCTGAATAATGTTAAAATAATCCTTCATACAGATGTAAAGACCAATACAGATTTTGAAACACGTATGATATGCCATACTAGTAAAACAGTCTTCATCCTGCGGGATTCTTCTAATGACTCTTCTCTTACCACGACACAACTGTAGAAGCAACCACTGCAACGAAAATAGAGAGCATGGTAATGGAAGTGGGCATCCGACCTTTTTCCTTCCTAATAACCATGGCTTCCAATATCGGATAACTGCTCATTACTATGAAGCTACACAAAAATAACTGTAGAAGCATGTTCTCAAAAGCTGGATAACCCTCTCGCTTGATTCATGCTAATCCACACACCAACGATATCAAGTTTAGCACTGCCATAGCAGCTGGTGGAACAAACAGATCAGATGCAACACCAAACTCAAACATTTCTTCTTAGTATCTTTTGGCTACTTCACTGTCCACTACTTTGCTTGTTACCTCGAAGCCTACCTCCGAGATTCCAATGGTCTTGCAAACAACTTGGATTAACGTAAATAGATAGGACGACACGCCTTTTATCATACACATCCTTTGTTCGTTCCACCAAATTTTACACGAACCCCCGATCCTCAAAAACTCAATCAGACTGTACCCATATGCAGATCCTGCTAATGACGCAAAGAGGATGAACCATGGATTTTAAGCCTGACCATTATAGATAAATAATTATTAATGAAGAAATACCAGGAGAAAAGGAAACCAAAAAAAAGATTTCCAAATTTTATGCTTTTGATGGAAAAATACCTTAGGATATATTGATAGCCCACGGAGCATGGAAAGGCCTGGAACTAAACCGTAGCAAAGTATATGTATGGAAGTCACAGACCATAAGTTGTAAGAAATATAACACATTCTCTGGGCTACTGCTGTTCGTTGGATGCCATAAACATATGGGAAAAACTTGCTGACAAACAGTTCAAGGTGCCCAACAGCCCACCTCTTATGTTGAATTAGGGTATCATTCAAGTTAATTGAAGCACACCCCAAAAATGCCCTTTTTCTTGGGTTACAGTAGATCGATTTCCATCCTCTGCAGTGTATGACTAAGCCTGTCAATATATCTTCAACAACACAGCCATAAATCATGCCCATCTGCAATTGACAAATTTAAATTTTAGTGAAATCTATCAGCATCTTTAATATGCAATGTCTCTGTGTCGAAGTTTCCATACTACCAGTATGTGCAAATTAATTTGGGAAAATAGACCTCCACTGTCAAGCTCCAAATTACCTTCATCGGGACCATCCTGAGAGCTTTAACATTATGCCAACTCTTCCTCCCTTGATCGAGTGTGCAACTCTCGATCGTGGAATGCTTCTTATCTGTCGATCAAGATCACCCTCTCTTCGCAACCATCGATCGGGGTGGGCTCTACAACTTTTAGCAGATCAAAATCCCGACCCCTTCCGTGCTAGTTTAGATTGTGAAATGCACCACGATCGTAGATCTATATTTTCTTTCATCTCAAGCCTCTGATTCTTTCCTCCTTTAGCTTATTTTGCAATTTGGAAAAGCTTCTATGGTTGAGCATGTCCACTATGCGGAATGCTCTAGCGCCGTTGATCTATCCTTAGATTAATCTCAACCTTCCATTATGGATCCCATTTAACACACTTCGCAAATCTAACAACCGTGTTTTTCCTGGCATCTATGACCCATGAAATGCCCTTTCACCGTTGTATTTATCTTTCTGAATCGGAGCTATTGATTTATGCCGCTCTTTACCTCATTCTTGTTACTGCTCATTTCAAAGACAACATGCTCCGCCACTTATGCATTTAGCACTCCTGTTAACCCTAAGGGTTCCTTCTCAATATTTTTCGATAAGGTCTCTTTCCTCAAAACCTTCTATAATCGAAAATTTCAAAATATGGTGTTGACACGAGGCTTGTAAGAATCCAGTGGAGGGGGACGGAGAGCCATGGATGGAGTATACACTTCAAGATGGTTTACTCTTTAAGAATAGTAAGCTGTGTATACCAAGGTGTTCTATGAGAGAGAACTTGATACAAGAGAAACACAATGGAGGTATGGCAGGTCACTTTGGAAGTGATAAAACCTTCAGACAACTAGGTGATTTCTATTTTTGGCCAAGGATGAGGTCTGAAGTTGAGAAGTTTGTAAGCAGATGCAGAGTATGCTAGCATGCTAAAGGAAGAATTCAGAACACAAGATTGTATACACCATTGCATATTCCAACTAGGCTTTGGGATTCTGTGAGTGTGGATTTCATTCTGGGTTTACCAACAACTCAAAGGGGACATGATTCTATCTTTGTTGTTGTGGATAGATTCACTAAGATGGAAGATTTCATTCTGTTCTACAATACTAGTGATGCTACACACATTGCTAACTTGTTCTTTGATGAAGTGGTGAAATTACATGGTTTACCTAGAAACATTGTATCAGAGAGGGATGTGAAGTTCACAGGTCATTTCTAGAGGACCTTGTGGAAGAAGTTGGGTACCATACTGAACTTTAGTTCAACATATCACCCACAGTCTGATGGATAGACCGAAGTAGTCAATAGGAGTCTAGGAAACACGTCGAGAAGTTTGGTTGGAGAGAGTCCTAAGCACTGGGACAGAGTATTAGCTCAAGCTGAGTTTGCCTATAATGATTCACCAAACATGAGTACAGGGATGATTCCATTTCAAATTTTGTATAGAATGCATCCAAGAGGGGTGTGTGACTTCATGAGTTAGGTCAATTAGAGAAATGAAGTGCTGATGGAGAAGAGTTTGCTACGAGGATCAGTGAACTCCAGGAGCAAGTGAAAGCAAGGTTACAACAGAGTAACACCAGTTACAAGGCCAGAGAACATTCCAAAAGGAGAGAAAGGAACTATGAAGTAGCGTATTTGGTCTTAGCATACCTGAAGCAAGACAGATTTCCAAAAGGGGAGTATAACAAGCTAAAGATGAAGATTGGACCCTACAGAATACATATAAAGTTTTTAACAAATGCTTATGAGTTAGGTATGCCTACAGGAGGGGGTATTTCACCAATATTTAATGTAGTAGATCTATATCCTTATGTACCAGGTGACACTGGAACCTTTACAGAAGGTGAAGATCCTATGGAAGAATTACAATGGGTGAGGCAGATACTTGTGGCATAGCCATTGGAAGTTGAGGCCATTCTGGACACTAAAGTGGTAAAGAGAACAAGGAAGAAGGACTATCTGGAGTATTTGGTTAAGTGGAAGAAATGACCAACGGAGGATTCTACGTGGATGAGCGCTGTAGAGTTGGAAGCCAAGGGTTTCACTGTAGCTGATCTAATGAAAAGGGGTTCATAATTTTTATGCCGTGCGAGTTTGATGCAGGAGAATCGTGGCATGCCAACAATGTGATGAATTGGTCACATGTTGTGGCATCTTTTGTAACCATTTTGTGCTGAGTCATAGTGCGATTAGTGGCATAAGGAATCATTGCAGATCGCGACTCCCTGCATGGAGATCAAGCCGCTGGTAGTTTGTTTTTTTAATCATGCATCGTAGTGTTTGTTTTCAGTTGCAGGACCACTCAGGATAGGGGTAGAGGTTTAGCATAAATAGACAGTTTAGAGATGTAGAGGGGGTTCCTATTTTCAACATTTAGAATTCTGAGTTGCAGAGAAGAGGACATACTTGTGTCTGGTTCCTACTTGTAATTATTTTGTGGAATCAAAAGGAGAGAGATCCAAGTTGTGTGCATTTTTCGTTTGTTTGTTAATAGAAAGATTAACTGTGTGTTTGTAGGGTTGTTAGCCTTTATGCATGTGCTGTGTTGAACCGTGTATCTATGCAGAGCCGACTTTGGCATTTTCCTAAACATTTGTGTATTCCAATGAAGTGTTGGTTTCAAGCATCAATTTCTTGCTTGAATAGTTGAAGTAGAGTGTAGATGCATGCGTAAGAGTGTTAGGCTAAAGAATCAGGATGATTGCGGGCTAGATTGATCAATTTCATGATCAATCGACACAACTCGTAGATTTTCTGCCATTAATAGTTTTGTGAGAATGAATGGTGGAGATCGATTCCGCAGATAAATATCTGACGGTCCAGAAGAATCCCGCAATAGAAGTTGTGAGTAAGTTAACAGATCCACATAGATCTGTGAGGTCCGCATTAAGAAGAAGATCGACACTCGAAGTGAAAGCCACAAAGAATTGAACCAAAGGTTGTGAAAGGCTCGTTCCTAGGTAATAGAAGAACCACTTTTGAATAGAGAACTAGATTTCTTCTCTTCCGAGAGGGATCTCTCACCAAATATTAACAATGCCAGCTATGTACAAGTGAAAATATGAATTGTTTGTAAATTGGTTGAAACATAACGTAGGACCATTGGGCGATGGAGTGAAGATGTGCACATGGAGATAACAAAACTTATGCAGGTGATTTTAACATAGAGGAAAGATAGCTATTCGGTCACAGTCAAATCATAATTTTCTGGTGTAAAAGAAGAACAAGAACAAACCATAAACACATAGCATTAAAGAATAAATTATATATTAAATTTAAAAGAAATTTTTAGTGGATATTTGAAACAACAGACAGAGCATAGCATGCATGAATTCCAAGCTATTATACACTTATTTTAGACATGAAAGAAAAGATAATGGGCGATATAAACTAGAAAACGTTCACATGAGAAAAAAAGTAACAGATTGTAACATGAAACAACACATGAATCCTTGTTAAAACACCAACTTCGACTTTGCAACTTTATTAAAAGGTTCTTGAAAGCATACAACACAACAATTACATTGGTTCCAATCCTTTCTCCTCCTCAGGTGGTACACTTATAGTGTTTCAGCCTCCAAAACAGACATCAGAGACAAAATATGTTATGAACCAAAGAACCTTTTCGAACAAACTCGAATGTGGCCTATCTGCCACGATTTACATAAACAAAAAAATAAAATGTGAACTGATAGAAGAAAATATGCATAAAATCTTTTTTTGTATTTTTCGGTTGATGGAAGTTGTACAAAGTCCAGCAGAGGCGACCCTCCAAAGGGGCATGTCTTGGAGAAGAACCCTCCCGTTGTCATCCATGATGTCTTTATGGTTACATCCTAAACTTGGTCGACCCGTATTGTTGAATTGACCTCCATTGATCAGGACCAGGAAATGTTGCAATGACCATGTCATGCACTTGTACCTTAAGCTCCATAATTTCTGTGTATGAGATGTCGAGTACTGAGGCACAGGAGGATTTAGAATCACATAGTAATTCAAATTCCCCCGCCAATTTATCAAAAAATGTTGTCCCTGATAAGGATTACTGCATGTCTCAGAACTTTTTGTTGTCTGATCTGCAACTCACTAATTGTTTCAAATAATCATCCTGAGACTATAAATGTCCCTTTTCTTCCTAGAAGAAAGGGACTCCTCTGTCCACTAGTGGCTATAACAACTTGATCACCTCCTTGACTTTGTGGTCTATAATGCCAATTTTGGCCAGTACACTGTTTAGTATCCTATGTTGAGCAATCAATTTTCTAGCCCCATAAATAATAGCAACTCTATTTTGGATATCGTACTTGCTGACTAGATCATCTAACAAGGAGCTTAGAAATTAAATAATGTTTTTAGCCACCTCTGCTGATCTTTTATTCACTTCTCCCTATACTATAGAAACCTTTTTCTTGGCTTCTGTCAAATGATTCTCCTCACCAGAGACAAAATCTAAGAAAGGTCTGAATTTGTTGGCTTCTGTAATTATTTGGTCCCAAATCAAATGTCAGGAACCATACAAGGCCATATTACCAACCACCTGCTTGCTTAATTTGGAATTTTGCTGTGCCAATTCTTGACATTTCTTATCTATCTCTTCTCTCCTTTGTTCCTCTTTTGATTTTTCCTCCTATAACTCCTCGATCTGTTGTTTCAACTTTGTAAGATCGGTATCTTTTAGGCCTATTTGGGACATTGCTTTAGAAAGAGAACTGGTATCTACCTCTCCAGCTACACTTACTGATTGAATTTCAGACTCTGTGCTTTTTCCTTGAAGCTCTTTTTTCTTTGCTCCCAACTTAGCCTTTAATTATTTTTCGCTCTCCTTTAGAAGTTTTCTATCCATTTCCCATTGCTTTTCTTTCTCCTCGAGCTTCAACAACTTGGCCATGCAATATGTAATCTCGGTGTTTAATGTTTCTTTCTCTTTCTCAAATTCAACCAACTCAGTTGTCTAAATGAGCTTGGTGGAAGGGATTTTAAACTTCTTTTTAAGTACCTGGATCTCTTTTTCTTTCTCATCCAACAATCTTTGTGCTAAGGCTCTCTTATTTGCTTGTCCATCTATCTGTACTGCTTCATTCTGCAAATTGGTAATTTGGACCTTAAGGGCCTTGTTTTCAACTCTCACCTTCCTCAAGAGGTCTTGAGTTTTTTCTTTGCTCAAATCTAGATTAGACATCTGTAATGTGGCCTTCAACAACCTAGTATTCAAGATGTCACCGGTCTCTCTGTTAAGATGTATTATATAAGTAGTGAGAACCTCTACTAGGTTCACATTAACTTCTGATACCTTGTTTCCTACTGTCAAGGCCATGCTAAGGGTGTCTGTAGCATGATACCTCATGGTCTTCAATGCCACATTTGGGTAGGGAAACTGTACTAATTCATCATATAGCTTCATTGTCTCCTTAAAATTTCTATTATCCCTTTCTTTGCAAGAGTCTAGCCAATCTTATTTAGAGGCATGCCTATTGGGAGTCTGGCCATTAAACACATACTCTTGGATCTCTAACTTGGCTGCTTCGGGCTCTTCTTGTTTTTGTTTGTCTTTCATATTTTTATTCCTCATTTGTCCCCTCATACTACTTCTCTTAACTTGTACCAACTATTGTACTTGCTCAACTTTCTGCTTTTTGGGCATGTTGGCAGTATCCACCTCATCAGTCTCCATGGGTTATGTAGGTCCTCTTTTTATTGAACTTCCTGAATAATTGACCAATGATGCAATATTCCCAGCCATTGCAACTAATTTGGAAAAGTCCATTTGGGGAGAATTATCTCTTGGAAGGGGTGAGACAGAGGCTTATCCTATGCTGGTATCCATTGTGATAGAGTTAGGGAAATCATCCCAATTGGTCGCTTCTCTAAGCCTGGTTATTTCAGTGTGCTCAAAAGGATTACTCTTGTAAGATTTTATCCTTTTGGGAATTACTTGATGTGGGTCGTAGTTTATAGCCTGTTCTAGAGAGAATCCCATGCATTTGAGTAAGTTACTGACCAGTGGGAGGGCAACCCTGCTTTTGATCGTGTATGGCCCTACCTCCCAAGGGAAAGAAATGTTGGAGCCCTTCTTAGCGTTCAAAAAGTGTTATTCTTCAATAGTGAGTCTTTTCCTGATTAATTCCAAGGAGAAAACCTGACAAGTCAGGAAGGATGGCAGGACATAAGGATGATGCACAAAACCATATAGCCTTATGACTATTCAAATTTTTTCCAGGAACCAGTCTCCTATCCTCTTACTAGGAGACAACTGTAGTATTTGCCTCATCTCAGGAAGTACCCTGGGAAACCTTTCTTGGAAGAAAAGGTTATATATTTCTTCCATCAAAACGTTCATGAATTTACAGTAGTATTTGGTCATTGCATTAGTGATCACCAGCTTAGGCACCTGTAAATCATCTTCATTATAAGATAGGAACATTCTCAACAAAAAGGATCAGAATCTGAACACTTTGGTATTGTGGAAATTAGCTAACTAAGAATGAATGTTCTCAGCTAGAAATTCATCAAATTTAAGACAACTTGACTAAAAGGATTGTCCTAGAAGTTCAGGTTCGACAGGATAGGTAGTAAAAAAAATAGTAGACTTATCAATGAATCTGTGATATAACCATTAGTATCTAGACCTAGGAATTGACTGGCTAGGGTCACACACCACTGGGTTTCTTTGTTAAATTGATTTAGGTCAATGGGGTAAGACAAACTGATGATTTCAGCATTAGTTTTTGAACAAGACTTCAGGAAAGCATCTCTATTTTCTACATTAGACTCTTGGAAGAACTATACAATACCCTCTTCTCGGTATTTTTGGGATATGTGGGAAAATTCGTCTAGGATGTGGAGTGTTTTACGGATGACATGAGCTTGGACATAGCAGAGGATTTTGGACTTGGACCTATTCATGATGACTCCTTCGGTGGCAGAGAAATTGTATGCACACCACTCAACAAACTTGAGGCAACGTGGGGTATGATTAACAGGGAAAAAATGAAAAAAGGATTTAAAAATACCACAGGTATCGCTACCCTGGTCTTTAATGACTTCCAATATACCCTTTGTAGTTTAAACTGTTTATCCCAACATAATGGTATCAAAGATCTCGACATTCTCATCCACTAGACTTTCTTCTTCCCTCCAACCTATAACCCTTGATTCTGCATTATCCCCTACCTCTACCACCTCTATTTCTCCTACTTTTTCCATTTTCTATAGCACTAAGGGAGTATCAGGGTCCCTACCTTGTTTCCTTAGCACAGTTTTCTGATATGCCGGTGTTGGCACTCTGTACGCAGTCGAGAAGTTCGTAAATCTCGAGGTTCTGGAAAAGAAAAACCTTTCCAATTCCACGTAGACGTGTTTATAATTTCCTATGCCGCATAATCTCTATGCTTCTCGATATAATCTGCACCATAGATCCTTTCTCTTTGTGACTCGAGCCTTTGATATGCAAGGTCTTTGTGTCAAAGTTTCCATACTACCAGTATGTGCAAATTAATTTGGGGAAATGGACCTCCACCGTCAATCTCCAAATTACCTTCATCAGGACCATCTACACCTGAGAGCTTTAACATTCCGCTAACACTTCCTCCCTTGATCGAGTGTGCAACTCTCGATCATGGAATGTTTCTTACCTATCAATCAAGATTTCCCTCTCTTTGCAACCGTCGATCAGGGTGGGCTCTACAAGTTTTCGTAGATCGAAATCCTGACCCCTTCTGCACTAGTTCATATAGCAAAATGCACCATGACCGTAGATCTATCTTTGCTTTCATTTTAGTCCTCCGATTCTTTCCTCCTTTAGCTAATTTCAAAATTTGGAAAATCTTCTGCGACCGAGCATGTATGCTATGCGGAATGCTCCGGCATCGTTGATTTATCCTTAAATTAATCTCAACCTTTATTATGGCTCCTATTTAACACACTTTGCAAATCTAACAACCGTGTTTTTCCTAGCATCCCTGATTCGCGAAATGCCCTTTCAACCTTGATTTTTATCTTTCTGAATCGGAGCCATCGATTTATGCTACTCTTTACCTCATTCCTGTTGCTGCTCATTTCAAAGACAACATAATCTGCCACTAATGCATTCAACACTCCTGTTAACTCTAAGGGTGCCTTCTCAATATTTTTCGATAAGGTCTCTTTCCCCAAAACCTTCTATTGTCCAAACTTTTAAAATATGGTGTTAACACAAGGCTTGTAAGAATCTAGTGGAGGTGGACAGAGAGCCATGTATGGAGTATACACTTCAAGATGGTTTACTCTTTAAGAACAGTAAGCTGTGTATACCAAGGTATTCTATGAGAGAGAACTTGATACAGGAGAAACACAATGGAGGTATGGCAGGTCACTTTGGAAGTGATAAAGCCTTCGGACAGTTGGATCATTTCTATTTTTGGCCAGGGATGAGGTCTAAAGTTGAGAAGTTTGTAAGCAGGTGTAGAGTATGCCATCATGCTAAAGGGAGAAGTTAGAAAATAGGATTGTATACACCATTTCCTATTCCAACTTGGCCTTGGGATTCTATGAGTATGGATTTCATTCCGGGTTTACCAAGAACTCAGAGGGGACATGGTTCTATCTTTGCTATTGTGGATAGATTCACTAAGATGGCACATTTCATTCCATGCTACAAGACTAGTGATGCTACACACATGGATAAATTTTTTTTTGTTGAAGTGGTGAAACTACATGGTTTACCTAGAAGCATTGTATCAGAGAGGGATGTGAAGTTCACAGGTCATTTCTGGAGGACCTTGTGGAAGAAGTTGGGTGCCATACTAAACCTCAGTTCAGCATATCACCCACAGTCTGATGGATAGACAGAAGTAGTCAATAGGTGTCTAGGAAACATGTTGAGAAGTTTGGTTGGAGAGAGTCTTAAGCAGTGTGATAGAGTATTAGCTCAAGCTGAGTTTGCCTATAATGATTCACCAAAAAGGAGTATAGGAACGAGTCCATTTCAAATTCTATATGGAATGCATCCAAGAGGGGTGTGTGAGCTTCATGACTTAGGTTAATTGGAGAAACGAAGTGCTGATGGAGAAGAGTTTGCTACGAGGATCAGTGAAATCCAGGAGAAAGTCAAAGGAAGGTTACAGTAGAGTAACACCAGTTACAAGGCCATAGCAGATTCTAAAAGGAGAGAAAGGAACTATGAAGTAGGGGATTTGGTCTTAGCATACCTGAAGCGAGACAGATTTTCGAAGGGGGAGTATAACAAGATGAAGATGAAGATTGGACCCTGCAGAATACTCATAAAGTTTTTATCAAATGCTTATGAGTTAGAGATGCGTACAAGAGTGGGTAGTTCACCAATATTTAATGTAGCAGATGTATATCCTTATGTAGTAGGTGGCACTAGAACCTTTACAAAAATTCAAGATCCTATCGAATACTTACAGTGGGTAAGGCATATGCTTGTGGCATAGCCATTGGAAATTGAGGCCATTCTGGACACTAAAGTGGTAAAGAGAACAAGAGAGAAGGACTACCTAGAGTGTTCGGTTAAGTGGAAGAAGCGACCAACAAAGGATTCTACGTGGATGAATGCTACAGAGTTGGAAGCCAAGGGTTTCACTATAGCTGATCTAATGAAAAGGGGTTCATAATTTTTATACCTTGCGAGTCTGATGCAGGAGCATCGTGGCATGCCAACAATGTGATGAATTGGTCACATTTTGTGGCATATTTTGTAACCGTTTTGTGCCAAGTCATAGTTTGATTAGCAGCATAAGGAATCATTGTGGACCGTGACTTCCTGCGTAGAGATCAAGTCGCTGGTAGTTTGTTTCAGACAAGGATGTTTTCATCATGCGTCGTAGTGTTTGTTTTTAGTTACAGGACTACTCAGGATAGGGGTAGAAGTTTATCATAAATAGACAATTTATAGATGTAGAGGGGGTTCTTCTCTTCAACATTTAGAATTCAGAGTTTTAGAGAAGAGGACATACTTGTGTCTGGTTCCTACTTGTAATTATTTTGTGGAATAGGAAGTAGAGAGATCCAAGCTATGTGCATTTTCCTTTGGTTTTTAATAGAAGGATTAACTGTGTGTTTGTAGGGTTGTTAGCCTTTATGCATGTGCATTGTATGCCTTTATGCATGTGCAGTTAGAGGTAGAGAGAGAGGGTTATGGGTTTAGGGGTGGGGGGAAGAGGACATACAGGTGTTAGTGGTAAGGGGAGACATAGGCATGAGAGAGAGAGAGAGAGAGCGAGAACGAATGGGCGATGGGGTGTTTGGAAGAGAGAGTAGTGGAGTTTAAAGGTAGGGAGAGGAGGACGGGGGATTAGAGGTAGGGAGAAGAGGATGGGAGGTTAGTAAGAGTTTGGGGGAAGAGAGGAGTCAGGGGGGACATAAAATAATAAAAGTATTGGTATAATTGACAAAACAAGCACTCATTGTAGCATTTAAAAATGCGCACACATTGTGCTTCACTAAAACGCGCTCCCATTTTGCTTCACTAAAACACGCTCCGATTTTGCTTCACTAAAACGCGCTCTCGTTTTGCTTCAATAAAACACGCTCCCATTTTGTTTAAATTCAAAAATTTATTCCCTCCAAATGAGAAGGCCAAGCCTTGACCCATGCTTGCCTTCAGAACTACTATTCTTTCACACGATCTAGGAACTTCCGTGATGTTGGCGTGATTCAGTCTTAGCAACGGATCTTTATGTAATACAATAATTTTGTGATTAAAATGAGTCTAAAATCTATCATGGATTTACAATAATGTATCATTAATTCCAACCAACTAAACTATCTTAATTATAAATTAAAATCAAAATTGTAAATAATATATCATTTATCATTTATCAATAATGTATCATTTATGTATTTTTTAATATAAATTAAAATTGTAATAATATAATGATGTGCCATGTCCATTTATGTATTTTTTCATATAAAAAATGATATATTCATTGTAATAATATAATGATGTGCCATGTCAATTTATGTATTTTTTTAGGTAAAAAATGATATATTCTTATGGTTAATAATAGTTGTGTTCTTAGTGAATAGTTTATCTTTATTTTGTATTAATAATATAAAAAATTTTGTTTAAATTGGTAAAAAGAAAATTATTATTGTGTATTGATAAATTTATTTTAGATTTGTGAGAAATAAATTATTATTTTGTATTAATAAATTTGGTTTGAATTGGTTTTAAAAAAATATTATTTTGTATTAATAAGTTTGGTTTAGATTGATGAGAAATAAGTTTTCTTTTAAAAGGTTTTATGGATAATGAACTCTATTAATGTTGGTTTAGATTGATGTTGGTTTAGATTGATGAGAAATAAGTTTTCTTTTAAAAGGTTTTATGAATAATGAATAATGAACTCTTTTATGTAAGAATAATATTAATAGTTAATATAAGTGGATAGTGTAAATATTAAAATGATAGAAAATAGTTTTTATTTAGGTTTAAGAACCATTTTAATGATGTGGGTGTGTTAGTAATAAAAGCATATTAACTAGCAACAACCATATTAATAAACTTAATATGTTAGAAATGGTATATATTTGATACATTGATAATGTTTTTTTTCCTAAAAAAATGTGTACTTCTTTCCCAATATTACTAATACATAGATCTATAATGCATTACTAATACATATATGCATTACTAATACATAGATCTATAATTAATTATGTTAATGTTGTGGACTTACTAGTTGATTGAGAAACAAAAACTTTTGAGAACCCTTACCCCTTCTTATTCATATTAATACATTGCATTAACTAATTATTCTCATGATGCTAAGCTTCCAAATTGAAAGCTTATCGGATGGTGCATGACTTCCCACCAATGAAGGTGGACTTCCCAAAGCTAAAAGATGGAGTCATTGAACTTAAGCTAATAGTTGTAAGACCATTGGAGTTTTAAGTTAGGAGTTGTGTAGTAGTTATTTAAAAAATTATAATATATCAATGATTGTAATTCAAGTAAAAGTAGCCATTAAAGTTGAATTTAAGTTAAAGTTGTATCATCATTGGAGTTAAGCTTATAGTTATCTATAATAATCAAATAATTGTATCCATAAATTTTGACAAGTTAAAATGAATTTAATTTTTTCAACTATCACAAAGTGTACTTATTACAACTTAACTAAGCTATTTTTTATATTTTGAAATTATAAATTATAAATTTTGAACTACACCAATAAAATAAAATCAAGATGTTATCTCATTTTACATCATATTAACAATTTAAAGATTTTACGGCTAAATACTTTACATTTTGATTTGCATTTCACTTGGCAATTAAATCATTTGCACGGTGATTTGAATATTGAATAGAAACGAACAGGTTATAGTGGGACTAAAAATTACTATTACACTCTCCCGCCAGAGAGGAATATTAGACGTAAAGTAAAACCTAAAGACATTGTAACAGGAATCCTAGGGCTTATGGATTTTGTGTGTCCTGAATAATGTTAAAATAATCCTTCATACAGATGTAAAGACCAATACAGATTTTGAAACACGTATGATATGCCATGCTAGTAAAATAGTCTTCATCCTGCGGGAATCTTCTAATCACTGTTCTCTTACCACGACGCAACTGTAGAAGCAACCACTGCAACGAAAATAGAGAGCATGGTAATGGAAGTGGGAATACGACCTTTGTCCTTCCTAATAACCATGGCTTCCAATATCGGATAACTGCTCATTACTATGAAGCTACACAAAAATAATTGTAGAAGCATGTTCTCAAAAGCTGGATAACCCTCTCACATGATTCGTGCTAATCCACACACCAACGATATCAAGTTTAGCACTGCCATAACAGCTGGTGGAACAAACAGATTGGATGCAACACCAAACTCAAACATTTCTTCTTCATATCTTTTGGTTACTTCACTATTCGCTACTTTGATTGTTACCTCGAATCCTACCTCCGAGATTCCAATGGTCTTGCAAACAACTTGGATTAATGCAAATAGATAGGATGCACGCCTTTCATCATACACATCCTTAGTTCATTCCACCAACTTTTACACGAATCCCCGATCCTCAAAAACTCAATAAGACTATACCCATATGCAGATCCTGCTAACGACGCAAAGAGGATGAACCATGGATTTGAAGACTAACCATTATAGATAAATAATTATAAATGAAGAAATACCAGAAAAAGGAAACCATAAAAAAGATTTCCAAATTTTATGCTTTTGATGGAAAAATACCTTAGGATATATTGATAGCTCACGAAGCATGGAAAGGCCTGGAACTAAATCGTAGCAAAGTATATGTATGGAAGTCACAGATCATAAGTTGTAAGAACTATAACACATTCTTTGGGCTACTACTGTTTGTTGGATGCCATAAACATATGGGAAAAACTTGCTGACAAACAATTCAAGGTGGCCAGCAGCCCACCTCTTATGTTGAATTAGGGTATCATTCAAGTTAATCGTAGCACACCCCAAAAATGCCCTTCTTCTTGGGTTGCAGTAGAAAGATTTCCATCCTCTGCGGTGTATGACTAATCCTATCAATATATCTTCAACATCACAGCCATAAATCATGCCCATCTGCAATTGACAAATTTAAATTTTAGCGAAATCTATCGGCATATTTAATATGCAAGGTCTTTGTGTCGAAGTTTCCATACTACCAGTATGTGCAACTTAATATGGGAAAATGGACCTCCACTGTCAAGCTCCAAATTACCTTCATCGGAACCATCCAGACTTGAGAGCTTTAACATTCCTCGAACTCTTCCTCCCTTGATCGAGTGTGCAACTCTCGATCGTGGAATGCTTCTTATCTGTCGATCAAGATCACCCTCTCTTCGCAACCGTCGATCGAGGTGGGCTCTACAACTTTTCACGTATCAAAATCCTGACCCCTTCTGCACTAGTTTAGATCGTGAAATGCACCACGATCATAGATCTATATTTTCTTTCATCTCAACCCTTCGATTCTTTCCTCCTTTATCTTATTTCGCAATTTGGAAAAGCTTCTGTGGTTGAGCATGTCCGCTATGCAGAATGCTCTAGCATCGTTGATCTATCCTTAGATTAATCTCAACCTTCCATTATGGATCCCATTTAACACAGTTTGCAAATCTAACAACCGTATTTTTCCTGGCATCTATGACCCATGAAATGCCCTTTCATCGTTGTCTTTATCTTTCTGAATCGGAGCTATTGATTTATGTCGCTCTTTACCTCATTCTTGTTGCTGCTCATTTCAAAGACAACATGCTCCGCCATTGATGCATTTAGCACTCCTGTTAACTCTAAGGGTTCTTCTCAATATTTTTCGATAAGGTCTCTTTCCCCAAAACCTTCTATAATCGAAAATTTCAAAATATGATGTTAACACGAGGCTTGTAAGAATCCAGTGGAGGTGGACAGAGAGCCATGGATGGAGTATACACTTCAAGATGGTTTACTCTTTAAGAATAGTAAGCTGTGTATACCAAGGTGTTCTATGAGAGAGAACTTGATACAAGAGAAACACAATGGAGGTATGGCAGGTCACTTTGGAAGTGATAAAACCTTTAGACAACTGGGTGATTTCTATTTTTGGCCAAGGATGAGGCCCGAAGTTGAGAAGTTTGTAAGCATATGCAGAGTATGCTAGCATGCTAAAGGAAGAATTCAGAACACAAGATTGTATACACCATTGCATATTCCAACTAGGATTTGGGATTCTATGAGTATGGATTTCATTATGGGTTTACCAAGAACTCAAAGGGGACATGATTCTATATTTGTTGTTGTGGATAGATTCACTAAGATGGAACATTTCATTCTGTTATACAATACTAGTGATGCTACACACATTGCTAACTTGTTCTTTGATGAAGTGGTGAAACTACATGGTTTACCTAGAAACATTGTATCAGAGAGGGATGTGAATTTCACAAGTCATTTCTGGAGGACCTTGTGGAAGAAGTTGGGTACCATACTGAACTTCAGTTCAGCATATCACCCACAGTCTGATGGATAGACCAAAGAAGTCAATAGGAGTCTAGGAAACATGTTGAGAAGTTTGGTTGGAGAGAGTCCTAAGCACTGGGACAGAGTATTAGCTCAAGCTGAGTTTGCCTATAATGATTCACCAAATAGGAGTACAGGGATGAGTCCATTTCAAATTTTGTATAGAATGCATCCAATAGGGGTGTGTGACTTCATGACTTAGGTCAATTAGAGAAACGAAGTGCTGATGGAGAAGAGTTTGCTACGAGGATCAGTGAACTCCAGGAGCAATTGAAAGCAAGGTTACAGTAGAGTAACACCAGTTACAAGGCCAGAGCTGATTCCAAAAGGAGAGAAAGGAACTATGAAGTAGCAGATTTGGTCTTAACATACCTGAAGCGAGATAGATTTCCAAAAGGGGAGTATAACAAGATGAAGATTGGAACCTACAAAATACTTAGAAAGTTTTTAGCAAATGCTTATGAGTTATGGATTCCTACAGGAGTGGGTATTTCACCAATATTTAATGTAGCAGATCTATATCCTTATGTACCAGGTGACATTGGAACCTTTACAGAAGGTGAAGATCCTATGGAAGAATTACAATGGCTGAGGGAGATACCTGTGGCATAGCCATTGGAAGTTGAGGCCATTCTGGACACTAAAGTGGTAAAGAGAACAAGGAAGAAGGACTATTTGAAGTATTTGGTTAAGTGGAAGAAACGACCAACAGAGGATTCTACGTGGATGAGCGCTATAGAGTTGGAATCCAAGGGTTTCACTGTAGCTTATCTAATGAAAAGGGGTTCATAATTTTTATACCTTGCGAGTCTGATGCAGGAGAATCGTGGCATGCCAACAATGTGATGAATTGGTCACATGTTGTGGCATCTTTTGTAACCATTTTGTGCTGAGTCATAGTGCGATTAGTGGCATAAGGAATCATTGTAGATCGCAACTCCCTGTGTGGAGATCAAGCCGCTGGTAGTTTGTTTCAGACAAGGATGTTTTAATCATGCATCTTAGTGTTTGTTTTCAGTTGCAGGACCACTCATGATAGGGTAGAATTTTAGAATAAATAGACAGTTTAGAGATGTAGAGGGGGTTCTTATTTTCAACATTTAGAATTCTGAGTTGCAGAGAAGAGGACATACTTGTGTCTAGTTCCTACTAGTAATTATTTTGTGGAATCAAAAGGAGAGAGATCCAAGCTATGTGCATTTTTCGTTTCTTGCTTAATAGAAAGATTAACTGTGTGTTTGTAGGGTTGTTAGCCTTTATGCATGTGCCGTGTTGAACACTGAATCTATGCAGAGCCAACTTTGGCGTTTTCCTGAACATTTGTGTATTCTAGTGAAGTGTTGGTTTCACACATAAATTTCTTGCGTGAATAGTTGAAGTAGAGTGTAGATGCATGTGTAAGAGTGTTAGGCTAAAGAATCAGGACGATTACAAGCTAGATTGATCAATTTCATGATCAATCGATGCAACTCGTATATTTTTTGCCATTAATAGTTTTGAGAGATGAATGGTGGAGATCGATTCCGTAGATAAATATCTGACGGTCCAGAAGAATCCCGCAATAGAAGTTGCAAGTAAGTTAACAGATCCACAGATATCTCTGAGGTATCCATTAGTTTATCTCCCCCATTATATTTTCTTTCATGTCTGAAATAAGTGTATAATAGCTTGGAATTCATGCATGCTATGCTCTGTCTGTTGTTTCAGATATCCACTGAAACTTTCTTCTAAAGTTAATACAAAATTTATTCTTTAATGCTATGTGTTGATGGTTTGTTCTTGTTCTTGATCTTTTCCACCAGAAAATTATGATTTGGCTGTGACCGAATAGCTATCTTTCCTCTATGTTAAAATCACCTACATAAGTTCTGTTATCTCCATGTGCACATCTTGACTCCATCGCCCAATGGTCCTATGTTTTGTTTCAACCAATTTACAAACAATTCATATTTTCACTTGTACATAGCTGGCATTGTTAATATCTAGTGAGAGATCCCTCTCGGAAGAGAAGAAATCTAGTTCTCTATTCAAAAGTGGTTCTTTTAATACCTGGGAACAAGCCTTTCGCAACCTTTGGTTCAATTATTTGCGGCTTTCACTTTGAGCGTCGAAAACGTTCACATGAGAAAGAAAGTAACAGATTGTAACATGAAACAACACATGAATCCCTGTGAAAACACCAACTTCGACTCTGCAACTTTATTAAAAGGTTCTTGAAAGCATACAATGCAACAATTACATTGGTTCCAATCCTTTCTCCTCCCTCAGGAGGTACATTTATAGTGTTTCAGCCTCCAAAACCGACATTAGATACAAAATATGTTATGAACCAAAGAACCTTTCCAAACAAACTCGAATGTGGCCTATCTGCCACAATTTACATAAACAAAAAAATAAAATGCGAACTGCTAGAAGAAAAGATGCATAAAATATTTTTTGTATTTTTCGGCTGGTGGAAGCTGTACAAAGTCTGGCAGAGGCGATCCTCTAAAGGGGCATGTCTTGGAGAAGAACCCTCGCATTGTCATCCATGCTGTCTTTATGGTTGTGTCCTAAACTTGGTCGACCCGTATTGTTGAATTGACCTCCATTGATCAAGACCAGGAAATGTCGCAACGACCATGTCATGTGCTTGTACCTTGAGCTCCATAATTTCTGTGTATGAGATGTCGGGTATTGAGGAACAGGAGGATTTAGAATCACACAGTAATTTGAATTCCCCTGCCAATTTATCAAAAAATGTTGTGCCTGATAAGGATTACTGCATGTCTCAGAACTTGTTGTTGTCTGATCTGCAACTCACTAATTGTTTCAAATAATCATCCTGAGACTATAAATGTCCCTTTTCTTCCTAGAAGAAAGGGACTCCTCTGTCCACCAGTGGCTGTAACAACTTGATCACCTCCTTGACTTTGTGGTCTATAATGCCAATTTTGGTGAGTACAGTGTTTAGTATCCTGTGTTTAGCAATCAATTTTCTAGTCCTAGAAATAATAGCAACCCTGTTTTGGATATCGTACTTACTGACTAGATCATCTAACAAGGAGCTTAGAAATTCAATAGCATTTTTGGCCACCTCTATTGATCTTTTATTCACTTCTCCCTATACTATAGAAACCTTTTTCTTGGCTTATGTCAAATAATTCTCCTAACTAGAGACAAAATCTAAGAAAGGTCTGAATTTGTTGGCTTCTGTAATGATTTGGTCCCAAATCAAATGTCAGGCACCATACAAGGCCATATTACCAACCACCTGCTTGCTTAATTTGGAATTTTGCTGTTTCAATTATTGACATTTCTTATCTATCTCTTCTCTCCTTTGTTCCTCTTTTGATTTTTCCTCCTCTAGCTCCTCGATCTGTTGTTTCAGCTTTGTAAGATCGGTATCTTTTAGGCCTATTTGGGACATTGATTTAGAAAGAGAACTGGTATATACCTCTCCAGCTACACTTACTGATTGAATTTCAGCCTATGTGCTTTTTCCTTTTCTCCCAACTTAGCCTTTAATTTTTTTTCGCTCTCCTTCAGAAGTTTTGTATCCACTTCCCATTGCTTTTCTTTCTCCTCGAGCTTCAACAACTTGGCCTTGCAATATGTAATCTCCGTGTTTAATGTTTCTTTCTCTTTCTCAAATTCAACCAACTCAGTTGTCTGAATGAGCTTGGTGGAAGGGATTTTCAACTTCTTTTTAAGTACCTGGATCTCTTTTTCTTTCTCATCCAACAATATTTGGGCTAAGGCTCTCTTATTTGCTTGTCCATCTATCTGTACTGCATCATTCTACAAATTGGTAATTTGGACCTTAAGGGCCTTGTTTTTCCTTGTTTTCAACTCTCACCTTCCTCAAGAGGTCTTGAGTTTTTTCTTTGCTCAGCTCTAGCTTGGACATCTGTAATGTGGCCTTCAACAACCTAGTATTTAAGATGTCACCGGTCTCTCTATTAAGATGTATTATATAAGTAGTGAGAACCTCTACTAGGTTCACATTAACTTCTGACACCTTGTTGCCTACTATCAAGGCCATGCTGAGGGTGTCTGTAGCATGATCCCTCACGGTATTCAATGCTACATTTGGGTAGGGAAGTTGTACTACTTCATCATACAGCTTTATTGTCTCCTTAAAATTTCTTAAAATTTCTATTATCCCTTTCTCTGTAAGAGTCTAGCCAATCTTCTTTAGAGGCATGCATGTTATGTGTCTTCCCATCAAACACATACTCTTGTATCTCTAACTTGGTTGCTTCGGGCTCTTCTTGTTTTTGTTTGTCTTTCATATTTTTATTCATCATTTCCCCCCTCATACTGCTTCTCTTAACTTGTACCAACTGCTGTCCTTTCTCAAATTTCTGCTTTTTGGGCATGCTGGCAATATCCACCTCATCAGTCTTCATGGGTTCTATAGGTCCTCTTTTTATTGAAATTCCTGAATAATTGACCAATGATGCAACATTCCCAGCCATTGCAACTACTTTGGACAAGTCCATTTGGGGAGAATTATCCCCTGGCAGGGGTGAGAGAGAGGCTTATCCTATGCTGGTATCCATTGTGATAGAGTTAGGGAAATCATCCCAATTGGCTGCTTCTCTAAGCCCGGTTATTTCAGTGTGCTCAAAAGGATTACTCTTTTAAGATTTTCTCCTTTTGGAAATTACTTGATGTGGGTCGTAGTTTATAGCCTATTCTAGAGAGGCTCATCTCAGGAAATACCCTGGGAAACCTTTCTTGGAAGAAAAGGTTATATATTTCTGCCATCAAAATGACCATGAATTTACAGTAGTCTTTGGTCATTGCATCAGTGATCACCAGCTTAGGCACCTGTAAATCATCTTCATTATAAGATAGGAACATTCTCAACAAAAAGGATCAGAATCTGAACACTTTGGTATTGTGGAAATTAGCTAACTAAGAACGAATGTTCTTAGATATAAATTCATCAAATTTAAGAAAACTTGACTAAAAGGATTGTCTTAGAAGTTCAGGTTCGACAGGATAGGTAGTAAAAGAAAACGGTAGACTTATCAATGACTCTGTGATATAACCATTAGTATCTAGACCTAGGAATTGACTGGCTAGGGTCACTCACCACTGGGTTTCTTCGTTAAATTGATTTAGGTCAATGGGGTGAGACAAACTGATAATTTCAGCATTAGGTTTTGAGCAAGACTTTAGGAAATCATCTCTATTTTCTACATTAGACTCTTGGAAGAACTCTACGATACCCTCTTCTCGGTATTTTTGGGATATGTGGGAAAATTCATCTAGGATGTGGAGTATTTTATGGATGACATGAGCTTGGACATAGTAGAGGATTTTGGACTTGGACCTGTTCATGATGACTCCTTCAATGGTAGAGAAATTGTATGCACACCACTCAACAAACTCAAGGCAATGCGGGGTATGATTAATAGGGAAAAAATGAAAAAAGGATTTAAAAACACCATAGGTATCACTGCCCTGGTCTTTAAGGACTTCCAATATACCCTTAGTAGTTTAAACTATTTATTCCAATAGAATGGTATCAAAGATCTCAGCATTCTCATCCACTAGACTTTCTTCTTCCCTCCGACCTATAACCCTTGATTCTGCATTATCCCCTACATCTACCACCTCTATTTCTCCTACTTTTTCCATTTTCGATAGCACTAAGGGAGTATCAGGGTGCCTACCTTGTTTCCTTAGCACAGTTTTTCGATATGTCGGTGTTGGCACTCTGGACGCAGTCGGGACGTTCGTCAATCTCAAGGTTCTGGAAAAGACAAACCTTTCCAATTCCATGTAGATGTGTTTATAATTTTCTATTCCGCATAATATCTATGTTTCTCGATACAATATGCTCCATAGATCCTTTCTCTTTGTGACCCGAGCCTTTGATATGCAAGGTCTTTGTGTCGAAGTTTCCATACTACAAGTATGTGCAAATTAATTTGGGGAAATGGACCTCCACCGTTGATCTCCAAATTACCTTCATCGGGACCATCCACACCTGAGAGCTTTAACATTTCGCTAACACTTCCTCCCTTGATCGAGTGTGCAACTCTCGATCATGGAATTTTTCTTATATGTCGATCAAGATCGCCCTCTCTTTGCAACCGTCAATCGGGGTGAGCTCTACAAGTTTTCGTAGATCGAAATCCCGACCCCTTCCGCGCTAGTTCAGATAGCGAAATGCACCATGACCGTAGATCTATCTTTCCTTTCATCTTATTCCTCTAATTCTTTCCTCCTTTAGCTAATTTTGCAATTTGGAAAAGCTTCTATGACTGAGAATGTCTACTATGCGGAATGCTCTGGCATCATTGATTTATCCTTAGATTAATCTCAACCTTCATTATGGCTCCCATTTAACACACTTCGCAAATCTAACAACCGTGTTTTTCCTAGCATCTATGACCCGCAAAATGCCCTTTCACCCTTGATCTTTATCTTTCTGAATCGGAGCCATCGATTTATGCCACTCTTTACCTCATTCATGTTGTTGCTCATTTCAAAGACAACATGCTCCGCCACTAATGCATTCAACACTCTTGTTAACTCTAAGGGTGCCTTCTCAATATTTTCAGATAAGGTCTCTTTCCCCAAAACCTTCTATTATCCAAAATTTTAAAATATGGTGTTAACACAAGGCTTGTAAGAATCCAGTGGAGCTGGATAGAGATCCATGTATGGAGTATACACTTCAAGATGGTTTACTCTTTAAGAACAGTAAGCTATGTATACCAAGGTGTTCTATGAGAGAGAACATGATACAGGAGAAACATGATGGAGGTATGGTAGGTCACTTTGGAAGTGATAAAACCTTCGAACAGTTGGGTCATTTCTATTTTTATCCAAGGATGAGGTCTAAAGTTGAGAAGTTTGTAAGTAGATGCAGAGTATGCCAGCATGCTAAAGGGAGAAGTCAGAAAACAAGATTGTATACACCATTTCCTATTCCAACTAGGCCTTGGGATTCTATGAGTATGGATTTCATTCTGGGTTTACCAAGAACTTAGAGGAGACATGATTCTATCTTTGTTGTTGTGGATAGATTCACTAAGATGGCACATTTCATTCCGTGCTACAAGACTAGTGATGCTACGCACATGGATAACTTGTTCTTTGTTGAAGTGGTGAAACTACATGGTTTACCTAGAAGCATTGTATCAGAGAGGGATGTGAAGTTCATAGGTCATTTCTGGAGGAACTTGTGGAAGAAGTTGGGTACCATACTGAACTTCAGTTCAGCATATCACTCACATTCTGATGGATAGACCGAAGTAGTCAATAGGAGTCTAGGAAACATGTTGAGAAGTTTGGTTGTAGAGAGTCTTAACCAGTGTGACAGAGTATTAGCTCAAGTTGAGTTTTCCTATAATGATTCACCAAACAGGAGTACAGGAATGAGTCCATTTCAAATTCTAGATGGAATGCATCCAAGAGGGGTGTGTGAGCTTCATGACTTAGGTCAATTGGAGAAACAAAGTGCTGATGGAGAAGAGTTTGCTACGAGGATCAGTGAAATCCAGGAGAAAGTGAAAGCAAGGTTACAGTAGAGTAACACCAGTTACAAGGCCATAGCAGATTCCAAAAGGAGAGAAAGGAACTATGAAGTAGGGGATTTGGTCTTAGCATACCTGAAGTGAGACAGATTTATAAAAGGGGAGTATAACAAGCTGAAGATGAAGATTGGACCCTGCAGAATACTCATAAATTTTTTATCAAATGCTTATGAGTTAGAGATGCCTACAGGAGTGGGTAGTGCACCAATATTTAATGTAGCAGATGTATATCCTTATGTAGCAGGTGGCACTAGAACCTTTACAGAAGGTCAAGATCCTATCGAAGACTTACAGTGGGTGAGGCATATTCTTGTGGCATAGCCATTGGAAGTTGAGGCCATTCTGGACACTAAAGTGGTAAAGAGAACAAGGAAGAAGGACTATCTGGAGTGTTCGGTTAAGTGGAAGAAGCAACCAACAAAGGATTCTACGTGGATGAGTGCTACAGAGTTGGAAGCCAAGGGTTTCACTATAGTTGACCTAATGAAAAGGGGTTCATAATTTTTATACCTTGTGATTCTGATGCAGGAGCATCATGGCATGCCAACAATGTGATGAATTGGTCACATTTTGTGGCATCTTTTGTAACCGTTTTGTGCCAAGTCATAGTTTGATTAGCAGCATAAGGAATCATTGTGGACCGCGACTTCCTGCGTGGAGATCAAGTCACTGGTAGTTTTTTTTAGACAAGGACGTTTTCATTATGTGTTGTAGTGTTTGTTTTTAGTTACAAGACTACTCAGGATAGGGGTAGAAGTTTAGCATAAATAGACAATTTATAGATGTAGAGGGGGTTCTTCTCTTCAACATTTAGAATTTCGAGTTGTAGAGAAGAGGACATACCTGTGTTTGGTTCCTACTTGTAATTATTTTGTGGAATCAGAAGTAGAGAGATCCAAGGGTTGTTAACCTTTGTAGGGTTGTTAGCCTTTATGCATGTGCTATGTTGAACCATGTATCTATGCAGAGCTAACTTTGGCATTTTCCTAAACATTTGTGTATTCGAGTGAAGTGTTGATTTCACGCATCAATTTCTTGCTTGAATAGTTGAAGTAGAGTGTAGATGCATACATAAGAGTGTTAGGATAAAGAATCAAGACGATTTCAGACTGGATTGATCAATTCCATGATCAATCGGTGCAACTCGCATATTTTCTTCCATTAATAAGTTTTGCAGAGAATGAACAGTGGATATCGAGTTCGTAGATAAAGATCTGACGATTTAGAATAATCCCGCAATGAAAGTTGTGAGTAAGTTAACAGATTCACAGAGATCTGTGAGGTCCGAATCAAGAAGAAGATAGAGGATCGGAGTGAAGGCCGCAAAGATCTAACATCTATGAAAATTGTGGGGGAAGAATTGCAGGGAGGAATTTGTAGGGGAGCAACTTTGGGAAGTTTGTATCCTGCATCTCGCATCCCACAACACGATTGTGGAAAGAAATTTGCGGAGTGCAACGTTGGGTGTTCGAGATCCCACATCCCGCAACCCGACTGTGGAAACCCTGTTGCGAAAATAGAGTTGTGGAACACCTATTGCGGAAAGGCTTGTCGCGGAGGAAAAATCGTGGGGAGGCAATTTTAGAGCAGAATTTGGTTGTTAAGCTAAATTTGGCAGTCCTGCTATGTGTAGGAACCACTAGATCCTAGAGGTGCTGGTTGGGGTTGGTTTTGATCGACCCACCTGGACCATTTTATGTGTTTGATCAAAATCAAACTCGCGTAAAAAATCTAGCCATCTAGCTTCCCCAGTATTTAAATTTGGTTGATCAAACAAATATTTCAGACCACAATTTATTATGCTTTAACTTCTTAAAGGCACACATCTCAACTATTCTAGAGATGATATAACTGTGAGTAGATCTAGGGTCAATCAAGACAAAAACATATTTCTCAATAGTCTTACCTTCAACCACAATTAACTGATGATCTTCCTGGCGGTCGTCTAGTGCTGCATAAATCCTAGGGATGGTCCTTGCCACTTGACCTACCATTTCTGCTTCTTGAATGTTATGAGTCTACTGTACATACCCATTCTCCAATAGACAGTTCCTATGCATGTGATTTTCTCCGCATCTCTAGCATTGGATTGGTTCTCTAATCACTTTTGGATCTCTTGGCCTGTCTTCCATTACGTTGCCTGGATTATTCACAACTTGTGATGGATTCCTTTGCTGATTTTGAAAAGGAGAGGGTTTGAAACCTTTCTTTCTTTGGTAAAACTTCTCCTTCTTCTTATCCTTCCATTCCTTATGGATATCAGGTTTTCTTTTATTCTGATCATAACAATATTTGACCTTCCTTGTAGCCTCTTTCAGGGTTTGAGGTTCATTGAACTCAATTATATCTATGTAAGATTGAGGTATAGCACTCAAAAAATGTTGGATTTTCACTTTATCATCTTTGATATAATTGACATACCTCAATAGCTGCAAGAATTTGTTTTCATACTCTTCCATGGTCAGCTGGCCCAATTTCAGTTTATTGAACTCTTTGATCTTATCATTATAGTACCTATCAGAGAGGTACTTCTGCTTGAAATACTTATTGAACTACTTCCACGTGATCTTTCTGTCATTAATATTCTTCACCTACCTGAGGTGGTCCCACCATATGGATGCTCTTCCATTTAGATTGAATATGGCTACTCTTACCTTTATATTTCTAGAGTAGTCTTGATCTTGGAAATATTTCTTCATCCCAAGAAGCCAAACTTCAACGTCTTGACTCGTATTTACCTCACCATTAAAGGTAGGAGGCATTTCCTTCTTGAATTGATCACGTGAACTGTTCTTGTAATGCCTCTTCCTCTTACCTCTGTGAGATGAAGAGCTTGAACCCCCAGTGGATCCTTCAGAGTTAGATGATCCACTAGAATACTTCTTTCCTCTTCTAGCATTGCTCTTACTTCCTTTTGGTTTTGCTTCCCGATTGCCAAAGTTCATTCACCTTTGGATGTTTTTCAAACTCTGCAACATGGTTGCATTCAATTGATTCTTCTCTTCCTGAGCTTTAATCATTCTTTCATTTTCTTCCCTTTAACTTTGCATCTGCACCCTTAGGATTCTCACGGTGGTTGCAATATCTGGCGGAGTCTCTTGAAATATTCTTCCGTTGGACTTTGTCTCAGCATTTCCAACCTGAAAATTTTCCTCCATGGCATTTGCCTCGAGCCCATAGGGATCATGTGCAGTATCCATGCTATAGGTTCTCATGGTTGAGCCAAAAACCAACTTTTTCAATCTGCACTATGACTTTGCAAAATGTGTTAATAACATCATTTGTTAGTTGTGTAACAAATTAAGAATGAAAACCTATTTACTTACTATCACCTAGCCCATCTAATCCCAATGTTGTAACCAATAGCTCTGATACCACAATGTAACGTACCCTCCCCTCTAGACGGATACTGTCACGAAGTCATATAATTGGTGCCCATAAACCTGCCTGATATGCAGAATAATTAAAAAATTATTATTTCTTTCTCTTTAACACAGTCATGGGTAATGGATCATCAATTAAAATTCATACTTAGGCTTAAGAACCACTATAACAGTCATTCCGCCTTTGATAGATCCATTCTATGACCGGAAATATTGGGCTTTAACTCTAAGTGCTTAAGACGGGATTCACATAGATCCAAGTGCATGGACAAAGATAGGTCTCTTAAGAGTTTCAATGCTGGACGAAAGTGTCTCATTGATTGTAAAATCATGAATGAAAAGGTGGATAAAGGTCACTGAAAGGATATTTCGAAAACAATGAAGATGGGATTTTTTTGAGTGCAAAGGTGACGTGTAAACAATAACATAAATTCAGTACTTAAAGGTCATAATATGAAGATGATAGGGATAGTATGAACCCCCCTTTTCTGCACTCAAATTGTCCTTTCTACGCTATGGCTTATGGATTCCCCTTTTTGCCTTCCGTTGTGGAATCAGGAATCATATACATAATGCATGACAGAGTCATTCAAACCATATTTCGCCATCTGCCTTCTGCCTTCTGCCTTCGAAACTCAGAAATCAAAAAAAAACTTTTGACAGAATCGTTTAACGACTTCGCTCCTTCCGAATTCCGCCTTTCCGCCGCGGACCTTGGAAATAAAAAAATTAACTTTTTTCCTCAATGTTTTTCCCATTTTCCACCTCCTGCCTTTTGCCTTCCACAGGCGGATTTTGGGGTGCAGAAAATACACTTTTCCCTTGGAACTTCCATCTTCCTTTCTGCTTTCGAATTCCTCCCTTCCATAGGTAGATTCTGGGGTGGAGAAACTCCCATTCTTCTCTGTTTTCAACTTTTCTTTCTGCTTCCCGCTCTCCACGCTCCGTGGGAGGATTTCGGGGGTGTAAAAATGCTCAAGTCAGATGCCTTCTGACTCAACAAACATGATTCTAGCCTCCATGATCATAAGAAGAATACAATGAAACATACAAGGCATATATAGATGAAAATGCACGAACATTTAACAACAATAAACCCTACTAAAATCATTAGCAAGCATTCATCATATTCAATTCATTCATAAGAAAATACATTGCATAAATAAGCATATCAGAGAATACTCATGTTGAAGATGAATTTTTCCCACAACTAGCTATGTCGCTGCAACGTTCCACCCAACCATAGGCCTGTTGTGTTCATTAATCTCTCAACACAACTGCCACCCCCGAGCTGGGCATGACTTCCACAAGGAACTAGGGAACAACAGACTCATACACAACCAAATCACATCAAACACAGTCAAGCCAACCTAAAGTTGGGTTTATCATACTATCCAGCCAAGACAACACACAGTTGGGTTTAGAAGCCTCTAGGCAACAAAGACTAAACACTACTGGGTTTCACATGCCATTCATCCAAGCCAACTAATAGTTGGGTTTATTAGACTGCACACAGTCAAGACAACATAGAGGGTTGTAGAATAGATAGGGGGTGTGGGT
>LPNX010792862.1:552782-594107 GCA_001517045.1 Pseudotsuga menziesii | reverse complement strand
AAAGTTAGCAGGATAGGGTTTTAAGGAAAACTTCCCTTTTCAAGCCTTTCATCCTTGCATGGAACTCCCTTTTCACATAGCAGCGGGTTGACTTCATAGTCCTTGCTGCCCCTGGGCATGCAACTGTCCAGGTTTGTCCATTTGATAACAGCGGCCATCATTAGCACTTTGCTGCTCCATGCTTAGATTCCGGTCACTTATCCTTGCTCCCTACTGGATAAGCTTTCCAACGCCTATTCACATGTGTTATTCTGACCTCGGATGTGAAAACCACACCCCTTCGAAGAATGAAGAATTTCAGCGCATCTTGCATTTTCATTACACGACTGCAATGTGGAATTTTCACATTCTTCCAATGATCTCAGAGCCATTTTGGCAGCTGCATTTTTGGCAACCCCTTTGTCCTTTGCGAAATCCCTCTGATTCAAACTCTTGCCCAAAACACAGGATTTTCCTTCTCACAAGAACGACTGTCTCAAGGGACGACGGGGGTCAAGGGGGCTTGCCCCCTTGTGGCTTGCCACTGCAGGGCGGGTCGAGGGCAGCGCCCTCGTTTTTTTTTGTTTTTTGTTGTTGTTGTAAATCATTGGTTTTCACGCAATCTGGCACATTAGATCGCTGCTTCATTTCTCATTTTTAGCCCTGAAATTTCACTGAAAAACAGCTGAAAAATCCTTCTCAAAACAGTTGAAATCGGCTCCTAGAACCAATCTCACAGCCACTTGAATCGGCTCCCAAATCAATCTCCCAGCCGCAACGTCGGCTCCCAAATCAATCTCCCAGCCGCAATGTCGGCTCCCTGGAAGCTCTATCCTTCCGCAACAGTGGCTCCATGGAAGTTCCAACCCTTCCGACGCCCGCTCTTCCTTGGACGAACTTCCCACATCGGGCGTCGACTGAATCTTGGATCGGAAGTCGGATGTCTCTCGCTTCCACAACGGCAGCTCACCTGGACCCTTCCTTCTTCTGTAGAATTCGCGACCGAAACCTTTCCACAGCTGCAACGGCGGACAGAAAACTCCACCAACTCGTCCACAACAGCGAACGCTCGCTTCGCCGGCTCGTCGGACGTCGGCTGACTCTCGAAACATCGGACGTCGGACCATTCTCCCTTCCGATTTCTCCAACACTTAGCCAAATTTTTCAATCTTTCTGTGGCATCGGCGGTCGGGTGACTTTTGGATCGGAAGCATAATTGCGTCGCCGTCCGCAACGGCGGATGGGAAGATCGTTGTTTCTCCCGCAACGGCGGAGGTTATCTTCATGAACCCTTCCGCAACAGTCGGATGGGAGACTTCAGCCATTTGCCCGCAACGGCGGAATTCCACTTCCTCCTGTGGTCCGACTGCTCATACTTAGACCGAAATTTTCAAAATTTTCCCCTTCGTCGGAAATCGGCTCCATTGCTGGATCGGCGGTCGAATCCTTTTCAAAGCCGCAACGGCGGGCTGTCAAACACCGAATCCTTCCACCACAGCAGAAGTCCCTCTACCAGACCCTCCGATGACCCGACTGTTCAAGCACTTGGGTGATTTTATTGAAGTTCCGGTCTGATTTCTGCTGGGCAAGAAGAAGTTCTGCGTCTGTCCCTGCACTTTCATGGCCCATAGAGGCCCACTGCTAAAACCCAGAGCTCTGATACCACTCTGTCACGTCCCCTTCCATCAATCCAATGCAAGGAAGGAAACATTAACCAAAATACCGGGCTTATTGGCAAAACTTAGACCCAGTCACATTCTTTGGAAATGCAGGGTTAAATAAAACTTGTGCATACCTATTCATACTCAACAAGCACAGCGGAATTAAACACTATGTATGCAGACAGTTTCATCATGCACTCAACATGTAAACATCAGTCATTAATTAAGAGATTGCAGAACATGGGATTAATACAACTCAATTAGTAACACAACGGAATAACCATATTAACATACAAGTAGAAGGGGATGCTTCAGCCTATTTCCTTCAGGCAGAATAGTGTAAAAATCACATAATAATCAATTCCATTCTCATGCTATGCACAAGCATCATACCAACTAACTCAAGATAATCATTTCATCCAAGTAACATGAGTAATTTAATGCACAGGGAAAACCACAGATGAACATCATTCAAACCACAGAGAATATTTATCTTTGAGATGAAGCTGTCCAACAACTGGCTATGTGAGAGCAATGTTCCACCCAACCATAGATCTCTGTCCAGCCTCTGTTCTTTCAGCTGAGAGATCACCCCCGAGCTGGGCTATGTATCCACTAAGGAGGAACTAGATGGGCTCACTCATAGCCATGGGTTCGCTCAAATGGTCATGCACATCCAGCACAAGGAAGGTCCCCTTCTCTGCTACACAGTCCCTCAGGCAACTCTTCCCTCTAGTTCTCTTTAGGATGGGCATAGAAAGGTCCAGCTGCTAGATTCCTGAGATTTCAGCCTTTACTGGGTTTATCAAGCAAACCCAACCTCTGTTCCAACATCCACACTTGGATTTCTCACCATTCTGTCAACGAATAACTCAAATCCGTCACTGACCTCCTGGGCTGCAAAAACTGGGTTTTCCCATGGATTTTGGGGTAGCTAATGCTCCCAAATTCTCCCTAAGGTTCATACCTATGGATTCCCCATTGGATTTTACTGTCGAATACCAAATCTGGGCATTTTTGGCTCTTCAAAATGTGGGTTTTTGCACAGTTGCGATTTCTGGTTTTTCACCCTGCTGGGAACTCGTTGTTGGATCGAAAATGATGCTGCGTCTTTCCACAATGGAATGGGGATGAGGAAGAAGAAATCCCCAAGAGGTAGAGTGACTTGTGGTACAAGAAAACAGAGCCCATACTCCGCCATACGAATTTCTGGGATGCCCATGCTCCATTAAAGCCATGGATTGTTTTCTTCAACCACTTCCTTACAACAGAGTTAAATGTCAACAAGGAAAGTCAAATGGGTTATCACAATGACATATGGCAGCTTATGGTTCAATCCCACAACCCCTTCACCACTCCCTAGTGGATACACATGGTCCCTTCTCATTCGTTGCCTCCATAGTCAATTTTGGTATTTTATTGCTTGATGTTTATTTACATCATTTTTACAATGTTCCATGGCTAAATAGCACATGGGTAACATCATGTCCAATGCTTTTCCATTTTAAATAAAATATGAACATATACTAGCGGGGCCTTGGCCTTGAGCTCCACGCTAGGTATACATACATCATACAAACGGGGTCAAACCCAGGGACATTACATTAATGTTCCTTAAAGGTGATGATGTGGGAATTAATGACTTCATGAAAACTTGGAACCATTGATGAAGATATTGATATAGTTGTAGCCCTTGCTGGTATCATGGAACCCTTGGAGATGGTCATTATGCATGAGAAGGTTTGGAACCCACATAAATGGTGGCATGTTGACCCTTGGACACTATATGATCATTGATGGTGCATTTGAAAATGATTTTGATCTTGGAATCTATACATATGGTGGTTTGTAATCCCATGATTGTTGGAGCATTTGATATAATGGAATCTTTAGTCATGATGCCCTCATCACTTGGCGATGGAGTCCTATGTGATGGGATTGAATTCCATGGAAAGTATCTTGTTTAAATATTATATGATATCTTTGAAAAATTCCTTGAAACCATTGCATGTGGTGCCTTGGGTCTTGAACAAAAACATTAGTAGCTTGTTGATGGTGATGTATGGTCCTCTTTGTGGTTATATATTTATTGGGATGTATATGGAGGTAGAGCCCATCGAAGTGCCTTGATATGTTGAAGAATACTTTGAATAATACTTTGAAACTCTTGTAGTTGGTGGTATGGTCTTTGTCACCCTCATGTGTCAAGTCTTTGACAACCTAGACATATTGCAGAATTTAAGGGTATTATACCAATAATTTGGAGAAAAAAAATCCATCATAGGGAGATATTCCTCGTCAAACCATGTATGTTGATATGTAGAACATCTTCTAACTCGTTACAGTTGAAGAGATATGAGTTTTTTAAGTTGGTGCTCCCCACCTTTTTGGGCCAACCGAACAAACAAAAGCGCATTATGAGAAATTTAAATTCAAAATGGGCCTTTTAACCATAACTCAAATTCCATGTCATCATGTCTTAGCCATAACTCAAATTCCATGTCATCATGTCTTAGCCAATGAAATTGATTTAAATTTGAAATACCGTATAGGTCTTAAACAATTTTTTAATATAAATTTTGAGATAGGTATCATAAAAAAACTACTTTTTTTCTTTGTATTTTCGACATATCTCACTGTGATTTTACTGAAATTTTGATCGAGAGAGCTCGTTGGATGAAAACTTAAATTCCACATCCAACGAGTACCCACTTGGAATACTTTAGACAAACCTTGCTACCCCAAAAACAAGAAATACCTAAAAAAACGTGATGATGACAATCATCACATTTTTTTTGGTATTTCTTGTTTTTGGGGTAGAGGGGTTCGTCTAAAGTATGACGAGTGGCTACTCGTTGGAAGCAGAATTTAATTTTGCATCCAACGAGCTCTTTCGATTGAAATTTGAGTAAAATCATAGGGAGATATGTTGAAAATACGAAAACAAAAGTAGTTTTTTTCTTTTATTGCTCAAAAATTAATAAATATTATTTTATTATTTAAGTTATTATTTTATTATTTTCTTAGGAGGCCCATTTTGAGTTGAAATTTCCTCTAATGGAATTTGATTATTTGTAATTTTGAATTGCATGTTGGCCTAGTTTGAGGTACTAAATTTAATCCACAACTTATATAAATAGAATACCAAACATTTTATTTGTTCATCATCAATTCTCTTAGTATTTTCGTAACTCTTGGAGAAAAGTGTGAAAATTTGTGGATGAGAAATTTCTGGGCATATTTAGTAAAATTGCCATAACTTTCTCATACGGAATTAGAATTACAAAATACTTGGCTCGTTGGAAATATTGTTACGAGGGATATGTGGTCACATGATATAGATATTATTTTGGTTTTTCTACTGTTTCTTCATCTTGTGATCTTTGAAAAGGTATGGTTCATTCTTTTGGGTTTCTCTTGTGATGACACATGTCTCTCATGGACAGAGTTCATCTTTGATCTTAGTATGTGAGCCTCTATATTGGTATATATATTTGAATTCATTATGGAAGCTATGATGATGATGTTTCATACCTTTATGCTATGATATGATACACTTTATGATGATAATGCATGTGATAATTATGTACACTCTATGATGTTGATGCACTCCTATACAATATGATGTGCATGCATACCATAGTGTGATGATGTTATATTTTGCACTTTGATGTATACTTGATTATGATGATTCATAAATGATGCACACTGAGATGATTATGATGAATATTTGATGATGAGGATGCATACCCTATGACGATGCATGCCTTATGCTCAGTTAAAGTAGAGCATATTTACTTCTTCAATAATTTTGTATGATGAGGTTTACAATTATGTGTACATGAGCAATTTGAACAACTTGACCAATAGTATTGATAAATAGAAAATAATGACTAGAAATGATGAGCAAAGATGATGTACAAAGAAACTTGAGCAGCAGTAACGAGCAGTAGTGACGAGCAGTTGTGATGAGAAACATTGTTCAGAAGTAGTGATGAGCAGATTGACCAAATATTGATGAGAAGATTAACCCTAGATTAATGAGCAGTGTTGACCAATAGAGTGATGAGCATAGATTGATGTGCATAGTAGAGGTTGGTTATGCAGCAGAGCCATATGATTTCTTGCAAGAACAATCTTGTACTTAAGGATTGGAATCCTCAAACCCTTATTAGTTGGAACTAAGAAAAATAGGATGGGTATTGTTACACATATGGTGCTCTTCTTATTAATTGGTTCTTATTGTAATCAGGAATATTGTTTTCTTCCATGTACAATAAATGAATATCAAATTACAATTTTTTTTATGTCTCCTTGATGTGACGTTGTGCTTATGAATATTGATGAATTTGATTATGCGATTAATGTTTGACATAATATGATTGATTAAAAGAAGGTAAAAATGTTTAAAATAACTCTCACACTGATTTAATCCCTCTCTCACTGTGGTCATTTTGTCCAATAATTGGTATCAGAGAAGGCCTTCGTCACAAGCCTTTCAATATTGAAGGATATATGGAGACACAATGGAAGAAAAAGAAGAGTCATCAAGCAATGACATGTTTGTACTTGATGTTATAAACAACTTCGATTAGAGGATCAAGATGAAGGCATATCTAAAGAATTTTGGCATTTAGGATATTGTCATCAATCCACCTGCTCCATCAAACAATAAGGGGAAATCAAATGCACAGAAGGAAGCAAAGAATGACAATACTACAACCTTGGAGGTCCTAATGGATGGACTTCCCAACTCAGTGAAGGAAAGTATAGGGGAGTACACTTTAGCCAAATATCTATGGTTCAATTTAGAGAACAAGTATGAGAAGGAAAGACCAAAACCTGAAAAGATAGGTTAGGAATCAGAAGACAATCCCCCAGAAGAGATCAATCAAGAAGAAGACAAGAAAGAAGAGGTATTTAGTAAAGGTATGGAATCTTGTGATTATAATGATAGATTGTGTGATGAAATCGAGAAAGTTCTTGAAGATGAGGATGAATGGTTATCAAAGGCTAGACATTAGATACATCTCACATTGCTAAATATTTATCTCAGAGCAAACTATTTCATGAACAAATTAAATATGAACCATAGTGAATTCACGAAGTTAAAAAAGAAAATCTTGGACTCTTTGAATGAATATCAGTAGAAGACCATGACAATGAAGGTGTTTATTGTAAAGGTCAAACACAAGGACAAAGAGTTGTGGGATAAGATGAAAGACAAGGATGTTGAAGTTAAACAACTAAATACTAAATTGATCAATCAAAAGAAAGAATAAGAAGAGCCTATTGAAGAGCTTGAAGAAACTAGGGAGGCTAATCATGATCCGAAGACTCGGCTAGGGGAATCCTAAATGATATAATAAATCTTGAAGAATCAGTTGAAAGAAAAGGAGAAGACAATCCAATGGAGGTAGTTGGTATCAAGAATAAAGGTGATAAGAATAATGCTTTTTTCAAGGTCAAGGACAATTCACTTGTCCTAGATAAGATATTGGATCAATTTCCAAATATCTCCATGTGAGAAGACTAGTCTCGGTTATAATAATGTGAAAAAAATATGAAGATAGCACTTGGTCTCCCAAGACTACAAAAGTAGGTCCATCAATGTCCAAAGATGCACCCGATGCACTTCCACATGACAAGAAAGACTTTGTAAATTCAAAGATGCATCAAAGAGTTAGAGCTATTCCTTCAGGAAAGATCATAAAAGAAACAACTCCAAGATGGAATGAAATTCCCAGGTATAAAATAAGATTCAATGGTTATTGTTATTTTTTTGCTAAATTTGGTCATAAAGCTGTGGAATATAAACTATATGAAATAAGAATGGGTTGAATTCCCAATGACTCAGTTAGATGATGAACATGTAATCAACTTGGACATGTTTCTTCCACATGTCACACATTGAGATTCTAGACATGCAGTGGGATTGGTCACAAATCCAAAGGGTGTGCAAGTCAAAGAAGTCAACTGAGGAAGATTACTTCCTATACATCATCAAGAAGAACCAATGAACCTTAGTATAAGACCAATGCAGGAATATTTGAAAATCAGAAGACAAAGGCCTATAGTCATGGGTACACTCATGCATGGAGACATGAAGTTGATCAAAGAAGTATTGGAAGTTCAAATAGCTCACTCATGTGCTCGACATGAAACCATGTTGGTCACATTGCTGCATATTGTCATACTATGAGGTGTTATAATCCTAGTTACCTTTGGAACAGAGCTCTAGATTGTTGGCGTACATGAAAACAACCTGTTTGTGCTAGAAATTGTTTCTAGACCACCATAAGAACAAACTAACACAATCTCAAAAAGAAAATAGAATTAAATTTGGTTTTTAATGGTTTTGGTATAAAACTTTATCAACAAGGAGGTAAAACATAAACAAGCTAACATAGAACTAAATCATGAACAAGTTTGAAAAACTGGGGATCAAACACATCTGAATAAAACATAAACATTACACATAATAATACTGATTACATCCACAAAATACAAGCATTTGCATGAGTAAAACCTTTAAACAAGAAATGAAGTTGTATGTTGACTAATCAAATAGATCAGAAATGAAACCAACATAACATGTAAAATGGCTTATCAATATGTATATAGTCAATAATAGTCATCAAACTTACATAAGAGTTATCTGTATTAGCTTGAGATCCCACAGCTTAAAAGCCTCTCCTTGTGTAAAAATTCAAACCTCTCTTCTAATGCATTTCCTACTTTTATCCCTTTTTCCATAAAGAATGGTTACATAACTGATTAAGCTGATTTTTTACTTCAAGATTCAAATTAGTTACAAAAAATATTTGTCTTTTCAAAAATAAACTATTAACTATTTCAAAAATACTACTTGACACTTGTCATTAGTAATATTCATAGATTTTTGGATTCTTCGGCCAACAATGCAATTCCTTATAAGGCATGTCATCCTTTTACTTCTCTGTTGATCTGCTTCTAAATCTTCAATCTTCTTTAATAACTCCTCGTTTTGTTGGGCCAGAGTTTCAATATTTTGCTTTAGTTCCTCAAACTGGATCTACATCTGTATTTTTCTCTTGAAGGCCTCTTTTGAAACAAAAATCAATTCCTGGTAATGAGTATTGGTATCATTAAGGTCCTCTCTCAGTATTCTATTAGCCATAACCAATCCATCATTGGTCTCACTAAGAAAACCAATTTGATATTTGTATTGCTTGACAATCTTCTTTAATTTCATAGTTTCTAAATCTATACACATTTCTCCCTATAATGTAGAAGTTTTATCTTACATCCATGGAATATCAATTTTTCTAAAACATAGGTCATTATCTTCTGCATCTTTGACTGCTTCTTCTTCAACAAGAACTTCTAAAGACCTACCTCTTTCAGTGCTGAAATCTATTGGTTGTTTTGCAACCTTATTTCTTCGTGGAGATGACTTTAAACTCACTAATTTTTTTTCTTAATATGAACCTGCTGAGAACTTAGGCTTTCTTCTTCTTCCATGTCTTCCTAAGATGAAGAATCTTCAATCAAAGTGATGTTCTCCTTCATTAAAATAGGGTTTAAAATTTTTTTCATGTTAAGTCTTAGTTTATTTTTTTCTCTTATTTTTGGTCTTAAGATCAATTCTCCTAACATTACAAAAGATTTCCCTTGAAACCTTACACTTGAGATTTGCACAGTTTCACCTTTCAATTTAGCAACCATAGATTTTCCTTTAAGATTTTTATTTGGAATTTGCAAATTATCAGCCTTTACTTTAATTGGAACAAGACCATCTCTTATATTTTCTTATACACCTATGAAACTCTAATTTCGTTCTAATGAACATCTCATTTCTTCCTAATTTATAACAACTGTCTGATCCTCTTCTACATTCTCTGAAACGTGTTCTTGATTACCATCAATTACTTCTTTAAACTCTTCACACACAGGATCTTCAAATTTCTAAGCTAAACATTCCTCTTGAACATTATGCTTCACCAACTCATCAGTTATTTATTTCCGTAACCTTTTTACAAGGCTATACTGCTTGTTCATCTGCTTATTTTGGGTTGGTCTTCTTGCTCATTATGGAAACCTTTCCAAAACAAAAAATGATCCCAAGTTATGCTCTTCTTCTGAAGGACTATGCAAACAATCATATTTATTAGTCCATTATGAAAAATAGGTTGATGAGTATGATCCCTGTGCCCTTTTATCATGTTTGGCATCTTTCAAAGGATTTTCAAAAATAAAAAGGGTAAGTTCATCCTAGACTGTTGATTCAAATGTTGCAAGAATCTGACATAATATTTGAAAACCAGAGAAAATCTCCCCTCACATGTGATATAGCTTTGTAAAATTTTAATGGCTTATATCCACTCAAGATTAAATTTGTTTAACTATACCCCTTTCCCCCAATCTAAGGTTTCAAATTCAAGTAATGGGAAATCTTTTGGGTTTAAGGTGAAAGGTATCTTCTTAAACCACATCTCTCCATCATTTTCTATTCCTGTAGCATATTAGTATCAATTCTTTTGTCAATTCAAATTTGAGGGTATCAAATGTAACTATGTCTTTATCAAAGCCCCGAGTAAAATGATATGACACTTCTGGGTTAAATACTTTAATTCTCTCAAATAAATCAAACCATCCAGCTATTTGAAACATCACTGCACAATTAGGAAAACTACTTGTCTAGCTTGTATCAGTGTGTTCGACTCTGTTAGTCTTTCCACATTTCCCCATTTCTTCCTTGTAACCCTATCCTGTCTATTTCTTTACAGAATTTTCAAAATTACTCAGATTTTTACTTTGCAACAATAGAATTAACAACCAAACAAAAATCATGACAGGTAGGTTTAATATTTTCTTATAATTCCTTACAAAATCTGAATCATGTCACTGCAAAGCACGATTCACTCCATGATTTACATACCTATTTATACACCTATCATAATGATAGATGATACCATGAATATGCGCTATTGTATTTTAGACCAATGTCTGAAAGCTTTAGATATTTCCTTCTGCAGTGGCCACAAGTACCAACCACTTCTTTCAAAAAATCTAATTCATGGAATCATGATAGGTAAAACCATGATCTTCCTCAATAATTTTTTCATCCTCTCATACACTTTCCATGATCATCACTGGTTTCTAAACATGTATCATTTTGTCCTCACTAGTGTTAAAAAGGTTCCCACTTTTAAAAATTACAAACCACCATGATTATCTACCATAATTTCAATACTTCAAGATTCTTGTAGTGCCCTTGTTCAATAAATTTCAACCCTGCGCTACAAGAATCCCTTTTTTGCATATTTTTTAACCATGACTTAAAAATGAGGGTTACTGATAAAACTAAAACTTGAAATAAAATCTATTATAATCTTTTTAGACCTTAAAGAAATATATTTATTAATAAGCCCAAAGAAAAAATTTAAAACCAAAAAAATGAAATAACCAAATCATTAAAAGTATAAAATCAAACAAAAATGAGGCTTATTAATTAAAAAACGTCAAAAGCAACTCAAAATTTAAAGGTAATAGGAAAAAAAACTTTGAAGAATAAGACACAAAATCTAGTTATAACATCTAGCTTCTTCTGCAGGATGAAATCCTCCTTGTGAGGTTTCAAGAACCTGTAGATTAGTGCCTTCTTCCATCTTAACTAAACTTGTCTATTACTATGCAAAAATTCCATTTGGTTATGGAGTCTTTATTCTATCTCTATCGCACTAGTATATACAATGAATGACAAGTCACTTACGTTCACTAACTGTAAAAGCACTTGAGAAATCATCAATTCACAGGATTGGACAATTCTTCACCTTCCATAGTCTGCAATACGAAGGTATTGTTCTCCAAAATTTTTGAAATTATGAAAGGACGAAACCACAAATTGTCAAATTTTCCATGTTTACCTTTTCGCTCTTTTTTGGCATCCCACTTTAAAACCATGTCTTCACAAGAAAATGTGTTTTCCTTAATCTTCCTGTTAAACCTTTCCTTGATTTCCTTCCTGTACATTTTATCCTTTTCTTCTACAGCTTCACGTTCCTGTTGTAATTCAATCAATGAAAAAATTCTCCTTTGAATATCATTAGGTTCCTCCAAACTATCTTGAAACAATTTCATTATTGGAATACCTAGCTGAACTGGAAAGACATCATCAGTGCCATATACTAACTGAAAAGGAGAAGAAGCAATTTATTTCTTAGTAGTTATCCTATCATCCCAAAGTGCATACTTTAACATTGAATCCCATGACCTCTTATTGTGATTCAACAGTTTTCTAATTCTCTGAATAATATTCTTATTAGTTAATTCTGCCAACCCATTTCCCTGAGGATAATAAGGTGAATAATTCTTCGAAACAATTCCATTTTGTTCACAAAATGTAACCATAGCTTTATACTTGAAGGCTTTAGCATTATCAGTCAGAAATTTCTTAGGGCACCCAAATCTACTTAGAATATTCTCCTGAATAAAATTGATTATCACCTTATCATTTGCATTCTTTATAGGAATGGCCTCTACCCATTCTATGAAAAAATTTGTGTCTGTAAGTATCCATCTATGTTGTCCAGAAGAAGCAAGATTTATTTCACCTATAAAGTCTAAGGCCCATTGCTAAAAAAGGAGCATTAACTGCAATGGCTTTCAATGGTAAGGGCACAAGTTTTTGTTTACCAGCAAACTTTTGACATTGAAGACAAGCCCTAACCTACTAATATACATCAGAAAATAAATAAGGCCAATAGTATCCAGACCTCAAGATTTTATAAATAGTGGCCTTCCAGTATTTGTGCCCTCCACGAGAACCTTCATGTGATTTTGAAATAACTTCTTCAATCTCTGGCTTGTCTAAACATCTTAGCAATGCTCCTCTTGGATCCTTCCACAGTAATTGCTAGCTTACTAAACAATATTTAATGGCCTTCAATTTTACTGATCTAGCTGCCCTTTTGTCTAAATGTACAGGACATTGTAAATAGAATAAGAAATGAACAATGTTAGCATACCATACTGATTTTGCATACCTATCCATAATCTGCTACTTATCTTTCCCCCTTTGTAACTTCTCCTGGATTGTTTTTTTTGTCATCAAATGAAGACCAGGAGCTTCACAATTTAAATCAGCCAACAATTTTTATAAACCTTGTCCTTTCACAACCTTAGTAGGCTTGATCTTCACATCATACTCCATAATCCTTGCAATCCATTTTCCCCTCTTTCCTTCACTATCTGGCTGAATTAAGATATCTTTCACAACTACATTAGGTACATAATAAATGATCTTTGAATGCATAATATAAATTCTAAAAAAATTTAGTGGTTTTACCAGTGAATATGCTTTCTTTTCCAATGTACTATACTTCAATTCTGGATCTCTGAGGGTCTTATTGAAGAAAGCAATAGGATGCTCTAGCCCCTTTTCATTCTTTTGTAACAAAACAACATCTATTGTATCCTGAGAAGCAAAGAAAAAATTCATAAAGTCGTTTGAGAAATCTAGACTTACCAGCACTAATGCCTCTGTAAAAGCCTACTTAATATTCTCAAATGAAGCTCTGGCTTTTGCTGTCCATTTCACTTCCTGATCTTTTCTTAACATAGTTTTTATCTACTTTATAGTTTCAGCAAAATTTGGTATAAACCATCTCAAAAAAATAATTTTCCCAATAAATGACTGAACATCCTTCTTACTTCTAGGAAAACTAATTTTTAAAATAGCTTTGACTCTCTCAAGATCTATTCTTATCCCATCTGTTGAAACTAAATGTCCTAGTAGCTTATCCTCCTAAACAACAAAATGAGACTTTTTTGGATTTAATGATAGTCCATATTTCCTACATTTCAAAAATGTTTGTTTGAAGTGTTTTAGATGTTCTTCATCAGAATGTGAAAACACTATGATGTCATCCAAATAAATCACAACAATTTTTTCCTTTTCCCCAATAAAGGATATATCCATAGCTCTTTTAAATGCTGCACCAGCATTCATCAAACCGAATGTCATCTTGTCATAAATGAAGGTACCCCAAGGGGTAGTGAAAGCTTTCTTATCCATGTCATCTAGATGCATAGCAATCTGATTATACCCTGAGAATCCATCCACCATTGACATTCTGTGAGCACCCACTACTTGCTGCAAAACCTGCTCAATATTAGTCAATGGGTAATTGACTTTTAGTGAAGATCTATTTAAATTACAAAAGTCCACACATAATGTTATCTCTCTATTCTTTTTCCTTACTGGAAATATGTTAGCCACCCACGATGAGTATCTAAGTGGAACAATGATTTTTGCATCCAATAATTTTTAACCTCCTTTTCTATTACTGGAAATAATGCTGGATTAATTCTTCTTAACTTCTATCTAAAAGGTTTTACATTGGACTTTAAAGGAACCTTATCTTGAATAATATTGGTATCATAAGTTTTTAGATCGTCATAGGACCAAGCAAAAGCATCACAATATTCCTTCAATAATTTAATGAAGATCTGTTTCTTTGCTCAATTGAAAGAGATTTCAAAATTTTTACCATCATGGGCTACTCTTCTGTAAATTCGTAGTATTTGAGGGTATTTGGTTAGCAGTTGAACCTATCATCTTGATAACTGGATTTATATAGCATGCAATTTTCATTAACTCAATAAAGGGTACTGGAATTTTGATTTTACATAATTAATTCTCAAAATTGGATGTCTGCACATTTATGTTCACTTCTTCAATTTCTATGATCTTATCTGATTCACCCTGATCTATTCTCTTATCATGTGCTTGACTAGATGACTATTTAGGAGATGAAATTGTTTTCTTCATTGGATACCTGCTTTGGGACAGACCTTAAATTAATAGACCTTTTAGGTTGTGATTGACATATCTCAACTGAAACTTGAGGAGCTAAATCACTTTCTATTTGATAAACATTTGCATCAAAGAACTCAGAAATAAGATATTCATCTTCTGTTCAGAAACCTTCAGCTGATAATTCTCCAAACTAATTTATATCTTGATTTACATATTCATCCTGCACATTTTCATCCTCTTCAACTTCATTTGTCATATTATTCTGTAGAGGAGGGGGGAGTCTTTGATCCTCATTTTCTCTTCTCTCCCTCTATACATCATTATTTCTACGTTCTATGGAGTTAAATCTAGGTGCAAATAGGCGCCTAAATTGATTAGGATTGTTAGGGTTTATTTTCGCTTCTTGTGCAGGCCTGTTTGAACTCTTCTCCAGTTCCAATTTATATTGTTTTGCTGTTAAATTTTTGACTAACTTAGCCATTTCATCAATTTTTCTATTAGTTGTGTGTGATGTGGAAGGTGTTGGAATGACCTCCTTCTTACCTTTCCTATCATATGTTTGTTGATTTGAATTCACTTCAAGTCTATTGGAAGCTAAGATATTGGATTCTACTTCTAATGCAACATCCTGCATGTTTAGCAATGTGATTGGTCTTATCTCTCTAAGATGTAAGGAGAATTCATGATCAAAATAATTTTCATATGTTAGCTTTGTTGAGGTTTTAGAGTGTTTAATTTCAGCTGGGATCCTTCCATACATCTTATTGAAATGTTTAGAAAAATCTGATATATTTTCATCCTTTTTTCTCCTTAAAGCTCCAAAATTCTATGATATAATAAGTGTGATATTTTGTGTCTCCCCACTACCTCATTCCTAACCTCCCCATCTAGACTATGCACAATCATCCTCATCCATACATCTTTTGGTTGAATCTTTTGGTTTTCTGCATAACTAAGGAATGCATCCCAATGCTCTTCAACATTTATTTCACCCTAACCATTGAACCTAGGTAAATATTTCTAATAATCAACTCCAGGTAGGGAATTTAATGGATGAGAAAGGACAAAGGGATCATATCTAGAGGCCACCATTCTATCCATCATGTCTAGAAGTTGTTGAGCTACCATTTTGAAGCTACGAGGGTTTGGTGAAGGAAAATGTTTATTGACTTTACTTGAACTAGGTCGAAAAGGATTTTTACGGGATTTAAATTTAAACAAGGGATGTTTTCCAGGAGATCAAGTTTTTTCTTTTTTAAATGATTGTGGATTGGTAAATATTTGAAAGCTGTCAACTGGTATTGAAGGAATTGACCAAAATAGGTTTTATTTTTTCTCCTCTGAATGTACGAAAGGTAAAAAACTAAATCAAACTTTTCAGGATTAGACAGAGAAGGAGAAGATTGAGATTTTTTAATCTTTCTAGCTTCCTTCACAAATTGTTCTGGATCAGAGACACCTTGATGTAAAGGTGAAGTATGCTTTCTTCTGGTTCCATTCCTCCTAGAATCCACTATGGACACTACTTGGTGAAAGCGTAGTCTAAAATATTTACTTATTTTTCTCAGCTCTCAAAATTTGTTGAAATATTAAACACTAGGGAAGATATGCTTTAGCTTCGTCCTTGAAAATGGCGCCAAATATGTCTGTGCTAGAAATTGTTCCTAGACTACCACAAGAACAAGCTAACATAATCTCAAAAAGAAAACATAATGAAATTGGTTTTTTAATTGTTTTGGTTTAAAACTTTATCAACAAAGAGGTAAAACATAAACAAGCTAACAAAGAACTAAATCATGAACAAGTTTGAAAAAATGGGGATCAAACACATATAAATAAACCATAAACATTACACATAATAATACTATTTACATCCACAAAATACAAGCATTTGCATGAGTAAAACCTTTAAACAAGAAATGAAGTTGTATGTTGAGTAATCAAATAGATCAGATATGAAATCGGCATAATAGGTAACATGGCTTATCAGTATGTATATAATCAATAACAATCATCAAAATTACATAAGAGTTATTAGTCTTAGCTTGAGATACCACAACTTAAAATCCTCTCCTTAAGTCAAAATACGAACCCCTCTTCTATTGCATTTCCTACTTTTATCCCCTTTTCCATTAAAAAATGGTTACATAACCGACTAAACTAACTTTTTAGTTCAAGATTCAAATTAGTTACAAAAAATATTTGTCTTTTCAAAAACAAACTATTAACTATTTCAAAAATACTACTTGACACCTGTCATTAGTAATCTTCATAGATTTTTGGATGCCTCAGCCAACAATGCAATTCCTTCCAAGGCATGTGACTTCCTTTTACTTCTCTACTGCTCTACTTCTAAATATTTGATATTATTTAATAACTCCTCATTCTGCTAGGCCAGACTTTGAATCTTTTGGTTTAGTTCCTCAAACTGGCTCTGAGTCTGTATTTTTCTCTTCAAGGCCTCCTTTGAAACAACAATAAATTCCCGGTAATGAGTATTGATATTATTATGGTGCTCTCTTAGTGTTCTATTAGCTATAAGAAATCCATCATTAGTCTCACTAAGAAAACCAATTTGATATTTGTATTGCTTAATAGTCTTCTTTAGGTTCTCAGTTTCTGAATCTATGCACATTTCTCCTTGTAATGTAGAAGTTTTATCTGATAGCCATGGAATATAATTTTTTCTAAAAAATAGGTCATCATCTTCTTCATCTTTGATTACTTCTAAAGACTACCTTTTTCAGTGATGAAATATATTGGTTGCTCTGCAACCTTATTTATTTCGGGAGATGACTTTAAACTCATTGAATGTTTTTTCTTAATATGAACTTGTTGAGAACTTAGGATTTCTTCTTCTTCCATGTCTTCCTGAGATGAAGAATCTTCAATCACATTGATCTTCTCCTTCATTAAATTAGGGTTTAAAATCTTTTTCATGTTAAGTCTCAGTTTATTTTTGGCTCCGTTTTTTGGTCTCCAGTTCGATTCTCCTAACATTACAAAATATTTCCCTTGAAACCTTATACTTGAGATTTTCACTATTTCATCTTTCAATTTAGCAACCACAAATTTTCCTTTAATCTTTTTATTTGGAATTTGCAAATTATCAGCCTTTAGTTTAACTGGAACAGGAACCTCTTTTATATTTTCTTGTACACCGGTGAAACTCTGATTTCATTCTAATGAACATCTCCTTTCTTCCTGATTTATAATAGTTGTCTGGTCCTCTTCTGCATTCTCTGAAACCTTTTCTTGATTAGCATCAATTACTTCTGTAACCTCTTCACACATAGGCTCTTCAAATTTATGAGATGAACATTCCTCTTAAACATTATCCTTCACCAACTCATTAGTTATTTCATTCTTTAACCTTTTTACAAGGCTATACTACTTGTTCATCTGCCTCTTTTTCGGTTGGTATTCTTGCTCATTATCGAAACCTGACCAAAAAAAAAATTATCGCAAGTTTTGCTCTTCTTCTGAACGACTGTGCAAACAATCATCTTTATTAGTCCATGATGAAAAATAGATTGATGAGTATGATCCCTATGCCCTTTTATCATGTTTGACATATTTTGTAGGATTTTTAAAAAGAAAAAGGGTAAGTTCATCCTAGACTGTTGATACAAATGTTGCAAGAATCTGACATGATATTTGAAAACTAGAACAAATCTCCCCTCACATGTGATATGGCTTTGTAAAATTATATTGGATTCTCTACACTCAGGCTTAAATTTGTCTAATTGAAGCCCTTTCCCTCAATCTAAGGTTTCGACTTCAAGTAATAGGAAATATTTTGGGTTGAAGGTGAAAGGTATCTTCTTAAACTACATCTCTCCATCATTTTCTATGCATGTAGCTTCTGATATCAATTCTTTTGTTATTTCAAATTTTAGGGTATCAATTGTAACTATGTCTTTATCAAAACCCTGAGAAAAACGATATGACACTTCTAGGTTAAAGCCTTTAATTCTCTCAAAGAAATCAAACCATCCAGCTCTTTGAAACATCACTACACAATCAAGAAAAATACTCATCCATCTTGTATTAGTGCGTTCGACTATGTTAGTCTTTCCACCTTTCCCCATTTCTGCTCGGTAACCCTATCATGTGTATTTTTTTACAGAATTTTAAAAATCACTCAGACTTTTACTTTGCAACAATAGAATTAGCAACCAAACAAAAATCGTGACAAGTAGGTTTACTATTTTCTAATAATGCCTTACGAAATTGGAATCGTGTCACTGCAAACCATGATTCTTTCGATTATTTACATACCTATTTATACACCTGTCATAATGATATATGTGATCATGAATATGTGCTATTGTATTTTGGATAGATGTCTAAAATCTTATGATATTGTCTTCTGCAGTGGCCACGAGTACCAACCACCTCTTTCAATAATTCTAACCTCATGAAATCATGATATAAAACCATGATCTTCCTCATTAATGTTCTCATCCTATTATACACTTTCCATGATCATCATTGGGTTCTAAACATGTATCATTCTATCCTCACAGTTGTTAAAAAGGTTCCCACTTTTATCAATTACAAGCCACCATGATTATCTTCCATAATTTCAATACTTTGAGATTCTTGTAGTGCCCTTATTCAATAAATTTCAACCCTGTGCTACGGGAATCGTTCTTTTGAATATTTTTTAACCATGACTTAAAAATGAGGGTTAGTGATCAAAATAAAACTTGAAATAAAATCTATTTTAATCTTTTCAGAGCTTAAAGATATATATTTACTAATAAGCCCAAAGAAAAACCTAAAACCAACAAAATGAAATAACCAAATCATTAAAAGTATAACATCAAACAAAAATGTACTTATTAATAAAAAACCTCAAAACCAACTCAAAATTTAAACGTAATAGGAAAACAAAATTTGAAGAATAAGACACAAAATCTTAAGAACAAAATCTAGGTATAACACAACCCTTGAGACGTTTCCTATACATATCATCAAGGAAATCTAGTATAGATGAAGGAGCAAATTATGAAAGGACAAATACCAAGATACAAGTATGGATGAAGAAGACCGAGTAGCTACAGATAGGAGAGGTTGATCAAAGTAGGGAGGATGGCTACCATATGGAAATCCAAGTGTAAGTCTCTCAAATTCCTTATCAAACCTTGAGTTCATGATGCTATGAGGTGAACTCAAAGAAGAAAGGATGATTACTCGAGACATACAGACAGGTCCTAGGATCGTGCATATTGAAAGTGGACTAATGATCATTAATTTTAGATGTTGCTATGTGGACACCTTTTTCCATTGATTCCAAAGGTGGAGAGATGAATTCAAAGGGAGATATGAAGACAAAATTCAATCATTATCACAGGGGGGTCATGAGTTTTTGTCATCAATGAAAAAGGGGGAGATTGTGGATGAAATTATCATTGATGCCAACATGGACTTGCACTGGCCCCACAGGTTGTCATTGATGCTACCAAGTCTCAGTTGTAGTTCCCTGTACCCCATACAAAGTGGGTTTGTGCTTGAAGCTCCTTGTACCTAGTTGATAAGGTCCCTATGCCCACAAGGATGGATATTGTAGCTACCAACTTATTGAATATGTTGAAGACCTGCTGATGGTTCTAAAGGCACTAGAGATGGTGTTGAAGCCTTTGTGGATGATGGTGAATCCATATATGTGTTGGATAAGCATAAATGACCCATTATGTGGTCATTCATGCTCTAATGGTATCATGGTACCCTAGGAGAAGGTCTACCAACCCCACCGGTGATGTCATGATAGATATTGACGCTTGGAGGTCTCCTTGTGTGGTTGAGGTGGTTGAAGAAGACTATGGATCCCCTTGATGAAGAATCCATAAGCAAGACCTTTGACCCACATTTCATAGATGAATGGTCCTTAGAGCTGATGATTTGGTCGTTAATGACTTGATGAATAATTGGAACCATTGATGAAGATATTGATTCCCATGTAGCCCTTGTTGGGTTCATGGAAACCTTCGAGATGGTCATTATGCATGAGAAGGTTTGGCACCCACATAAATGGTGGCATGTTGACCCTTGGACACTATATGATCATTGATGGTGAATTTGTAAATGATTTAAGTCTTGGAATCCATACATATGGTGGTTCGTAAGCCCATGATTATTGGAGCATTTGATATGATGGAATATTGGCCATGATTCCCTCATCACTTGTCGATGGAGTCCTATGTGATGGGATTGAATTCAATGGAAAATATCTTGTTTAAATATTATATGATATCTTTGAAAAATTCTTTGAAACCCTTGCATGTGGTGCCTTGGGTCTTGAACCCACACATTTGAAAGCTTGTTGATGGTGATGTATGGTCTTGTTTGTGGTTATATAGCTATTGGGATTTAGATGGAGGTAGATCCCATGGAAGTGACTTGATTAGTTGAAGAATAATTTGAAGAAGACTTTGAAACTCTTGTAGTTGGTGGTATGGTCTTCGACACACTCATATGTGGGGCCTTTAACGTCTTATACATATTGAATAATTTAAGGGTATTAGACCGAGAATTTGAAAATAATCCCATCATAGGGAGATATTCCTTGTCAATCCATTTCTATTGATATGTAGAGCATATTCTAACTCCTTATAGTTGAAGAGATACGAGTTTTTGAAGTTGGTGCACCCCATCTTTTTGGGTCAACCAGCCAAACAAAAGAGAATTTAATTATTTGTAATTTTGATTGCATGTCAGCCTAGTTTGAGGTACTAAATTTCTTCCATGACCGATATAAATAGAATAAAAAAAATTTCATTTCTTCATCATCAATTCTCTCATTATTTTCGCAAATCTTGGAGAAAAGTGTGAAACTTTGTGGAGGAGAAATTTCTGGGCATCTTCACTAAAATTGGCATAACTTTCTCATATGGAATCAGAATAACAAAATTATTGGCTCATTGGAAATATTTTTATGAGGGATATGTGGTTACATGATCTAGATCTTATTTTGTTTTTTTCTTCTATTTTTGCATCTTGTGATCTTCAAAAAGGTATGGTTCATGCTTTCGGGTTTCTCTTGTGATGGAACATGTCTCTCATGGATAGAGTTCATGTTTGATCTCAGTATGTGAGCCTCTATATTGATATATATATTTGGAGTCATTATGGAGGCTATGATGATGATGTTTCATATATTTATGTTATGATGTGATACACTTTATGATGATAATGCATGTGATAATGATGTACACTCTCGGATGTTGATGCACTCCTATACAATATGATGTACATGCATACCATAGTGTGATGATGCTCTCCTATGCACTATAATTTATACTTGATGATGATGATGCATAAATGGTGCACATTAAGATGATGATGAGGATGCATACCCTATGATGATGATGCATACGCTATAGCAATGATGCATACCTATGATGATGATGCATGATGATGCATGCCTTATGCTCAGTCACGGGGTCTTCACTTAGTGAAACTATTCCATAGCATGGTAATTCATGAAATATGAAACAATACCCCTAATTTCAATAAATATTGGAAAATACCTCCAAAAATCATTTTTTTAACCCCCTCCCAATATGCCTTCCCAAATTAAAAAAAACCANCATTTTTTATACCCCTTTATATATCTACCTAGTATATTGACATGATACCCCTCTTATGACCCCACATGCATTCTACAATGCACCTTGCTTCTTTCGATGTATATTATGGATGCACATTACTTCACCCACAATGCAATTACTCAACCACATATTTTGGATGTGCATGGTTCTTGAATTTAAACAACAAGTGCACATTACTTTAGACGATTATTTAAGCCAAAAATCCAGTCAGTGGGTGAGGTTGAAAAAATTGCTCTGCTAGGGTTTGTCGTTAATCCAAACCCTATGCGGGGCTCAGACGGTCCCTCTCTGCATCCTCTGTACTGATCCTGATTCACAGCTACTCACCTAGTCCTATGTGACATCATGGAATCTGCATCGGGGGGGGAGCGGGTGACCCAGGCTCCTCTCTACCTCTCCCATCAAATTCGAGTTCAGAGAATCTCATGATCCCCAGCAGCACTTTGAATATTGGTTCAGCGGACATCCCTATTAGGCTGGAATTCAAAAGTCCCATTGAATTGTCAGCCAATGACCCCAATCTAGAAAAAGGTAATCATCATCCTCCCAAAGCTCATAAATCCTGTATTCTGTGCTCAGCCAAGCACCCCTGCTTAAACCTACCGATAGAAAGGATTAATGCTAGAGCTCAAAAAATGAAATACCATGCGCTTATTGGCAAATTTATGGGATTCTGGCCAAAAGAACAAGCTCTTCATGGATGGATTGCTGTCAAATGGAAACCCAAAGTGCATTTCGACTTATAGCTAGGATCCAAAGGATTTTTCACCATCATCTTTCATCATCTGGAAGACAAGGATCGAGTGGAAGAAGGAGGCCCTTACTTTTTCAATTCTGCAGGCTTATACCTCAGAAACTAGATTGAACGCTTCTGCACAGAAAATGAATATTTCTCTTGGGCCCTAGTTTGGATCAGAATGTTCTCTATACCGCAATAATATTGGGATGAAGCTTCTCTTTAAGAGATTGTCAATACTCTAGGCTCCTTTGTTAGAACTGTTGATCAGACTCAAATGAACAAATTTACCTCATATGCCAGAATCTGCATTTTCATGCACATCGAAAAGGCTCTACCTAATGTGATCTGTCTTTCCCATGAAGAAACTGAGTGGATCCAGCCCCTTGATTATGAGCATATCCCATTTAGATGCAGAAAATGTCATGAACATGGGCATTTGTTTTGTGACTGTCCTATGAATAAATCTCCTGAGAAATCTAACCCTCCTACCACTAATGAGCAAGGGTTCTAGCCTATGATTCGAAGGAAAATAAATCACAAAATATCGTTGGAAAAAAATCTTCCGGAGCACCCTGCTCCCTCCTCTCACATCTTTCAGGTTCTGGAAGAAGTTTCTACATAAACTGACAAGACCTTCAATGAATCTATTTCAAATTAGGAAGTTCTGATCCAACTCCAGGTGCCAAAATATATGGAAGACATGGCCTCTCAACAATCGAATAAATCTTCAGGTAAAACTCTATAAAACCCTTCTGATCCTCAAGAAAAAATGCATTTTGATATACCCATGCCAGATCACAATTTGGAAAAACTTGAGGAAGAAGATACGATGGATGTGATACCAGAAGGGATGGATCTCATCAGTTTGGAGGATTGCTGTACTAGAAAATATTTCAAGATGATTCCTCCCAAGCAGATTTAGCTTTTACATAAATATTTGATTAAAGCAAAGCTTGGAGTGGCTACCACAGGCCAAAAGGAGAAAATAAAAGCCCAGAAAGATCCCAAGAAAAAGGAATAAAATCATCTCTTCAATTAATCAATCGTCTAGGAACTGCTCTAGTAGACTCTGTCCAATACACCCAGCTTATAGAATTATTCACCTCCCCCTCCCCCATTGTTAACCAATGAAGCTCATCTCCTGGAATATTAGAGGTCTCAACGGTCGCTCTAAACAAAGAATGTTGAAAATGACGCTTCAAAAAGATCCCCCTTATGTCCTTTTCCTCCAACAAAATAAATGTCCAAGTGAATCTGCCTTCGACATCATGGCTCGTATTTGGAAAAATTGTTCCACCATTGCCATTGATGTGTAGGGGGCCTCAGGCGACCTCTCTATTAGTTGGAACCCTCACATTATCTCTCCTGAATTTTCCCTTGCTGCGAGGCACTCAATCTTTGCTTCTTTTCATCTTCTTGGCTCTAGCATCAAAGGCTATCTAATGAATGTTTATGGACCTTAGATCACAAGCGGGAAAAAAATATTCTCAAGCATATTGATTGGTTCAAGACCTTGCACACCGATTCTTCGATCATCATAGGTGGAGACTTTAACATGATCTCTAACTTGGAGGAAAAAAAAGGGGGCCTTAGATCTCTCTTAGGGTAATATGAAGCCTTCAATTCGATGATAAATGTATGTGAATTGGTTGACATTCAAACCTCCTCTAGTTTTTTCACTTGGAACAATAGAAGAGATGGACCCCACCAAATTGCAAAACGTCTCAATCATTTCCTTGTCTCGAAATCTATCCTCACTATGGGAGGACTCATGGATGCAACGGTTCTTCCTACAGCAGGTTCGGATCACTGGCCCATTGCCCTCTCCTCACACAGTTAGGGTCAACCTCTTCATAAACCCTTCAGATTTGAGAAATTTTGTCTCTCCCACCCCAAGTTTCTGGATTCAGTTACCACCTAGTGGAACGAGATGTTGGTTTCAGGGTGGTCAAAAATGGCTATCATGCATCAAAAACTAAACGTGCTCCTAGCCATCTTAGGAATTGGAACAAGAATAACTTCGGTGACATTTTCAAAGACAAAGCAGCAATCCAAGAAATCCTTGAAATTCTGCAACGCCAAGCTATGGAGAACGCTTTCACCCCTGACACTAAGCTGCAAGAAAGAGAACTTCTCCATCAACTTAATAACATATGGAATCAAGAATCTATCTACTGGAATCAAAAATAAAGAATCAAGTCGTTAAAGGATGGTGAACGCAATACATCCTTTTTCCATAAATCCACCATCCAACACAAAATGCAGAACAAGATCAGCAAGCTACATACTGATTCTAGAGATATGCTGGAAGAACATCTCGATATTTCCAAATATCTAACTCACCATTTCAGTCAGCTCCTCTCAGAACCTAACCACAATCAGCTTGACGAGATCAACAAGGTCACTAGTTGCATCCCCCTCTTAGTGAACAACGACCACAACCACTCTCTTATGCAACCCATATCTATGGAAGAAGTTGAAGTGGCAGTGGAACAAATGGTGGACAACACTTCTCCCAACCTGGATGGTTTCACTATTGACTTCTTCGGCCACTATTGGGACCTACTCAAGGAAGAGGTTCTGGAAATTGTAGAAGAATGAAGGGAAAAAAATGGATTTTACCAGCTCTAAATGCCACTCATCTGGCTCTCATTCCCAAATAAATAGGTGCTTCTCATCCTGGTAAGTTCCACCCTATCTCTCTCTGCAATGTCATTTACAAAATTATCTCTAAATTCATGGCTAATGGGCTAAAACCCCTCTTACCTCTCCTCATCTCGCTAAAGCAATCAGGCTATGTAGAAGGAAGACAGATCCTTGATGGTATTATTCTAGCCCATGAGGCTGTCCACTCATTGAAAACCTCCAAAACCTCAGGAATGATCCTAAAACTGGACCTATCGGAATCCTTTGACAAACTTAGCTGGACCTTCATTGAACAATTTTTTGTTGGCTTTTGGTTTTTGTCAAGATTAGGTTCATTGGATCCTTTCGGTTATCTCCTCTTCCTTCTTCTCCACCCTGGTCAATGGTTCTCCTTCCTCCACTTTCTCCCCCTCACGAGGCATTAGACAAGGTGACCTCCTCTCCCCCTTTCTGTTTATTCTCATGGTGGAGGGCCTTGGACAGATGATCTAGTTAGCTCTTTCCGTTCACTCTCTCAAAGGCCTCTCTCTTCACAACGGAACACCTATAGCTTACTAGCAATTTGTGGATGACAATCTCTTTTTTGGTCACTCCTCTGTGCATGAAGTAAGGAAAATCCATTCTCTCTTAAATACCTTCAAAGTGGCTTCAGGAACCTCCCTTAATCTGGAAAAATCTCAAATCTTTTTTTTCAACACAAGTAAAGCTGCCTACAAAAATATTTCTCAGATTCTCCATTTTTATGTCTCCTCTTTACCCACCAAATACCTGGGAGCTCCATTGTTTGATGCGGCTCTCAAGCACTCTTCTTGGAAAGAACTCCTAAACAAGCTCGAGCTCCGCCTTTCCTCTTGGACCTTCTGAACCCTTAATCTTCCCAGTAGAGTTGTCCTACTTAAATCCACATTGCAATCCATCCCCCTCTACCTCTTCTCTATCTTGGCTGCCCCGAAGTGGGTTCTTAAAGCTATTAAAACTCTGCAAAGATATTTCCTATGGGGTTGCAACAATAACAATAACAGATGGGTGCTGGTCAGTTGGGACACACTCTGCAAAAAGAAATCGAAAGGAAAACTTGGTATAAGGGACCCTAGTCTAAACAACCAGGCTCTTTCTACCAAAATCTGGTGGAATTAGACCTCTAAGAACAACACACCCTGGTCATTGCTATGGAACAACAAATACAATCTAGATTATCCCATGCACTCACTCGTTAGATTTGATAAGGATATTCCTGGTTCACACATCTGGAAAGCGGCCAACTCGTAATGAGCCATTATCCAAAAGCACAGCTTCTGGGTAATTAATGAAGGTAACTTGGCTCTTTTCTGGGAAGACTCTTGGAAACAAATCCCCAGTCTCAAAAAATTGGCTCCTGACCGAGACTTCCAGAATCACATCTTCATCAACAGGTAGCTCAAGTTCAAGGATTTCTAGTCCTCCTCCTCTAATGGTTTCCGTAGATGGAAAGAGTATGCCCTTTGGGACTCTGTCCCAGACAACAAACCCCTTGACATTATCTAGCCGGAGCTGTGTGCTAGAAAAATTAAACACAGGAAAGGGTCAGATTTCATCCATTGGCGTCACCATCCTTTGAGCAACTTCTTAGTTAAAGAAGCTTACAGCATCATTTCAGCGAATCCCATCAACCAGATCTCTCTGTTCTAGTATCATCTCTGGTCTTCTCATGAATGGCCTAAAATCGCCCATCTCCTTTGGCTTCTCTAGCACAGAAGAATTCTAACTTGGTCAAATATAGCACGTAAAGGCTTCCATGGTCCATCAAGATGTAGTCTTTGCATGTACCATTAGGAAACTATCGATCATCTCGTGGATGCCTTCCCTTCCACCAGTCAACTTTGGGACTATGTGGTCAGGGCTTTCAGACGCACCAACCATGTAAAAGGAAATATCACTGAAACTCTCAAAAAATGGACAGACTATCCCGTTGAAAGTAACATCCTCAATCAGCTATGGACTTTTACCCCTGGATTTGTCCTTTGGCTTACCTGGAAACAGAGAAATAGTAGAATTTTTAAAAACACCTCCTCCTCTCCTCTCATGTTGTGGAAAGATATCCTTAAGAAGCTTCATGAAACCATTCACTCCAAAGGCTATTCATCTGCCGACCTTCCCACCTCTCATAAATAAAAACACATCTTACTTGCTCTCAACTTTGATATCTCCATTGTCCCTACTTTTTGCAGCAATCCTACAATGCGTCCGGATAGCCCCTCACACTGGGACCCTCGGCCTGAAAACGTGTACAAGCTCAACTTTGATGGAGCATCAAAAATCGATCCAGGTAATGCTGGTTTTGGAGGCACTATCAAAGACCATCAAGGCAATATCATCATTATTTTTCACGGTAAATTCGGCTTCAACTCCAATAATGCAGCTGAACTGGATGGCCTGATAGTCAGACTATCCTTAGTCAAACTGAAAGGACTCTTGCCGATTATTGCGGAAGGTGACTCCGGCATCATCCTTTCCATGGCCTCCAAGCTTCTCCACTGCTTGTAGGTTTCCAAAGTATCCACCAGCTGGTACTTGGCTCAAGGCCTTAGTAGTCTGAATGCCCTCCTACACAACATGCATGCCATCACCTTTCACCATGTGCATAGAAAAGCCAACTCCTTAGCTGACTTCCTCGCTAACTCAGGAGTTAATTCCAACCTCTCTTTGGTAAAAGGCTCCCTTTAGGATCCGATGGATGAGCAAATCAAGGCCAAATGTCTCCAACTTTCCTACTCTGATTTGCTCAGCCCGGATGCGGGTGGCAACACAAAGGACAGTTGTTCCGCTAGCGCTAGAAACATGTGTTTGCCTTTGGAACCGATGTCGTTTGCTGCAAGCTTGTATTCCCCGCACCTGGATCTGAACAACTCCATCGACGCTACTTCCCCAATGATCTCTGTTGACACTTGTCGTGACCTCAGCATTCTAGGTTCTGTCAGTGTTAATATGTGCGCTCACCACCCAGCTCATGAACGTCGTCACTCTGTGTAGGATTCTTCGAACATTGAGGATTATTCCCAAGTCTTGTCAGAGCATGAGAGCAGAGATGGAACTGGTACTTCATCCCAGGCTCATTCAAGGATTGTCCACTCGGATTAATGGTGACTGACAGGAATTTGATGTAGTCTTTCCGTGCACATTATGATATGGATGATAGTTGTATTGGCCATGATTTCAGGGTGGTTTACCATAGTCTCTCTGCTATTGTTGTTAGCTCTACTGGTGTTTATCATTCTAGAACCCGTGAAGGAGCTTTCACCCCTCTGCATTTTGGTCTAAGGATTAATTCGACGGCCATGTTTTGCCAGCATGGTACTCCCAGATGAACCTACTTGGGGTGTGTGAAACCCCAGAGGAGTAGCAGTGTCCTCGTCCCTAAGGATTATGAACCTCATATCTCTGGTCGCGTTCGGGTGCTAGTTGAGGCATGGGAGAATAAAGTTTTGAACAGGAAGCTATCGATAGGGGAGGATGGAAGTCACATGGACCACTACTGGATGGTAAAAAATATGCTTTGCAACCTAGCAGAAGACATGCTCAGCAACTGGGTTGAAGCTCGAATGGTGGTCCATTCCATGAAGATGAAAATCGCTGCGATTGACACTCAGTTGATTGAATTGGAAAAAAAATTATCTTGGAAAGGAACAACCAGTATTTCTAGCTTAAACATCCATAAGGTGGGGGTAGAAGCATAGGTTTGTGGTGCAAGTGGTGGAGCTAGCAGAAGTGAAATGGGAAAGGGAGCCATCACCGGTCTAGGAGGAAGTGGCAGCTCCTCCAAGTTGCCTCGAGCTAAAAATTTCCAGGTGCCTTCTCCGGTGAAACCCCTCTCCAAACGACTGAAAGAATCATCTTCCCCATAGGTTGGTCTTCCTCCAACATTGTCTCTCATTCCTATGGCAGCCACAAACTCACCCACTAGGTCGCAGGAGGAGCACTGGGCATGCCCCATCACTGAAGATCCCCCCTCAACTTAATGCGTGCTCGAAACAGGTCTCTTTCAGGCTTCGCTTCGTGCAGGCCTTTAGATATTGTCTATGTTTTCATTTCTAAGGTTTACTTTATGTCTCCTTTTAGTTCTAGTGGGGCTTGGCTGGTTATGCAACCCAGTTTCCCTGCATATTGGTCTTCAATAGTTTTTAAGAGTTTTTTTCTACAATTATCAGTATGCTTACAAACAAACAGGTGTCTTATTTTTTGGAAATGGCTCTGAAGGAGACAATTTCCTTCAAACCCCTGTCAAATCATGAGTTCTCTGATGTAATTTTTTTGCCTATGTAATATAATTTTCTGTGCATCTTACAAACAAAAAAAACTTATAGATTGTTGTAGCAAATGGTTGGGTATAATATATTCAATTTAAGTTGATATACATCTCATTTTTCTTGTAATAAATTGGATATAAGTGGGAAATAATTTTGTGTTCTCAAAATATTTAAGCTCAAAGATCTTGTTCTTGATGGTTATTGTCTACTTGAAAACATGTAATCTATTACTTAAACACGACATTAAAATTGTTTAGTATACTATTGCTAATTAGGTCTCACTTAGGTCTAAGGCATCAATGGTGTAGCATTTCTTGAGAACCATTGAAAAAGTGTTTATCGTAAATCTAGAGATTCCTTTTATCATTGAAGTTAAGACCCTAAGTTATTTAGTTGTGAAAATAAGGACATATGATGCAACCAAAATCCCCATGATTAAATACAAATATCCTTTTTAAGGGATGAAGATTTACGTTGTTGGTTTGGAGGGATGATGACACACCTTGATACACTGCTTAGTGCATGATGGAGCATGTAATTTAGATACAAAATTATTGTCATATATAGGTGTGTGTGGGGTAAGAAACAAGATGTATCTTAAGTCTTTTCTTAGGCCTGATATTATTGACCTAAGAACCTAACTATGTGACATTAAGGGAAGCATGTCATGTGTAAGTTTTATACAAACACTTAGATATGCTAATGTGGCATGTGTAAGTTAAAGAAGTGAAGACATCGATTAATCATGTAAGATACGACGAAAAGAATCTTAAAAAAAGACACTTGTTATCCATTCAAAACCAAGGATGTCAAGGGAACATGCTTTAGGCATGTGGGGATATGGAACAATCAATATAAAGTAATCATGATGGAAAAAATGAAGACAAATTGTCATGGAATAATCATATGAAAATAGAATGGTTTCATTGTTAATTGCTAATAAATTAACAAGACTAAAGAAAGCATAACTCATCATATTGAGAAAATTCCTATAGCAAGTATCCCTGTAGAGAATTGTTGTAATTAACAAAAAATTCCTCAAATAGTGGACATGATGTGGATCCTCATAATACCAAAACCAAGATAATGGTCTATTAGAAATTAGATGCCTTATATTGCCTAATTCAAGTTAAATGATTTAGGTTGATGATGTAGGTCATTAGAAAAATCAGACAATGTTATAAGATATCATGTCATGTTGTAGTTAGTATGTGATTCCTCACTATTCATGAAGGTATTTCCTAATGTCATTTTATAGATGATCAAACTTAAAAAAAGAATATTCATGTACTAGATGGATGTTTTGATTACCTTTACTGCATTTAAACGTGACATATGGTAATCATTTCTTATATATTCATGCATACTAGTGACTTTGATTTTGCTCGTGAATCGTAATGTTTATGATGTTTTATTTCACTACATGTGTTATGTGTTCATATGATTATCATATTCATGAAGCTATGTTCCTTTAAGTGAACCTATTGTATTTATCATGTATTATATTAATGTAATTTTTATGGCATGTTATATCTTTGAAAAGATGTGATACAGTGATATCCCTCATGATGTAATAAAATGTTGTAATTACATACAGTTCATTTACGATGAGATGTTTTTATGATGGCATGCATGAGCATGGGGCACCTACCTTGCTATTTAAGATTGTGATGAAAATGATGTTGGGCTGTCATGATGACATGTGATAGTTAGCATCTAGATCATTTTCTATGGCATGATGCATTGATTAAAACTAATGCATTGCTTGCATGTTGTGAGGTGATAATTGACAGAATCCATCAATGGGTGGAGAGAGCCTATCCATTCAATAATCTCATTTAATCCCATACCTACAAAGGAGAATATTTACAAGTAGTACCTATTAGGCTAGAGACAAACTCAATGAATAATTATGCAAGTCATCATTTTCCTTCTATGACGATTGATGGATATAGTACCATATTGAAAATGCCAGAGTGTTAATAAGGGAGTTGTGATGTCAAAGTCAAGAAGAAGGGTTGGTGTTGTATTTTCCTATGGAGTTTTTTTATTGGACTTTGATGTCCAAGGAAAAATAACTAGTAGGTGTTGAACAAGAGGTTTAAATTGGCCTTTCAAGATGCAAAGGGTACATGTGGTAGTCTACCAAACCAAATTCCATGGACAAATGAGGCCTTGGTGCTTGGTTAAGTTAATATGCTTTAAGCCTAATGTCAAAAGTCAAAAAGATGACTAGAGTTGTGCTTTCACTTCCCCAAAATCATGATTTGGACTTTTGATTCCTATTGTGATCATGCGGGTGGATCTTACATTAGTTGTAGAAAAAGGAGATGTGGAAGAACCATGTAAAAGTAAAACCACATAAGTGACATAATAAAAATTAAATTTAGGATGAAGGTCCTTGAAGAGGGTGGGGTATGTAATACCCTATATTAATCCTATACTTGGTGATGAAAATAAATAAGTGGTCTTAGAAAATAATCATAAGTAATAATAATGATAAGGGTTAAAAATAATGTTGATGACAACAATGCTAGAGAAATAATAAATTAACTAATTCATTCTATAAAAAATGAAAAAAAAACGTCAAATGAAAGAAAGGGGAAAAAACTATGTAAAAGCAACATGATTAAATATAAGAGTAATTATTTTATCACAAGTGGAATCTATGCATGGGGGTTTTGCATGGATGGATATGAAGAATTACTACAAGTGAGATTGAAGAGATGGTGAATATATCATTGGATTGAGAGTAAACTTTGTTCTTAAAAAGTATTGAAGCTTGGGCTTATGAGTAAATGAAACTAGACACTAGAATAGTTATTGATTGAGGACTCGTGAGCTCTCAAATGTTTCAGTAAGAGATTAGCTCGGAGGAGAATCACCCCCCACAAATTGGTTGCAATTGGCAAGAGCGATGAATAAATCTCAACAAATCTTCCTTCACATGGATTGTAAGTCGATTCAATTCTTAACATTTCAGGTATGTCACCTACGTTTAATTGAGTTATACAGCAATATAGGTTTTTATCATGAATGCAATGCTAGTAAAACCACATAAGTGACATAATCAAAATTAACTTTAGGACGAAGTTTCTTGAAGAGGATGGGGTATGTAATGCCCTATATTAATCCTATACTTGGTGATGAAAATAAATAAGTGGTGTTGGAAAATACTCATAAGTAATAATAATGATAAGGGTAAAAAATAATATTGATGATAACAATTCTAGAGAAATAATAAATTAACTAATTCATTATATTTGTTTCTAGACAAATATTTGGTTCTACACAAACCTCCTAATGAGGAAATTCATTTCGTTTAAACTTACTTTCTAGTTGTTGCTACAAAAATTGTACGAGTATTTTTAGTGATCGCATCCAAGGGGCTAAGGAACATCCCTGACAAATAGACCTTTGGATATGGATGGAATAAAAGAGGGATCTATTCATACTAACACTAATTGAAGCCTATATGAAAGAATTTTCCATGGACGTGATGAAACTCAAAGCCTAACTAATTAAACATATCTAGAATGAAATACCATTCCCTCCTACCAAACACCTTATCAAAACTATCTTTAAAAAAGGGTCTTTCACCCATATTCAGGAACCCAATTAATGTTCTCCAAAGACATGATGAGGTTTTCAAAAGTAAATCTTCCTATTATAAAAATTGTTTGCTATGGTCAAACTACTATCAAAAAAAGAAGTTTGATTAAATGAACTAAAACCTTTACAAATTTGTAAGAAACATTAAAGAGCATAGTAGGCCAGTAACCCCTAACCATTTACCTTTTGGAACCCATGGAATGATCTTCACCAAACCCACATTAATCAACTCTCTAATTTTTCTTGCTCTAATGATTCCCTAGACCATTTTTAATTGTCTAAACCAATTGCATTTAGCATTGTTTTGTAAAATTCAATAGGGATGCCATATTGAATTCAAGATTTACTAAGACCAAATCCGATATCACATGATGAGAAATTTAACCCCTCGGTGCTCATAAAACTCCCATTCAGATTTTTCCCATAAATCCATTTTCATGATCCATCCAATTTAGTAGCTCGAACAAGGTTAATCTTTGATGCGTTACACATCACAAGCTCCCATTACTCTTATTATATGTGCCATAGAATTAAATGGCTATTTAATTTTGCAAATAAGTAATAAGTAAAAAAAGTACTGATGGGAGCCAAATTTAAGCCTTGCACTCTAAACCTGGCCATAAGAAGGAATAAATGAAATAGAAACAAAAAAACATGCTGCTTGGGAACAAATAACAGGAGCAAAAAAAATGGATTTTAACAACAACAAAAAAATCCTGCATTGACTAACCATTATTGCTAACTGACGGTATATGGCTGTTAAAAGTGAAAATAAAAAACAAGGATTCATATTTATAAAAGACATTGACAACACAACTGATGGGAAGTTCCTCTACCCTCAACTGTGAAGATTCAAGGAATTTTCCTTCATCAAGGAAAGAAACAGATAATCATTATCTAATGATGACATTGTCTAAGTGAATAAAATATATTACTCAGACACAATACAGAAAATACCCTTTTCAAAGAGAAACTCTACATCTATTATAAGCTAGGCTACCAAAAAAATAATATAAATGCTTTAAATGGTTTGTATCTAAAAAGGACTTTCGATGAATCAATACTAATTTCTGCACGTAAATCCATGGCAAACTTAGAGCCAGATTATAAGAACCAATACAAAGACAATTTTGATAACGACTAGCTTGACTTTCATGTTCTGATACCACATTTTTCCATGAAGTTGTGCTCCTTAGTTCTGGAAGTCTTGAGCCTGTGCAAGAAAATTGCAAGAAATGATTTCATATTAATAAATCAAAGAATATTCTTAAATACTAGATCACATAAAACTTATTAAAATAAACTTTGGAAAGAAAAAATTGCCTACCAATGTTTTTTTTAAATGGAAAACTGAAAAAAAGGTTTAATTCAGAGTGACACACACACATATATATTGGAATGCTTCCATCCCATGAAAATGCTACATTAATTTGAGATCGAACCTGAAATCGGAGGTTCTCTATTTTTTCAACCAAAACTTCTATCTTTTCACCCCAGTCAAGGACCTGTAAAACCTAGAACAATTGTTACTAAAACCCATACAAAAGAAAAAAAATGGCAATTAAGATTCAAAGAAACAATGCATAAAATAGAAGCACATTATGCATATTGCAATGTACATAAATCCAACAGTAGGCAGTCCATCCCTGTTGGAATATATTAAACCCACTCATAACTTAGGATAAAATAATTAATAATTATTTGATTAAGTATTCACCCACTAGCTTAATTAGTTGGCATCCACTTGCACCTTAAAGTCAATACATGCCATCTATATCCTAGAAATGATTTATTCCTAATACTGGGTTGATCTTGACCACCTTCTAACCATTTAGAATTAGTATACAGGACTTTAAAGCAGATTCTACTTTATTCTTTCTTTTTCTGCTTTTCCTGCTTTTCTATGGATAAGATAAAACCTAGTCAACTAGGAAACTGGGAGCTTTTGTTTCCAACCCATCCTCCATTAGCTTTTCTCCATTTTATAGGATTATCATGTTTTTTCCATCTCCTTTACAACTCACTCATTATTTTTCCAACTTGTGAGGTCCTTGATAGATTTGGGAAGTGCTTTAGCCACCTATGGGGGTTTGCTATATTTTGGTAAGTCATCCTTTTTGAGCTTTATGAGTTGTTTCCATGCAATTTGATTTTCCTACGAGGAATGTAATATTTATTTGCACTATTATTCATCATTATTCAATGGAAGGATACACACCAATATACATCTTTTCATTCATGTGATTCGGTCTCTTTTCTTCTCTCTATTTTTCCTGTGTATACTTGTGAGAATTCTTAGTAGCAAGATATATTTCTTATGCTTCTTATTAGCATCATTTCTCATAGAATTGATCTATTATTTCTACATGGTATCATAGAAGCAATGTTGATAAATTTCTACAGAGTTGAGGAGCATATCGAGTCTCCTATCCCTCTCTGAAGAAGAGCTTGTCTAGCTTACAAAATTTTCTCCTAGTTTACTTTGCATGTTGCAGAGATTTTATTTTTGAGCACATCAATTCAGCAATATGGATTCTTAATCAGCTATAATTCTTACTTCCTTCAAATACCATGAATGGAAATCCAAAATCTCCATTCTATTGCGTAGTATATGATTATATAGAGTTACACTAGCTTTGGAGAATGAGCCCAATCCTATGATTAAGAAATCTAAGTGGCATAATAGGTTGGATGAAGCCTATGGATTGCTTTGCCTCTCTATTTCTCCTAATATACTCCTTCATCTAGATGTTTTTACCACTCCAAACCAAGTATGGAATCAATTGGAGTCTCTCTTTGGAGTTCAAGATGAGCTAAGTGTTGGTTTCATAGGGCATACCCGGGTTCTTATACTATTATTTTAACCAACAAAAAGACCCACAGTGTTGGCCCTTTCGGCAACAACCTGCGAACAGGTTGCAGTCTCACCCGAAATAGCTATGGGGTGCCGCAGAATCAGGTTTCTGTAGGAAAAAGAGGGATATTACTATACCTTCATCCTTAACAAATATTAAACATATAACACAGAGCTTTGATAGTCACTTAATTAGCTTCACAGTTTAGATAAACAGGCAGTCACTTGCTTAACCCTTAACTGGGAATTCACAGCGAAGTTAATACTTAACAATATATCTTACTTATCATTCACCTACTTATCAAATGCATTAAAAAAAAAGCACAAAACTAAAAGGAGCCACCACAACACAAGATATACGTGGTTCACCCCCATTGTAGGGGCTACGTCCATAGAACTGTGTTTTATTCAACTCTTTACAAACAACAGTTCTGATTTGTGCACTCAGCTACAGAGGTAGTCAATGCACACAGCTGGGACTTAACCTTAAACCCTAAAACAGGCCTTAGCTTCGCATCAAATTATCATCATCATAACAATGAAAACAACCACAACTCCTTTACATAAGTGCCTATTTATACAAGTGCACTATTACAATACCATGTATTTAAACCATGGGCTTAAAAACCATGAGTTCAAAGCATGGGTTAATTACAAAAAGAGGGGCTTTGACCCAACCCCAACACCCCTAAGACTATTTTGGGTCGTAAATCCACTTACAAGCTTCGCACCAAAACCGTGGAGTTGCCAAAATTCAAGACCTTCAAGGTCTATGCCCCAACAGGCCCCTAAGACTCACTAGTGTCCCATCCCAGGGCACTTTGCTACTTTTCTGGGGAGAGGATCTTGTTGGCAAATACAGTGAACTGCTTGTTGAAGCTACGCATGATATCTTTGGCTGCTTGCTCCTTCTCCACAATCTCCTGCAATGTTGCTGAAGATGCTTCGCTACACAAAGACCTTCGACACTGTACAGACCTTCAACACATCCTAACACCAGCTTCAACAGAACTTCAAACTTCGACTCATGAAAAAATTTTCCTCCACAACCTTTGACACTTCCAACAATCTGCCAAATCTTCTCTGAGATAGCTTCATCATAGTCCAGTATCCAATTTCAACTATTCTTGGTACTTAGACTCTTCCTCTTGCTATTATTTTTGATCAGGAGGTACAAGCTTGTCCCTGTACTTCTTTAATCTGCTTCCATTCACCATGGAGGGAAAAATTTCTCCATTCAATTTAGCTAACTGAACTACACCACCATCACTAACTTTATGAACTATGTATGGTCCTTTCCAATGTGTCTTGAATTTACCTGGGAACTTCATGAATTTACTGTCGTACAAGAGCACAAGATCACTATTCTGGAAATGCTTCTTCTTAATGTGTCTATCATGCCATGCTTTTTCTCTGGCTTTCTGCACTTGTTGCTGGAAACCTGTAATGAATCTGTCTTCTTCTAGTTCCAGTATCTTCACCAGCCTTTCATTCAACATAACTGGATCATCCATCTCTGTGAAGGTAGATACTCTAAGGCTAGGAACAATGTATTCCATGGGAATAACTACTTCTTCTCCATATACCATCCTAAAAGGTGTATGGCATGTCAACTTCTTGCAAGTGGTTCTATAAGGCCATAATACTGCTAGAATTTTGAGGTCCCAATCATTTCTATTAACAGTGCAAACCTTCGTCAGAGCATGCTCAAGAATCTTGTTGAAGGCTTCGACAGTTCCATTTGCTTGAGGACGGTAGGCAGTACTCTTCTGATGATACACTTGAAATTCTTCAGTCAATGCTTCAATAGTCTTATTCAAAAAATGTGATCTTTGATCACTCATAAGAATTCTAGGACATCCAAACCTTGACAAAATATTATCAAAGATGAAATTCGCAGCTGTAGCAACGCTACAGTCCTTGACTGGTTGAGCTTCGGCCCAACGAGTAAGGTAATCAGTTGCTGTAATAATGTATCTTGCTCTAGATTTCTTTGCAGGGGGATTGATTGGTCCAACAAAATCAATAGCTCACTTGTCAAATGCTTGTAAAGTTACCTATGGAACTACAGGCATCTCATCCCTCCTGGATGGTTTTCCTGTCCTTTGACAGATATCGCAGCTGTGGCAATACTCTCTTACATCCTTATGAATGGTAAGCCACCACAATCCTACTGTCAAAATCTTATGTGCTGTAAATTTTCCTACATAATGACCTCCTACTGTTCTAGAATGTGCCTCAGCTAGTATCAATGGATTTTCATGCTCCAAGACACATCTGGGTAGTATTTCATTAGGTCCCATCTTATATAGTTGTCATGCTATCAAGGTAAAGTTAGTTGCTCTGACCACCAGCTGCCTCTTCTGCTGTGTTGTCATCTCAGAGGGTGGAAAACCTGTAGACAAGTACTGAACAATATCCTAAAAATAGTCATCACCCATCTAGATGGAAAACAACTGGGCATCAGGAAGACCTTCGTCCAAACTTGTGGGTTCTTCTCCTGATTCGAGCCTCGACAAGTGGTCAGGCCCTAGGTTAAGTCTTCCTAGATTAACTATGATCTCAAAGTCATACTCTTGAAACAAGATCAGCCATCTGCATATCCTTCCACCTAACACAGGCTTGTTAACCAAATACTTCAAAGCAGAATGGTCAGTGAACATCTTAAAATGAGATCCTAACAAATAATGTCGAAACTTCTGCAAAGCATAAACCGTAGCTAAACCTTCTCATTCTATCATGGTATAGTTCTTTTCTACTGTGGACAATTTTCTACTTGCAAAATCAATAGGGTGATCAATATTACTTTCTCCTGATTGAGCCAATACTACACCTAAAGCAGTGGAGGATGCATCGACATGAACATGAAACTCCTTATTCCAGTCAGGGAATACTAAGATAGGGGATGTTACCATATTTTCTTTCAGACTGTCCAATATTTATTGACATTCAAGTTTCCATTCATGTATAAATTCTGAACAGCAATAGATTAATTTCACTCACAACAAATTACAATTGATCATGCAAAATTGTCAACAATGGAGACTGAAAATGGAGCTGTAACACAAAATTATATTAACTTAGTGTACAATAGCCAAACCTGTAATATCATAGGCTACTGAATAAATATAATACATGAAGAAATCAAATGCATGAGGAAGCATCCAAATCTAGCATAAAGCAGGCTTACCCAAAATAGGCAAATCCCCCATAGGTGTAAAAAGCTAATCCCAAATCTGTCATGAGGCTCACGAATTGGCAAGGGTGCATGGGAAAGCTAATGAGTGGTGAAATGGCATCTCATAAATGCTTTTTCATGGAGGAAAGAGTGGAGGATGAAATGGGAATAAAACAGGTTCACCTCACCTAATCTTGCTTTCCTTATGTGCTTTAAAAATTGAAAAAGCAGTCAACAAAGCAGAAAAAGTAGAAGGGCACCTAGGAGGCCAGGAATAAAGCAGATTTGATTCCTAAGGATTTCCCAAGCGCTACAAGAGTCAAAGATGGCAAGTTTGACCTCTATGGATAAGCAATTAGCAACTTGAACATGGTGGGACTCATGAACTAGGCAAATAAGACAAAAATAAATGAATTAATGTCTAAGTTGTAATGTCCCCGGTTTCGACCCCGTTTGCATGATGTATATATTGTAATTAATCGTGGTGAGGAGCTCAAGGAAAAATCCCCACCATCGATTTTGTTGTCTCTGTTTCGGCAATAGGGATAATTGCCGATGGTACGCTGTGCTATAAGGCACATTATAATTTGGCATCATGTAAACACGCACATCAAATAAACTAAAACCACAACTAGCTACGGCAGTGCAACGTTGAATGAAAAGGGCATGGTTCCAAAGGATAAGGGGTGGGGGATGTCAAACCTTGGTTATGGGGAAAAACCCATGTTTCACCACCTTTGTTGTTTGTCACCTTTTGCCTCACCCAACCTTGTCAACCTATTTAATGCTTCAGCTAGTGGTTGAGGAGTTATGGCTGAGTGGTTGAGGCATTTATTGCCTTTGGTGGTGGGTGTGGCAGGACTGTCAGTCCTTTGCCCACATGCCCACTCCACCCATGTCTGCCCGTTCTTCTCCCTCACGCACTCTTCCCTGGTCAGTTCACTCTCACCACGGTTTTGTTTCTGGATCCTCCTCATGCAGGTTTTCTTCATCTCCCCCATGAGTTGCTGAGCACCCACGAACTGCAAATTCATGTCCTTCCTGCTGTGTGTGCATCCATGGACAAAAACGGAGCCGTTTTTCCTCACATAGGGCCTCCATTGTCTATTCCTTTCCTTGCTGGTTCAGATTGTTTAACCACGCACAGGTATTCTTCTATTTGGGGCGCACATGGAGAGATGAGAGCCATGCTCTTGCATCCATGACTGGCTGTGAAGGGCCATTCACATTTTTGGCTATCTCACAGGCTATTTGGGTCATTTTTCCCTGCTGTAAGTTGTGCTCACTGGTATATTTCAGGGCTGTAGTCTTCCCCATGTTGTGAATGTATTTGCTGTTACGTTTGGGGGCCATTGTAAATTCGAGTGAGAGTCATTTTGGCCACGATACGGCCAAGAATGACTCAGGAATTCGTTTTCCCTGTTTAAGCTGTGACAGCTGAGTAATTTCCTGAGTGCAATGGTTACTCGTCGGACTATGCTAGCTTGGCTTGTCTGTTGAAAGCCTGTGAAACCCAGCTGTGTTGGCTTGCTGTTTGTGACCCTTGGCTATGTATAAGCCTACAATTGACCCTTATTCCGGAGGAACCATGCCCAGCTCGGGGGTGGCATCATTGCTGAGAGACTGATGAGCACGCTGGCCTATGGTTGGGTGGAACGTTGCAGCGACGTAGCTGGTTGTGGGTGAATTCTTCATCAAAAGATAAGTACTGCTAGTTACTTCATCTCTGTAATTTATATTGATGTCAAATGCTGGAATGTATTTGTGTTGCTTCCACTGTATGATTGAAGAGTTTTGCATCTGTGTATGCTTGTAAAGTCTTTGTCCAGCATTGATTCCTTTGATTATGTTCATGGGGCCATTTTCCCGGTTGTGTTGATGTGTTCATCACGTCCTCTTCGCCGGTTGAGGGACGGGGACGTGACATAAGTGGGTAATACTATGGGTTTGATGAT